>CM050164.1:273329184-273528985 GCA_027410445.1 Discoglossus pictus
CTGTAAGGGGTGTTAGGGTTAGGTGGTAGGGTGAGGGATGTTAGGATTAGGTGTTAGGGATAAGTGTGAGGGGTGTTAGGGTTAGGGTAAGGGGTGTTAGGGATAAGTGTGAGGGGTGTTAGGGTTAGGTGTTAGGGTGAGGGATGTTATGATTAGGTGTTAGGGATAAGTGTGAGGGGTGTTAGGGTTAGGGTGAGGGGTGTTAGGGATAAGTGTGAGGGGTGTCAGGGTTAGGTGTTAGGGTGAGGGATGTTAGGGTTAGGTGTTAGGGATAAGTGTGAGAGGTGTTAGGGTTAGGGTAAGGGGTGTTAGGGATAAGTGTGAGGGGTGTTAGGGTTAGGGTGAGGGGTGTTAGGGAAAAGTGTGAGGGGTGTTATGGTTAGGTGTTAGGGTGAGGGGTGTTAGGGATAAGTGTAAGTGGTGTTAGGGTTAGGTGTTAGGGTGAGGGATGTTAGGGTTAGGTGTTAGGGATAAGTCTGAGAGGTGTTAGGGTTAGGGTAAGGGGTGTTAGGGATAAGTGTGAGGGGTGTTAGGTTAAGGGTGAGGGGTGTACGGATAAGGTGAAGGGTGTTATGGTTAGGTGTTAGGGTGAGGGATGGTTAGGGTTAGGTGTTGAGTAGTGTGAGGGGTAATAGAGGTAAGGGGTATTTAGGGATAAGTGTGAGGGGATTAGGTTAGGTGTTAGGTGAGGCGTGTTAGGGATAAGTGTAAGGGGTGTTAGGGTATAGGTGGTAGGGTGAGGATGTAGGGTTAGGTGTTAGGGATAAGTGTGAGGGTGTTAGGGTTAGGGTAAGGGGTGTTAGGGATAAGTGTGAGGGGTGTTAGGGTTAGGTGTTAGGGTGAGGGATGTTAGGATTAGGTGAAGGGATAAGTGTGAGCGGGTGTTAGGGTTAGGGTAGAGGGGTGTTAGGGATAAGTGTGAGGGGTGTTAGGGTTAGGTGTTAGGGTTAGGTGTTAGGGATAAGTGTGAGGGTGTTAGGGTTAGGGTGAGGGGTGTTAGGGATAAGTGTAAGGGGTGTTAGGGTTAGGTGTTAGGGTGAGGGATGTTAGGGTTAGGTGTTAGGGATAAGTGTGAGAGGTGTTAGGGTTAGGGTAAGGGGTGTTAGGGATAAGTGTGAGGGGTGTTAGGGTTAGGGTGAGGGGTGTTAGGGATAAGTGTGAGGGGTGTTATGGTTAGGTGTTAGGTGAGGGGTGTTAGGGATAAGTGTAAGGGTGTTAGGGTTAGGTGTTAGGGTGAGGGATGTTAGGGTTTGGTGTTAGGGATAAGTGTGAGGGGTGTTAGGGTAAGGGGTGTTAGGGATAAGTGTGGGGGGTATTAGGGTTAGGTGTTAGGGTGAGGCGTGTTAGGGATAAGTGTAAGGGGTGTTAGGGTTAGGTGGTAGGGTGAGGGATGTTAGGATTAGGTGTTAGGGATAAGTGTGAGGGGTGTTAGGGTTAGGGTAAGGGGTGTTAGGGATAAGTGTGAGGGGTTAGGTTAGGTGTTAGGGTGAGGGTGTTAGGGATAAGTGTGAGGGGTGTTAGGGTTAGGTGTTAGGGTGAGGGGTGTTAGGGATAAGTGTAAGGGGTGTTAGGGTTAGGTGTTAGGGTGAGGGATGTTAGGTTGATGGGTGTTAGGGATAAGTGTGAGGGGTGTTAGGGTTAGGTGTTGGGTTGATGGGTGTTATGGATAAGTGTGAGGGGTGTTAGGGTTGGGTGCTAAGGTGAGGGGAGCATGATGATAAGGGGGGGAAGAGACACAGGGGTGTCCTTGCAGCAGAGATCAAAAGAGTCCTTCAGGACTCTTTTGCACACTGTGTACAGTAGCCTAGCTATGGTTTTCCCTATTGATGCAGTATCACCTACACTCAGCCTCCTCTCAGTAAGACTGCAAGTTAGTTATGATTCCAAAATGGCTGCTGTCCATGAGTTAGAAGAGTCTGGAAGGCAGGGTATGATGCTGATTGGCTGGAATGTGTCTGCTGACTGTGAGTTGCAGGGTCAAAGTTTGCTCAATGATAAAGTATACGGGGTGGGTCGAATATCGCATATGTTCGCAGTTCGCCGCGAACGCGAACATGCTATGTTTGCCGGGAACAGTCCGTCGGCGAACTATCTCTATTTATGGGGCATTTTTAAGATGCAAAAAACAAGAAGAAATTAAAGTTTACATAAATAAAAAAATGAATGCCAGGGTGAAATATTAGATGATGGATGAGTATTTACTAAAAATATTGTCCACTATGAAGTGTTGTAAATTCTAACAGAAAAAGGACAATAACAAAACAACAGAAAAGATAAATAAACGAATAGTGGTCAAATCTCAAGGACTAACTTCTAAGTCTCTTTCACATAGACAACTCTACGTACCAGTCTCAATAACTGCAAAAAACATATAGGACAATTGTTTTTTGTCACTTGGACTCTTTGTAGAGGACCACTCTTTCACATAGAAAGCTGTATGTGCCATTCTGAAGAACTACAAAAAAAAGTGGTTACATCGCAGAGACATCATTACTTGTCTGCTGGGCTCTTTAGAGAGAAACCACTCCTAAATTACATAACGATAAACCAAAAAAACACAATTGAGAAAGCACTCCACAATTTGACATTTGTTTATATAGTTGTATACAGTTGATCCAGGGAGTATGCATATATGTTTGCTTTAATAATTTAAACGTCTGTTAAATAACATGTAATACTTCATACTTTTAATCTATCTATATCAAGTTGATTTCAACATGTATTTCAAGTTGCTTTCAACAGTTGCAATGTGTTTCATTATGTTCTATGTATTTAAAGGTTGTCCAATTTTAATGTAAAATTAAAGAGGGGTTATTGATCCAGGGAGTAATCCGACCGGCAGCATCTGGGGTCAGAAAGGAATTAATTTTTTTACCCATTTGAAACAATTGGCTACGTTTCACTTTTTTTTTCTTTTGCCTTTTTCTGGAATCAATATAAACATTTAGAAATCTATTAAATAACATGTAATGCCTTATATATGCGTATGGTATAAACAAAAGTTACCAATGTATCATAATATTGAGTTCAACTATTAATTGCATTGTATTTCGTTATGAGGTTCTTGGATTGTTTTTTTATTCTGAGGTTTCATATATATATACTGTATTTAGTGCTTTGGAAGTTTTCATGTATCATTACAGACAGACTATTGATCCAGGGAGTAATCTGATTGCCATTAGATGGGGTCAGGAAGGATGTTTTTTTTTTTTCATTTGAGACAATTGGCTACATTTTACTTGGGGGTTTTCTGTTTGCCTTCCTCTGGATTCAATAAAATAATACATGTGTTTGAAATTAATGTAATGTTTTACAACGGTTTACAAACAAAGTTCATACACTGTTATAATATTAATGTACCCGTTACAATAAAAAACTAATAACATTAAAAAACATGGTTTACGAGATGCTAAAATATATTACTATACAACTTGCCTGTTACAACGATAAAAACATTCATTACTAAAACAATAATTTGTTCTCCTTTGTCACAAATATCCATTATTACATGCAAAAACAAAGAATATCACAAACAAAAGAGAAAAAAAAAGGTAACAAGGCACAAACACTTGCATTGACTGCCAAACAGCATTTCCAAGCTTAAGATTTATCTCCCATGATTTTTGACAGGAAAATTCCTAGTATATATATATATATATATATATATATATATATATATAGTTGAATAATCAGAGTATTGCAGTGAAAATTGGAAAAACAAGAAAGACAAAATTCATTGGGCAGAGTTAAGTGAGAAACAAACCAGCATTCTCACTTAACTTTGTCCAATGAATTCTGTCTTTCTTGTTTTTCCAATTTTTTTCCCCATCTCTTTCTGTTTATTGTTTTTAGTTCATACTTGTATCAGTATCCCTTCTCTCGAAAGCTTGTCGCTTTATTATGAATATGTTTGTCCAATAAAAAAGGTATCACTATTCACTGCAATACTCTGATTATTCAACTGGATTACTGGACATTCACGGCTACCTCCCTCTTCATATATATATATATATATATATATATATATATATATATATATACATATATATGTGTGTGAGTTTTTGTGTATATACTCTATCCACCCCAGTTTTTTTTGGTTCCTATGCCCCTGGCGACAGTGTTGTGTCACGTTGGTACATTTTGTGAACTATTTTATGCTGTTATTATTACCATTTGACTAACAGAGCAACAGAGGAAGAGTAAAACATATAGCAAAGATTACATATTTTGTACCTGTCATTTTACTCCTATTTACTTTGAGTTTCCTGACCCAAGGCTTTCCCCACGTAATTCTTTCTATAACCTCTTCATGCTTGACCAACTCTTTTTTTATTCTCCCTGATGTAGCACGTAAAATAAGACTTTGTCTTCCTATGTATTGTGATTATAATGTTGGCTAGGTTATATTAATTTATGTATTGTTTCTCTTTAGTAATCCCACCATTGATACCATGATGAATATCTAAACTACACTCTAACACCCAAAATGACCCCCACAGTCCCTAACACTAAATACATAAAAAGCAATACATAAAATAAAGTACAGTACATAAAATAAAGAACACTACATAAAATAAGAAGAATTGTACAACACAATAAACTTGTGAAAGATTGTAATTCTTTTAATAAATAAAAGTTTGCATTCACTCACTATGCAAAACTTAAATCAGATATCCTTCTACTCTAAGAATCTAATTTCTCAAATCCACTCCAAAATATTCTCATATACAATAAAGCGTATATTTTGTATTTACTAATTCAAAGAAATCTAAAGGTACTGCATTCTATATCGAAAACATTTTCCCATCATGAGTGCTAAATAATTTTGCTGATAAATCAATCAATACTAGGCCAGTTGTCAGGCCAAGATTATACCATTGTATCATTATACCCCCCCCCCCTCTCAAAATGACCCCCACAGTCCCTAACACTAAATACATAAAAAGCACTACATAAAATAAAGAACAGTACATAAAATAAAGAACACTATATAAAATAAGGAAAATTGCACAAGAAAATAAACTTGTGAAAGATTGTAATTCTTTTAATAAATAAAAGGTTTCATTCATTAACTATGCAAAACGTAAATCAGATATCCTTCTACTCTAAGAAACTTATTTCTCAAATCCACTCTAAAATATTCTCATATACAATATAGCATATCTTTTGTATCTTCTAATTCACAAAAATGTAATGGTACTGCATTCTATATCAAAAACATTTTCCCATCATGAGTGCGAAATCACTTTGCTGATAAAGGAATCAATACAAGGCCAGTTGTCAGGCCAAGATTATACCATTGTATCATTTTACCCGCCCCCCCCCCCCGCCACACTGACTAAAATGACAATCTACTAGCATTGGATAAAAAAATCACAAAGGGACATTGATAGTAGCTGATGACTTCTAAAATGTAGTGCTGCTCTAGCAAAAAATGTGACTAGCTATTGGGATATTTAGATGGGAGTACTTGGAATACAAAATATTAAAAATGAAAATGGAATTTATAATAGGGAGTTTTCTCCTGATTCCTACACCCTAAGGTATGTTATCAATATTAACGTCTGAATCATACCATAACAAATATAGTATAAAGTATATGAAATACAGTGTTCCTTTTTTGTATAGGAACAAATTTAGAATAAGATGATAATTACCATAATGATACACAAATTACTGACCTTCACAGAAATATAATGGTTACATAATGTGGCAAAAAACAGCCACCTAGTTTTCTTACAAAGACAATGTGTTATGTCATGTTTTTAAACCCTATATTACATTTTAGTTGTAGACAGTTCATAAGGATTTAACTGTATTTGGAATGTTATGATGTCATCTGTAACTGTCATGCTGTCAGTTATAAAAGTTTGCTCTGATGGTTGATACATAAAAAAAGGTATATCTGTCATTTTAAAGAAAGATAGAGATAAACGCATTTATTATTTTGCCAAGCCTGCTTTTTGCCTCCTGTATTCCTGATGTCCTGAACTGATGTCCTGGCCTGAACAAGTCAGAAATGCTGAGACCGTAAGAACCAAGACCATCCAAGGGTGCCCCTAGACTAGTAAGCAGAAGGGTTAAGGGGTGAACATGTCCCCCTCACTCCTGAGTTCATAACAATTGGTGGCAAGTTACGGGATTAGCGCCTCACAACAAAGCAGCGGGTCACGTACAATGTATCTATACGAATGAATGGAGACGAACTATGCAGCCATAAAACGAATAACTTTAAAGGAACTTTTGGAAGCAAGGGGCAAGATAGCAAGCAATAAAGCAAAAACTATTCTGATTGTGGAATTGATGGGGGGAGACCAAGACAGCAGTGCTATACCTTCACCAGAGATGGAGGAAAGCAAAGTCACAAGGGAACTAAGGATAAGGTTAACAGGAACCACCATCAGAAGAAACTGTAACCAGAGTGATGGTGATTACATAATGGCCAACAGACAACAGGCAATACAGTTACAACTAGGAGATCAGCGATACAGAGAGGGGTCACCAGCAGTATCAGCCACCACACAAGGAAAAGTTAAGCTCCCATACATTGCATTCAAAGCCATCACAGACACGGAAGATGATATTGATGGGTACCTTCAAAATTTTGAAAGACTGTGCCACTTACATGACATTGGACAAGCAGATTGGGTACCTCTGTTGGCAAGCAAATTGTCTGGCCATGCTGCAGAGGCGTACCGGGCAGTACCAGATGAGGACGGCAAAGATTACCTCCGGCTTAAGCAGGCCATCTTAACGCGATATGCTATCACCCCAGAGGCATATCGACGCTGATTTCGTGAGCTCAACAAACAGGAAAAGGACTCCCATGCCGAGTGGGCTTATCAACTGCAGAGAGCTGCCATGGGATGGGTTTAGGCTAACTGAGCCACAACCATGGAATAACTGTTGCAATTGATTCTATTAGAGCAGTTCTTCAGTGGACTGACCCCAGAGGTGCAAGTATGGGTAAGGGACCGTAACCCCCTTACCATCTCTGACACCACTCGGCTGGCCGATGAACACTATGATGCACAGCGCCACCACTGACCACCAAGCTAATCTGCTTGGATCAGACTGGGTATGCCGGCTAGTGGTTACGGATGAGCTGTGTGGCAAAAAACAGCCACCTAGTTCGATTACAAAGACAATGTGTGATGTTATGTGTTTAAACTCTATATTACATTTTAGTTGTATCCAGTTCATAAGGAGTTAACTGCATTTGGAATGTTATGATGTCAACTGTAACTGTCATGCTGTGAGTCAGTTATAAAAGTTTGCTCTGATGGTTGATATATAAAAAAGATATATCTGTCATTTTAGAGAAAGATAGAGATAAAAGCATTTATTATTTTGCCAAGTCTGCTTTTTGCCTCCTGTGTTCCTAAGGTCCTGAACTTATGTCCTGGCCTGAATAAGTCAGAAATGCTGAGACCGTAAGAACCCAGACCATCCAGGGGTGCTCCTATACTATTAAGCAGAAGGGTTAAGGGGTGAACATGCCCCCCTCACTCCTGGGTTCATAACACATACCAACCATGTTAGGATTATACTACCCATACTACTCACTTATACAGTGATATATATATATATATATATATATATATATATATATATATATAGAGAGAGAGAGAGAGAGAGAGAGGGGGGGGGGGGGGATTTCCCTCACATCTCTATATACTTGTCTCCTCTGTTTATACAACTGTGGGTCCCTTATACATAAAAGATGATGAGGTTAATTGGTCACATATATGGTCTAGTTTAATATGGGCTTGTGCATGCGCAACGAGCGCACCTCGCAAGGCCCACATGACTTAGAAAAAGGCTTGCAATGAGAACCAAAGGCGGTCATTGCAAGGCCCGTGATAAGCACTGATGGCCTTTGGCGCTCATTGTGAGACCCTCAAGACTTAAAAAAAGGCTCGCAATGAGCGCCAAAGGTGCTCATTGCAAGGCCCACGCTGAGCGCATGCAGACTCATATGCATTAAATGTATATGTGTTGCATGTATTAATATATTTTATCTAAATGTGTAGGGTACAAAGGTACTGGTATGGGGTAGATAGCAGAGGGTGTGTGTGGGGAGTATGTGGAGAGTATGTTGGATGCAATATTTTGATGTAGGTGTTGGATGCAATTGGGGTATGTTGCAAAGTGTTATAGGTAGAGTATGTTGGGATGTTGGGGGGTTGGGAATGGGTATGGTAAGGCCTGTGCTTCTTTAAATATATAACATAATAGAAATACTATTTATATAATGTGTGGTACAGAACAAACGACTCCCACTCTTGCTATTAACTACTCCTACACTAACTCTTGCATAAACTAAACACTTCCACTCCTGGGAACTGTGGGTCATTTTGTAAAGCACTGTACAGTCAACATTTTTACATGAAACACAATGCTATATAGACTCTACCTGGCATTTTATTAAAAAGTTGTTTAATCTTACTGGATTCCTATGGGCCCCCATGGCACCTAGTATTAGCCCCCATACCATGGAGATCCACAACAGACCCCCATGGCACCTAATATTAACCCCTTTAACATGGGGTCCTCAACAGAATTCGGTGGCACCTATCATTAACTTCAATACCATGGGGGTCCATAACAAACCATAGTGGTCCTCAATTATACCATTGGGGTCCTCAACAGACCCCATGTTGCACTTATCATTAACCACGATACCACAGGGTCCACATCTACCCCATAGGGACTAAAGTTAACCCCTGTGCATTGGGTTTTCAATGGAATCTCATAGTATACTTAACTATAACCAACCTGTGAATTCTGATTGATTAGACATTTTCGCAATCAAATATGGGGAGGGGATTATTCAAATACTTAATTCTGATTAGCTGAAATATTATCGACACATATTTCAGGCAACCAGAATCCTTAAAATTAGTATATAAGGTGCAGGCATGCTTCAAAATCTGTTAGACACCACAGAAGCTCCGCATAGGAGGAGCTCCATTTTTTAGAGTGGCAGTTTTTTTAGGCAGAGGCCCATTTCCATGGGATGAAAATGAGGACTGAGGGAATCAATCAAGAATGAAGAAGAACACATTTTCTATCCAGGTTACATTGAGGACCCAATGGCACAGGGACTAACGTTAGCTGCCATGGGAGCTGATGAATACCTCCATGTTTATAGCTAAGTATACCACAGGGTCCGTTAAGAACTTTAATGGCACAGGTGATAAGTGACATAGGGATCTGTTGAGGACCCCTGTGATACTGGGTTTAATCATAGGTGCCACAGCCATCCAACTAGATCCCCATTGTACGGAGGTTAATGTTAGGTGCCATGAGGGTCAATTAATAACCCACATACTCTGGGATTTAATATTAGGTGCCATGGGGGTCTATAGGGACCTCCATGGTAATAATTTAGATGAGAGATCCCCATACTTATGGTAGCTAGTGGTTATGAAGAGGGTGTCCCAGGGAATCCTCTGGCTCTTAATAAGTAGCAGGTAGGGAGGGGGAATCTTGAGGACCACCTGGCTCATATTAGGTAGCGTAGGAAGGGGAAATTCTGGGGATTCCTGGGCATGTAGTAGGTAGTGTTTACTGAGGAGGGATCACAGGAATCCCCTGGGCCCTGGTATTAACCCCTGTATTATGTCAGATTTGAGAAGTTTAGTCTCAAAAACCTACACAATTAAGGTTTTATCTTGTGAATAACGTCATATTTGATGCATCCATGCTTCTCTGAGGCATTTGTTGTACCTTTATGGGGGTTAGAGGAACCAGTAGACTTTTAAATATTTGGGACACAAAGACTTCAGAGTTAACCTCAGCGAGATCAGGTATCTTTATTGGAGGCATATGATCATGGTTGTATTAACTAGTAAGCTAGGTATCAAACCAGAAGCACTCCTCTAACAGGGATGCAAATAAAAAAAATAAAAAAACATTTCATGCCTTTTTGATTTTTGTGGGTGTTTCTCATCTATTCTGGTTATATCATATTAATAGGTTAAGTATATTTATCACATATATTTTGACTGGTCTTTTGTCTATACAAATACGGCATAGGCACATCTAATTTTTATCTGTAGGATTCTTAAGGTGTTTTTTTTATTATTATTATTTCTAATATTCCTGTATATATTGCAGTATATGTCATTTTTTTCACACTTGTATTTTAAATGGGATCTTAAACAGATATATTTCCTCATTATCTAGTAACAGTGTATGGATATATAAAATTTGTACCAACAGCATGTTAATACTCATCAAGTAATTTCTTTAACAAAACACGTAAGGCGTTTTTTTTTAACAGTTTTAAAAATGGATGCTCTTTGACCCTGTATATGCATTAAACAACTGTACATCATGGTTGCTCTCCTCTCTCACTCCTGTTTGTTTTATAAAAGCCAAAATAATATATAGTAGAACAGAAATATATGCTATGCACTATTGAAATTAGTGCTTAGCACCATTGTAGCGCTCGTGTGTACAGAGTGTAAACAAGTGACAGACAGTATAACAAACTAGTAACTTGCTCGTCAAAAATGACAGGATAATATTTGATGTGTCTCTTCCCCTCTCCTTCCCATGTGTATCTTCTCCCCCTCTCCCTCCCCTGTGTCTCCTCCCTCTCCCTCCCCTGTGTCTGTCCTCCCTCTCCCTCCCTTGTGTCTTCCCCCCTCTTCCTCTCCTGTGTCTCTTTCTCTCCCCCTCTCCTTTGTCTCTTCCCCCTCCCCTGTCTTTCTCCCACCCTCTCCCCATGTCTCTCTCCCCCATGTCTCTCCCCCCCCCCATGTCTCCCTCTCCCATGTCTCTCTCCTCTCATGTCTCTCTCCACCATGTCTCTCTACCCCATGTCTTTCCCCACCCTCTCCCCATCTCTCCCTATGCAGCGCGGCACATTGTGCATGCGTGCATACACATCAGATAGTGTGTAACCACCTGCTGCCGATGCGCATGTGCAGCGGGAGCATTACACACTATCACTATTATATGTTCTCATATGTGATCCCGAATACTTTTTTCATCCTTGCATTTGGTTGTGTGTAAGTGTAAATCAATATAAAAAAAGGTAATGCTCAATATGTTTTTTTTAATGAGCTGCTATTCATGGTCTTATATACACTACTTCTTTCCCACATGCACTTTGAGGGTTGTTAGACTCAGATGGTGAGAAAGTAAATAAGCTATTTCCTGTTATAAGAGTATTGGCAAGTGTATATATCTTTAAACATTAATAAGAACATAAATAAATAAAAATAGGTGCATACAAGTAGACAAACAAGTTTCATTATTAAGGCTTTTAGAGCTTCCCTCGACTTGGAGTACACTTTCTTGAGTAGTGCACGCCTTCACGTTGGCTCATAGTGTTGCTAGGAGATGTTTAGGTCAATCAGAGCACTAGAAAATCGAGCTATGTTAGTTGGACAAAAATGAACAATCACATATTGCTTCTATTGTATTATTTTACTGCATGACAGCTAAAGAGAGCCTCAAATCGCAACACAGGAATAAAAATAGTAGAATGTAAATAAAAATATATGTAATGTAAGAATGTGTATAAAAATATAATTATAAAAATCAGGAGTTATGTTCAACATAGTAGGAGATATATGAAAATAAATATTGGAATTGAAAAAGTAGAACATATAAACAGTAATAAACATTCTGGTAGCAATAACATATATATAAGGAGAGTGAAGCAGCCATGAATATCCAGTAATTTAGTAATTTGGAGCCTGATTCAATTCGATGCCCTCATCTTGCGCTATACAGGGTGTATATCTGCGAGCCCATTGCAGGCTTGAACTCTGCTACAATTCCAGTGCTATTCAATTAAACAAGTCCGCAAGTTAGGGCTAAACACCAAAGCCTTAAACCAGGCACTGTGTAGCAGTTCAGGGCGGGAACATGATTAATTAAGCAAGGCCGTAACCACCCATTTCGAAACAGCCAATTGAAAATGAGACCCCATCATTACGGCAGTAAAACATGGAGGTTACAGGTCAATCAATTAGGTTTGGGGGTCCGATATGCGATGGGACTCGCAAACCCTCAAAATACATAATAATAAAGATGAATGCCAATACTGTCCATATGGGTGGCCTGATATGTATTAACTCATTGATTCCTGAGATCAATATAACCCTGAAACAACACATTAAAAAAAATATTATTGCTGATTTGCGAGCTTGAGAATATTGTGCGATTAATTCTTGTCTATCATCGCTTTCCCCATCATTTACAGTGCAGTATTGATTTTTTTATTTGCATTTACAGTGAAACAGACAGGGGTTAAAAGATCAAAGGCTTCGGGAGGCTGTAAGTTCCAGGTTTAATAAATGCAATGCCGTAACCCGTTAACCGATCAGAGCCCCCAAAAATATGCCAATTGAATAGCAAATTAACTTACAGCCTCACTTATGGGCTCCAGTAACTTACGTTTGCTGAATTGAATCAGGCTCTTAGTAATTGCATAGATTAATATTGAGTATTGCAGTATATTGCGATGCCTTTTGTTTTGGACAAACACCTTATTTATATTGACAAGCTTTTGAGAGGTTTGACCACTCTTTATCAAGTCTGAAGCCATATTGACATGTGATGGAACTCTCAGTTTAAATATAAACACCAGATGCAGAGAGACTGGTGACAACATCTTACATCATCAGGTAAATACATATAGGGGGAATTGACACAACATAGTATAGGAAGAAATATACACATGTTATCTACATATATACATCAATATATACATGAAAAACCAGAGTACTGTAGTCCACAGTGATATCCTACCTGTTGGACAAACACCTCACTATGAATGACAAACATGTTATACAAAAAAAAGAAGAATTCACAGAAAATTGTGATAATGTGTTAGAAAACCCAAGTCCATATTAAGTCCTGGATTTTTAGAGTTGATGAATGAGATTATTTTTATTTCAAATGCTTTTCTCTCTTGGACATTTTTAAAATTGCCTCTGAGTATTTTCATTTTTAAGTTTTGAATGGAGTGATTATTCTGGTTAAAATGGTGTCCAACTGGGGTACAAAACCTGTCTTCATTGTGCTTTTTTATTGGATGTCAGTTTTTGGCTGGTTTCTCCAATGTAACAGCCTCTTTCACATATAGTACATTGTATTATATAAACTACATTGAAGGATGTGCATGTATACAACCATTGTTATAGGCCTTGTTGTTATGAGTGGTTGTGTCATTTTTACAAATGCGTTGACATAAATTACAGGCACTTTTGTTACAAGGTTTAGTTCCATTTTCTCTTCTTAGTTGTTCATTAACCAATCTTCTGCTGACAAGTTTTTGATTTAGGTTTGGTGGTTGTTTAAATGCGTTTAAATGCAAGGATAGAAGGTTTGGGGAATGTATCTTTTAATTGTGCATCTTCCCTTAGTATTGTTTGTAAAACTGATAATTTTCCATATTTTCTCTAAAACTTAATGGTATGTGCTCACTAGAGATATATGTGAGGTAGTTTATTTTGTTTTGTATTTTAATAGTTGTTCAGAGGGTATTTTGATGGCAGTGGTTATTTTCTTGGTAATAATACAGGTTTTGTAACCCTTCTGTTTGAATGATTCAGACAGCGTTTTTACATTTTTGTCACAGTCTCCAGTGTTTGAGCATATGCAATTGTATCTAATAGCTTGACTATGGATGATGGCTTGCTTAGTGTTGCAGGGAAAGAAACTGGAACAGTGTGGGTAGCTGCATCTGTCTGTGGGTTTCCTATTTACAGATGAGTGGAGGATAGATATGGTAGTGTCTAGAAAATGTTTGTGTTCTGTAGAGAAATCCATTTTAAGTTTTATAGATGGATAAAGTGTTGAATGAACTGCGAGAGTCTCTGATGTGCTTTCTACCTCACTATCCAAGCAGGTATGTCTTTAATCTGACTGTAACAAAAACAAAAACAAAAAACACACACGCTATTTCAACCCACACTCTTCAAAAGCTATATAATAAAGGTGTTTGTCAAAGAAAAAAGATTATATATATATTGGTAATTACTAAATTGTGATATATAAAAAACACCCCCAAAGCATAATGTTTCCACCTCTATGTTTGACGGTGGGGATGGTGTTATTGTGATCATAGCCAGCATTCCTCCTCTTCCAAACACAGCGAGTTGAGTTGATGCCAAAAAGCTTGATTTTGGTCTCATCTGACCACAACACTTTCACCCAGTTCTCCTCTGAATCATTCAGATGTTCATTGGCAAACTTTAGACGGGCCTGTACATGTGCTTTCTTGAGCAGGAGGACCTTGCAGGTGCTGCTGGATTTCAGTCCTTCACGGCGTAGTGTGTTATCAATTGTTTTCCTGGTGACTGTGGTCCCAGCTACATTGAGATCATTAACTAGATCCCTCCATGCAGTTCTGGACTGATTCCTCACCATTCTCATGATCATTGAGGTGAGATCTTGCATGGAGCATCAGACCGAGGGAGACTTGCAGTTATTTTGTGTTTCTTCCATTTGCGAATAATTGCACCAACTGTTGTCACCTTCTCACCAAGCTGCTTGGCGATGGTCTTGTAGCCCATTTCAGCCTTGTGTAGGTCTACAATCTTGTCCCTGATATCCTTGGACAGCTCTTTGGTCTTGGCCATGGTGGAGAGTTTGGAATCTGATTGATTGATTGCTTTTGTGGACAGGTGTCCTTTTTATAAAGGTAACAAGCTGAGATTATGAGCACTCCCTTTAATAGAGTGCTACTAATCTCAGCTTTGTTACCTGTATAATAATACACCCAGAGGAGCCAGAAACCTTGCTGATTGATAGGGTATCAAATACTTATTTCCCTCACTGACCTGCAAATCAATTTATAACTTTTTTGACATGTTTTTCTCGTTTATTTTTTTTTTGTTATTCTGTTTCTCACTGTTAAAATACAACTACATTAAAATTATAGACTGATCATTTCTCTGTCAGTGGACAAACATTCAAAATCAGCAGGGGATCAAAATACCCCCCCCCCCCCCACTGTATATATATATATATATATATATATATATTTATATATATATAGCACATTGGAGTTAATGTTGGTGGCCATGAGGTCAATATGGCCAACTCCATGGTACATAGGGGTAAATGTTAGGTAACATGGGGATCCACATGGATCCCTATGCTAGAATAGGTTAGTTTTGTAGGTACAATGGGGGTCCATAGAGTGGAGGTTAATTTGTAGCTGCCATGAAGGTGCTGCAAGGGTCTCCATGACAGGGGGTTAACTTTAAGTTTCCAGATCTACAGAGAACCACAGATTTCTAGTTAGATGGATGTGCATGAGAAGAGGGGTCCCCTGTTGTTCCCATTAGCGCATGTGAGGAGAGAATCACAGGGTTTCCTTCAGTGTATGGGAGGAGATAATACTCAGGGTTCACCTGTTTAGAAAAGGTTTAACAAGGGAATCCCTGGTCTTATAGGAAGTTAAGGGTCATGGGCAGAGTGGTCATAAACCTCCTACATACATTGTTTAATATTTAATTCCTTTCTTGCAATGGGAAGGGGGGTAGATAGAGATAGATAGATCGATAGATAGATAGATAGAAGTGGTTTGGGCTAGTGTAGTGTGTGTGCAGCATTGCTACAGAGACTACTGATCTTTAGATTCAGAGTCTCCAGTGAGTACGCTGCATGCACAATACACTGGGCTGAAAGCAACAGCTGGACAGTCTGGATGCGGAAAAAAAAGCAGTTACGAGGGAGCCATTCCTCGCAGCTAAGTATCAGATTGGAATGAAGCTCTTACCTATTTATAAACACGCAAAGACTGTGAGCACTTCAATTGCTACAAAAATAATTTGCAGAAAAATCACAGTGAATCAATTTGTCGCAGCAAAAAATACAATTTAATATATATATATTTGTGTGAAATAAAGCATATTTTGAATTTTATGAGAATGAAAACAATATAATATTTGTTTTCCATCCTAAGTGAAATAAATAAATAACCCCTAATTCCCCACTTGACAGATAAAAAAATGAATAGTCACCAAACTCTGTACAAAATCAGCAAACTTTCTTTGATTCATGTTGATGTATTCCAAAAGAAACCCTAAGCCATAGATGAATTTATGTTGCTATATGTACTGTATTAGAGTGCCACTTCAAATGTGTTCATGATTGTTATTCTTTAGCATTTGCTCCTTAGAGAGATGGCAGAATAATTATACTGCAAACAGACAAGGATGATCAGCAATGAATATAAGATTATAATGGGATGCAGGTGAAACTTATTAAACAAAATGATCTGATAAAAATAGAATTAGTTTCCTGCTTTGTTTGTAGCAAATGCTGTGTACTCTGAATAATATAGGACAGATGGAACATTCAAAAATCACAAAAGTTATGATCAAAGTTGTTAGAACACAGTAAAGTGCAAATATATCTGTGCTTGTGTTAAAAAGTTTAACTGCACATTCTGTATTTTCACTAAAAATGATATAAAACTATAAAATTATGTTATAAGCAGTTTAATTAAGAACAATGTGGTTAAATGCATATAATAAACATAAAAAAGAAAAGTTAATGTCTTAGGGTTTGGTTAAGGACTAATATTAAAATATATCTATTATTAAGTATACGTAAAACAGCAATCCATACATATTTTAAAAACAAATATTACATTACACTTAGAGTCTCCTCTTGGCTTACAGGATCAATTAAGTATGATTAAGCTTAAATTCATATTCTGTCCTATGGGAATAAAAAACTGTTGATATATTATAATAACCAGTACATGAATGTTGACCCCTATTCTCCCCCATCTGCCACTGCTATCCCTATTGATACTCTTATCCTCATAATGTACTACAAGTATCGTCAGCTTAAGATTGCTCTTTCCCCACCAATATCGGATCTATAAAGAGAAAGCAAAAAATGGGGGAAACTTGTGAAGGGATGATATCTAGGTTGTGAAAAAAATGTACACCTGGAATAATTGACACATTTCACCAAAACAAAATCAAAATTCACATAATACCTGTGTTACCTTCCAAAATTTGGTCTCAAAATGATGCTGTATAGTTGACCCTTTTAATTGCATCATAATGTACATGTTGAAACATTTTAATCAGTATGGGCAAAGAATCATAGGGTGAGCCCAATTATTCGCACACTATTACAATAAGAGTCACAAATATCTGCAGTAATTTCGCTTCCTTAATTAAGGAAAGGGTGCTTGGCAGAAAACTAATATGATTGCTTGGTGTATGTTTAAAGATAATGCATATGTGTATATACTCTGACCAGACACTAAATATGCTCTACTGTGTATCCAGGTGGAATTAAAGTATCATTCTGAATACATTTGCATGTCTCACACTGGTCCAAAGACCTGTTTTTTCCACAAACCCTCTCAGTAAACATTATTTCTGGTTAGTGACATGCATAGAAAAATAGTTTTTTTTTTGGCCTATGTGCGACATGTCATTGTACTCACAATTATGTTTTATTTCCTATGTGTATATACCACATGTGTATGTGAAAGCTACATTACAAGTCTAAATACTAAAATGTGCTCTATGAAAATATTATAGCTGATACTACTCTACTATATGAATGGAAAAATAGGAAGGTGTCCTTTGCGGGCCGAATTGCAATAGTTAAAATGTCTATTCTGCCAAAGATACATTATTTATTTCACTGTTTTCCGCTAAAGATTCCCAACTATTTGATTAAGAAACTTCAAGTCTTAATTGACAGATATATAAACTCAGACAAACAAGTAAGGATCAGCAAGAACATCATGGTGAGACCCGTCAAAAGAGGGGGGTTGGGGTACCCGACTTTAAAACTACGAAGCAACTATGCTCTCCCATATTCTCAGATGGCATGACCTGCTTGATACTTATTCTTGGAGCTCGTTAGAAAGTAAGATGAGTTTGTGTCACAACTAGTGATGTTGTGAACATCAAATTTTCGGTTCGCGAACATCGGACGCAAACTTCAATCAAATGTTGGCGAACGGGCGAACCCGGCAAACCGCCATAGACTTCAATGGGCAGGCGAATTTCAAAACCCACAGGGACTCTTTCTGGCCACAATAGTGATGGGAAAGTTGTTTCAAGGGGACTAACACCTGGACTGTGGCATGCCAGAGGGGGATCCATGGCAAAACTCCCACGGAAAATTACATAGTTGATGCATAGTCTGGTTTTAAGCCATAAAGGGCATACATCACCTAACATTCCTAAATTGTTTGAATAACATGCTTTAAAACATCAGGTATGATGTTGTATCGATCAGGTAGTGTAAGGGTTACACCCGCTTCACAGTAACAGACCAATCTCCCCGTTTAATGCACCGCAAACAACCGCAAACAGTCCCTTTGCACAACCGCAAACTCCCCATTTGCACCAGGTTGGATACCAAGCTAGCCATGTCCCGTTCCTTGTCCTCACTGATGTCATTGAAGGTCTCTTCCTCCACCCAGCCACCAAGGGTCCCCGAAAGGTGACAACAAGCCCCCCTGGGACGCCTGCTGTGTTTGGTCTTCCACCTCCTCAAAGCCACCTTCCTCCTCTGACTCCTCTTCTTCAGACTCCTCTCTCTGCATTACCTCTGTCTGCATTATTATAAGGTGTGTACTGTTAAGTAGTACTATTCCTATCGGTTTAATCCCTGTTACGTCCACTATTAGGGGACGTGTATATGGCATTGATTTTTGGAACATGGAGATGGAAAAAGATGCTTGGTCGCACTGCGTGTGTAATCTAAGGTGCCACCAGATATGAGTGTCACTGTGCACTGGCAAAAGTTGGCAGAGTAGATGCAATAGGCTTCACACACACGCCTATAGGCAGGCAATTGCTATTCAATCTATTACAGTCAAAAAAGTGTTGTTTTATGTCACTGTACACCACGGTTGCACCAGATATGAGTGTCACTGTGCACTGTCAAAAGTTGGCAAAGTAGAATCAATAGGCTTCACACACACGCCTGTAGGCAGGCAATTGCTATTCAATCTATTACAGTCAAAAAAAGTGTTGTTTTATGTCACTGTACACTACAGTTGCACCCAGATATGAGTGTCACTGTGCACTGGCAAAAGTTGGCAGAGTAGATGCAATAGGCTTCACACACACGCCTGTAGGCAGGCAATTGCTATTCAATCTATTACAGTCAAAAAAGTGTTGTTTTATGTCACTGTACACTACAGTTGCACCAGATATGAGTGTCACTGTGCACTGGCAAAAGTTGGCGGAGTAGATGCAATAGGCTTCACACACACGCCTGTAGGCAGGCAATTGCTATTCAATCAATTACAGTCAAAAAAAGTGTTGTTTTATTTCACTGAGCACAATATAAGCTGTGAGCCTGACACAGGCAGGCAACTAAAATTAGATTAATTGTAGTGGAAGCTAAATACACAGCCTGGCTATCTATTTCCCTATTAAATCTCCAGCAGCTACACTATCTGTCCTCTCACAACGAATGCAGCTTCAGAATGATTCTAAAATGTATGCTGTCCTTCAGATGGAAGGCCCTGGAAGGGAGTGTATGCTGCTGATTGGCTGGAATGTGTCTGCTGAATGTGAGGTGCAGGGTCAAAGTTTCCTCAATGATAAAGAATAAGGGGTGAACCCAAAAGCGCATGTGTTCGCCGTCCAATGCGAACGCGAACTTGCCAAAATCGCAGCGAATACTCCGCGGGCGAACTGTTCGCAACATCTCTAGTCACAACGTTAAGAAACTAATTCTAGCTGATTTCCAAAAAGAGACCTTAAGGAGGGAGCTTTGGTGATTTGGGATCTGTTAAAACTATGGCATACTCTTAATGATAAATACGATTTAATGGCTTTTCCCAGGCCAACCTTAACTCTTGATTGTATAGTTAAAGACCCTGAAACTACAACGATTAGACAATGGAATTAGTGGGGCTTGTACTAGATTTGTATATAGGGTGTTTTCTTGCTCCTTTTGAGATGCTGTCAAATAAATATGGTCTTCCAAAAAAGTTCTGGTTGGACTATACTAAAATTAAAATGTTTCTTGTTTTAAACAAATTAATTCTCACATCTAATTTTATAGAGAAACCATTTGAAAAATTAATAATATCCTCTGATAGAGGTCATTTAATTTATAATATTTTAAGACAGGGATTGAAATCGGGGGAAACCCCCAAAATGTTTTCATGGGAAAAACAGCGAGATTGCTCTTGCCCAGGTGAAACATGGTTTAAAGCAGGTATTATTATTATTAGTATTATCTTTATTTATATTGCACCAATATATTCCGTAGCGCTGTACAGGGGTTTAATAAATGGCAAAAAAACAAACTTAACACCTTATAAATAATGGAGGGCCCTGTTTTTGAGCTTATAATCAGATGTACATAGGGCTTGTTTCCAAGGCACGGACACACGATTGAAAACTCGCAAACTTACAATCTAAGGGAGGCTCATTGGTAAACATATAAAAAATACGGCCTATAGAGAGACTCACTTCAAAGTTGTTAATAAATGGTACTTAGTTCCCAAACAAATATTTCAGTTTAGCCAACAGGATACAGATCAACTTTGTTGAATAACTTGTGGACTCATCGGTACTTAGTTACACATATGGTGGAACTGCCCCGGGTCCAATTGTTTTGGCAAATGTGCTCTCATCATATTTCCATTCTCTTAAAATATGAAATTGAGCAAATTGTAGTTACAAGAGTCCGTAATGGAGCCCGTATAAAAATTTGCTATTGGCGTCTTTTAGCTACCTGCAATCAATTTGCGGGTTAGAAGCTCAAAATCCCTGCAGTTGTTAAAATTGTAACTCTGACCCATCTAAACCTTTGATCTTTCAAGCCCATAAATGTCACAATTGCAAATCGCAATTCAATTGCAAGAATTCTTCAAGCCTGCAATTGCCTTCAAACCGGTAAATGGCAAATGTAGAAGAAAATCCTATGAGTACCAGATAAGACTTGCAAGGGGGTTAAACACCTGTTCGTAGCACTGTAAAAAAATCAATACTACACTTTAAAAGACCGGGAAGGTGATGAAAGGCATTATAATTAATTGCGCAACAGTCTCAAGTTCGCAAATTTGCAATCAAAAATGTATTACTTTACATTTTATTTCTGTGTTATATCAATCTTGGTAATCAAGGAGTTAATACATATCAGGCCACCCACATTGACTAGAACAGTATCATCATTCATTTTTATTATTTTGTACATTGCCGGATTGCGAGTCCAATCTCATATCGGACTTCTAAACGCTAATTGATTGACGTTTAAACACTGATGTCATGATGACCATCTCATTTACTATTGGCTGTTTATAAATCGGTAGTTACGGCCTTGCTTAATTGATCATGGCCTGAAATGCTACTCACGGGTGATGGTTTACGGTTTAGGCTTTCGACCATGTAGTGGTGTGCTTGCTCAATTGTATCTATAACTGTTGCAATTGAATGGAGGCCTTTATTTTCAAACAATATCCATTACGTTTATTACTTTACGTAAATATCTATCTTTTCTATATAGGATCTGATCCAAACAATCTGTAGATCAGTACAAAATTTTAAAAAATTCTGCAACTGAATATTTTGTTACTCAAATTGTGTTTATTTTGCTTTGATTAGCAAAATTATCAGCATCATGGAAAATGTATTGTTAGATGCATTGCTAGAAATTTCATTATTTCAAATTGCATGTTCTTTTTCTCACAGAAATGAAAACCCTATATTATCTAAAATGATATGAAAGGAAAATGTTTGAGTTGAAATTTGTAACTAAAGAATTATTCACACCGTGAGAAATCATCAGTTCCTGAAAAAAAGTCCTTGCATCCTACTAACATGGACATTTAACAGGTTGAATTTAAAAAGAATATGAAAAGTGCATTCTTCAAATTATTCATAAATATTTCAAAAACTGAATAAACTGTAATAAATCTAACCCATATAAATTCATTGAACAAATTATTTTAACCAAGATACAAATTAGTATTGGATACCCAGTCTCTCTGTCATGAAAAAGCTGAAAGAAAATCTATATACATATTTCCAAATGATAAATCAATCAAGTAGCTGAAAAAATAAATCAAAAAGATTTAAAAAAATGATAAACTAAACTAGTAATCTTATCTGTGGTGATGTGGATTGTAGTCTCTTCTCTGCGCAGAATATTAACTAATGATCCCCTGACATGTGGTATCCTCTCGGAAGTGTTGCAGACCACAGAGTTAATAAAATGCTTAGTTGGTGAAACTTTTGTTACAGAATATACAATTTGCCAGGATCCTGGCAAAAGTTAAGCTATTTTTTTCTCAACTGATAACAGCAGTTTCTTGATAAAATCTTAACTGGCAATAATAGTCCTAAAAGACATCTTATTCCCGCTTTTTTAAAAGTCACAAAATATCAAAACATTGTAATATGAGCATTTCTGTATTATATCTGTATGAATTACATTTTGAGTATATTTTACATCAAGCATGCAGATTAAAGGGTACTGCATGATTTATAAAAAAATAAAAAGGTGAATTAAAGAAAACTACGAGTCATAGGGAAAGAAAAAACGTATTTGGAGTAAAGTACTACACACAAGTAAAATAATAATATTCAATACAGTGTGTACAGTTGGAGGAGAATCCACCAGCAGATCACACTAAATGAAATGTAATGATAATAAAAGCAGTACACTTAAAAAACACAATAAATTAAACTAAGGGAGCTACTCCGCTGAGGAGCTCTTGCACACAGTAATGGCTTATAGTCAAGTCCTTTCTCTAAGTATTTTTTAAGTGTCAATCATATTTCAACCAATCAGTAACCAATTGGAAAAGGATACTACTCGATTTCTGATTGGTTAAATGATAGACACGTTATAAATATGAAGGAATAAATAATAAACTAGGCAAGTTCCATAACTTTTACATAGTTGATCTTCTCAAAGTGTGATTTTTAATATAAAATAACCTTTATTCTATGTGGAACTTACACTTAAAAGGAAATAAGAGGCATATTACAGCAACATTATAATTAAATAACGTGGTTTTCCATTGTTCTTCTTATGTTTTTTGCAGTGAGATTTCGATGCTCCCTTGGTCTCAGGATAGGTTACAGGCTTTCATTACTAGGCTAAGAGGCAAACTGAAAATCGATTTCCTGATGACATCTTCGGCTTCAAGGACATAATAAAGACTTCATGGAAGGGGCAATTCTGTTTAAACTTAACATTCACATACGCACATATTTTGCATTTAAAAAAATTTTTTTCTAAATCATTATGTCTGAGTCTGTATGTATCTGGGAACAACTATTGGAAGTAATACACCACCACATAACATATATCAAAAGCAATGGTAACACAGACTGCAGTACTCAAGAGATTGATATAAATCTGGAAACCCACATGGCCTACAATAGGTGCCTAATTGAATCACCTATTAAAGGGCTAGCCACATCCCCATACAATAATCATCAACATCACTGATCCTGACCACATCACAGTACTAAGAGGGATCATGTATGTCACATCCATGGGAAGGTATGTCACGTCACCATGCACCTTAAAAGAGAAGTGGTTAATTGTGGCTAAAGGTGGGCCAGTCATCCATGTTGGAGGTGAACCTCAACATGAAAATTACCATATAGCACAGTCATGCACAGGATTGTCTTGGGGAGCATGTAAGGGACAGGGTGTTATAGGCATAGGGACATAGGGCCACATGATGTCCAGGGGTATTGCATTAATGTGTTTTAGCTGTTGATGAGGACCATCAACAACACAAGGAGGCTATGAAGAGGCAGAAGGAGTATTATTATTTTTTTTATTATTATCGTTTATTTGTAACGTGCCAACATATTCCGTAGCGCTATACATAAGTCAAGTTACAGGCAATGACAACTTCAAGATTCAAACATTGCAATGAATGTAGGGCCCTGTCTTTGAGCTTGGAATCTGGTGTCCATAGCGCTTTGCGTAAAGCACCTTGCAGGATTAAAACTCGCAGAGGTTGAAGTTTGTATGTGGTACAGTGGGGAGAGAGTAGTGCTGAGCATGTTAGGGAGGAAGGTTATAGGCTTTTTAAAGAGGTGCGTTTTTAAAATATTGACCCTAACTTACAAAGGCCTCAACAAAAGCACACCCCCATACATCTCTGCTGTCATCTCCAAATATTCCCCCACATGCCCTCTTCATTCTGCTAACGACCTTCTTCTTTGTACCACTCTTGTCACCTCCTCTCACTCCGGCCTATTGGACCTTTCTCGTGCTGCCCCAATTCTCTGGAACTCCTTGCCTCGCTTCACCAGTCTATCCTCCTAACTTAACTCCTTCAAAACTTCAATAAAAACGCACCTCTTTAAAAAGCCTATAACGTTCCTCCATAACATGCTCAGCACTACTCTATCCCCACTGTACCACATACAAACTTCAGAGAGATAGGAGGAATTGAAGCTGTAGTAGAGGGTGAGAAGATTAAGAGTCCAGTTTTAGACATGTTGAGTTTTAGATGTTTTATCCAAGAGGATATACTAGTGAGGCAGACGGAGACGTGTGCTAGAAGAGAGGGGGATATATCTGGTGCTGAGAGGTAGATTTGGGTGTCATCTGCATAGAGAAGGTACTGGAACCCAAAAGAGTTTACTGTATATACTCGAGTATAAGCCGACCCGAGTATAAGCCGAGGCACCTATTTTACCACAAAATACTGGGTAAAATGAGTGACTTCAGTATAAGCCGAGGGTGGGAAATGTGCTGCCCCCCTGTGCCCCTCTTGTGCCCTCTGTGTCCCCCTCTCTCACCCGTGTCTCTTCTCCCCTCTCCCTTCCCTGTGTCTCTTCACCCCTCTCCCTTCCCTGTGTCTCTTCCCCCCTCCCTTATCACCCTCAACCCCCCTCCTCATTCTCAACCTCCCTCCTCAACCCCATTCCTCATCCTCAACCTCCCTCCTCATCCTCCCACCTCATCCTCTCACCTCATCCTCACCCTCCCTCCTCAACCCCCTCATCCTCAACCCGCTCCTCAACCCTCATCCTCATCTGCAACCCCCCCCCATCCTCAATCCCCTCTTCAACCACCTCCTCATCCTCAACCCCCATCCTCATCCTGAACCCCCTCCTCAACCTCGCTCCTCATCTTCAACCTCCCTCCTCATCCTCAACCCCCTCCTCATCCTCAACCCCCTCCTCAACCTCCCTCCTCATCCTCAACCTCCCTCCTCATCCTCCCTCCTCATCCTCCCTCCTCATCCTCAACCTCCCTCCTCATCCTCCCTCCTCAACCCCCCATCCTCAACCCCCTCCTCAACCCCCTCCTCATCCTCAACCCCCTCCTCAACCTCCCTCCTCATCCTCAACCTCCCTCCTCATCCTCAACCCCATCCTCATCCTCCCTCCTCATCCTCCCTTCTCATCATCAACCCCCTCATCCTCAACCCCCTCCTCAACCACCCCATCCTCAACCCCTTAATCCTCAACCCCCTCCTCAACCCCCTCCTCAACCTCAACCCCCCTCCTCATCCTCAACACCCCCCTCAACCCCCTCCTCATCCTCAACCTCCCTCCTCATCCTCCCTCCTCAACCTCCCTCCTCATCCTCAACCTACCTCCTCATCCTCCCTCCTCAACCCCCCCATCCTCAACCCCCTCCTCAACCCCCCTCCTCAACCTCAACCCCCCTCCTCAACCTCCCTCCTCATTCTCAACCTCCCTCCTCATCCTCAACCTCCCTCCACAACCCTCCATCCTCAACCGCCTCCTCAACCCCCCATCCTCAACCTCGCTCCTCAACCTCCCTCCTCAACCCCCCCTCAACCTCCCTCCTCAAACCCCCCATCCTCAACCTCCCTCCTAAACCCCCATCCTCATCCTCCCTCCTCAACCCCCACATCCTCATCCTCAACCCCCCATCCTCAACCCCCTCCTCAACCCCCGCATCCTCAACCCCCTAATCCACAACCCCCTCCTCAACCTTAACCCCCTAAATACCTCCCCCTCTACCTTTCCCCTCACTTACCTGCTTCTCCTACGGCCTCCACTCCTTCTTGACCCGGCGCGCATGTGACGTCACGTCATTAGCATATACCGGGTGCCGGCACCCGGTATATGTTAATGATGTGACGTCACATGCGCGTCGGGTCATTAGCATATACTGGCACCCGGTATATCAAGATTCACACACTGCAATGAATGTAGGGCCCTGTCTTTGAGCTTGGAATCCTGTGTCCATAGGGCTTTAAGTAAAGCACCTTGCAGGATTGAAACTCGCAGAGGTTGAAGTTTGTATGTGGTACAGTGGGGAGAGAGTAGTGCTGAGCATGTTAGGGAGGAAGGTATAGGCTTTTTAAAGAGGTGCATTTTTATTGAAGTTTTGAAGGATTTAAGGCAGGAGGATAGACTGGTGAAGCGAGGCAAGGAGTTCCAGAGAATAGGGGCAGCACAAGAAAGGTCCTGGAGGCCGGAGTGAGAGGAGGTGACAAGAGTGGTACAAAGAAGAAGGTTGTTAGCAGAATGAAGAGGGCGTGTGGGGGAGTATTTGGAGATGAGAGCAGAGATGTATGGGGGTGCGCTGTTGTTGAGGGCTTTGTAAGTTAGGGTCAAGATTTTAAATGTTATTCTGGAGGCTAAGGGAAGCCAGTTAAGTGATTGACAAAGAGGAGCTGCCAACACTGAACTATGTGTACGGAAGATGAGTTTGGTGGAGGCATTCATTATGGATTGAAGTGGGGACAGGCGAGTGATGATGCAGTGAGTTGCAATAGTCAAGACGAGAAATGATGAGAGAGTGTTTTAGAATCTTAGTAGTGTCTTGTGTAAGGTAATGGCGTATTTTGGATATGTTTTTTAGATGGAGAAGACAGGATTTGGTTAGAGACTGTGTGTGAGGGATGAAAGACAGGGTGGGATCCAGTAGAATCCAGAGAAAATGGGCTTGGGAGGTGGGAGTGATGATGGCATTGTTGACAGAGAGAGAGATGTGAGGAATTTAAGCTGTAGTAGAGGGTGAGAAGATTAAGAGTCCAGTTTTAGACATGTTGAGTTTTAGATGTTTTATCCAAGAGGATATACTAGTGAGGCAGACGGAGACGTGTGCTAGAAGAGAGGGGGATATATCTGGTGCTGAGAGGTAGATTTGGGTGTCATCTGCATAGAGAAGGTACTGGAACCCAAAAGAGTTTACTGTATATACTCGAGTATAAGCCGACCCGAGTATAAGCCGAGGCACCTATTTTACCACAAAATACTGAGTAAAATGAGTGACTTGAGTATAAGCCGAGGGTGGGAAATGTGCTGCCCCCTGTGTCCCTCTTGTGCCCTCTGTGTCCCCCTCTCTCACCCGTGTCTCTTCTCCCCTCTCCCTTCCCTGTGTCTCTTCACCCCTCTCACCTTCCCTGTGTCTCTTTCCCCCTCCCTTATCACCCTCAACCCCCCTCCTCATTCTCAACCTCTCTCCTCAACCCCATTCCTCATCCTCAACCTCCCTCCTCATCCTCCCACCTCATCCTCTCACCTCATCCTCACCCTCCCTCCTCAACCCCCTCATCCTCAACCCCCTCCTCAACCCCCATCCTCATCTTTAACTCCCACCATCCTCAACCCCTCTTCAACCCCCTCCTCAACCTCAACCCCCCTCCTCATCCTGAACCCCCTCCTCAACCTCCCTCCTCATCCTCAACCTCCCTACTCATCCTCAACCCCCTCCTCATCCTCAACCCCCTCCTCAACCTCCCTCCTCATCCTCAAACTCCCTACTCATCCTCAACCCCCTCCTCATCCTCCCTCCTCATCATCAACCCCCTCATCCTCAACCCCCTCCTCAACCACCCCATCCTCACCCCCTCCTCAACCTCAACCCCCCTCCTCATCCTCAACACCCTCCTCAACCCCCTCCTCATCCTTAACCTCCCTCCTCATCCTCCCTCCTCAACCTCCCTCCTCATCCTCAACCTCCCTCCTCATCCTCCCTCCTCAACCCCTCTATCCTTAACCCCCTCCTAAACCTCAACCCCCCCTCCTCAACCTCCCTCCTCATTCTCAACCTCCCTCCTCATCCTCAACCTCCATCCGCAACCCATCCTCATCTTCAACCCCCTCCTCAACCCCCCATCCTCAATCCCCTCCTCAACCATCCTTCTCAACCCCCCATCCTCATCCTCAACCCCTCATCCTCAACCTCCCTCCTCAACCTCAACCCCCCTCCTCATCCTGAACCCCCTCCTCAACCTCCCTCCTCATCCTCAACCTCCCTCCTCATCCTCAACCCCCTCCTCATCCTCAACCCCCTCCTCAACCTCCCTCCTCATCCTCAACCTCCCTCCTCATCCTCAACCCCCTCCTCATCCTCCCTCCTCATCCTCCCTCCTCATCATCAACCCCTTCATCCTCAACCCCCTCCTCAACCACCCCCATCCTCAACCCCCCTAATCCTCAACCCCTCCTCAACCCCCTCCCCAACCTCAACCCCCCTCCTCATCCTCAACACCCTCCTCAACCCCCCTCCTCATCCTCAACTTCCCTCCTCATCCTCCCCTCCTCATCATCAACCCCCTCATCCTCAACCCCCTCCTCAACCACCCCATCCTCAACCCCTCCTCAACCTCAACCCCGCTCCTCATCGTCAACACCCTCCTCAACCCCCCTCCTCATCCTCAACCTCCTCCTTCTCCTCCCTCTTCAACCTCCCTCCTCATCCTCAACCTCCCTCCTCATCCTCCCTCCTCAACCCCCCCATCCTCAACCCCCTCCTCAACCTCAACCCCCCTCCTCAACCTCCCTCCTCATTCTCAACCTCCCTCCTCATCCTCAACCTCCATCCGCAACCCATCCTCATCTTCAACCCCCTCCTCAACCCCCCATCCTCAATCCCCTCCTCAACCATCCTTCTCAACCCCCATCCTCATCCTCAACCCCTCAACCTACCTCCTCAACCTCAAACCCCCCTCCTCATCCTGAACCCCCTCCTCAACCTCCCTCCTCATCCTCAACCCCCTCCTCATCCCCCTCCTCAACCTCCCTCCTCATCCTCAACCTCCCTCCTCATCCTCAACCCCCTTCTCATCCTCCCTCCTCATCCTCCCTCCTCATCATCAACCCCCTCATCCTCAACCCCCTCCTCAACCACCCCCTCCTCAACCCCCTCCTCAACCTCAACCCCCCTCCTCATCCTCAATACCCTCCTCAACCCCCTCCTCATCCTCAACCTCCCTCCTCATCCTCCCTCCTCAACCCCCCTCCTCATCCTCAACCTCCCTCCTCATCCTCCCTCCTCAACCTCCCTCCTCATCCTCAACCTCCCTCCTCATCCTCCCTCCTCAACCCCCCATCCTCAACCCATTCCTCAATCCCCTCCTCAACCTTAACCCCCCTGCTCAACCTCCCTCCTCATTCTCAACTTCCCTCCTCATCCTCAACCTCCCTCCACAACCCTCCATCCTCAACAGCCTCCTCAACCCCCCATCCTCAACCCCGATCCTCAACCTCCCTCCTCAACCCCCCCTCAACCTCCCTCCTCAACCACCCCATCCTCAACCTCCCTCCTCAACCCCCCATCCTCATCATCAAACCCCTCATCCTCAACCCCCTCCTCAACCACCCCATCCTCAACCCCCTAATCCTCAACCCCCTCCTCAATACCCTCCTGAACCTTAACCCCCCTCCTCATCCTCAGCCCCCTCCTCAACCCCCCTCCTCATCCTCAACCTCCCTCCTCATCCTCAACCCCCTCCTCAACCACCCTCCTCATCCTCAACCTCCCTCCTCATCCTCCCTCCTCAACCCCCATCCTCAACCCCCCTCAACCCCCCTCCTCAACCTCAACCCCCCTCCTCAACCTCCCTCCTCATTCTCAACCTCCCTCCTCATCCTCAACCTCCCTCCACAACCTTCCATCCTCAACCGCCTCCTCAACCCCCCCCATCCTCAACCCCGCTCCTCAACCTCCCTCCTCAACCCCCCCAACCTCCCTCCTCAGCCCCCCATCCTCATTCTCCCTCCTAAACACCCATACATCCTCATCCTCAACCCCCATCCTCAACCCCCCATCCTCAACCCCCTAATCCTCAACCCCCTCCTCAACCTTAACCCCCTCCTCATCCTCAAAACCCTCCTCAACCCCCTCCTCATCCTCAACCTCCCTCCTCATCCTCAACCCCCCTCCTCAACCCCCTCCTCAACCTCAACCCCCCTCCTCATCCTCAATACCCTCCTTAACCCCCTCCTCATCCTCAACCTCCCTCCTCATCCTCCCTCCTCAACCCCCCTCCTCATCCTCAACCTCCCTCCTCATCCTCCCTCCTCAACCTCCCTCCTCATCCTCAACCTCCCTCCTCATCCTCCCTCCTCAACCCCCCATCCTCAACCCATTCCTCAATCCCCTCCTCAACCTTAACCCCCCTGCTCAACCTCCCTCCTCATTCTCAACCTCCCTCCTCATCCTCAACCTCCCTCCACAACCCTCCATCCTCAACAGCCTCCTCAACCCCCCATCCTCAACCCCGATCCTCAACCTCCCTCCTCAACCCCCCCTCAACCTCCCTCCTCAACCACCCCATCCTCAACCTCCCTCCTCAACCCCCCATCCTCATTATCAAACCCCTCATCCTCAACCCCCTCCTCAACCACCCCATCCTCAACCCCCTAATCCTCAACCCCCTCCTCAATCCCCTCCTCAACCTTAACCCCCCTCCTCATCCTCAGCCCCCTCCTCAACCCCCCTCCTCATCCTCAACCTCCCTCCTCATCCTCAACCCCCTCCTCAACCTCCCTCCTCATCCTCAACCTCCCTCCTCATCCTCCCTCCTCAACCCCCATCCTCAACCCCCCTCAACCCCCCCTCCTCAACCTCAACCCCCCTCCTCAACCTCCCTCCTCATTCTCAACCTCCCTCCTCATCCTTAACCTCCCTCCACAACCCTCCATCCTCAACCGCCTCCTCAACCCCCCATCCTCAACCCCGCTCCTCAACCTCCCTCCTCAACCCCCCCAACCTCCCTCCTCAGCCCCCCATCCTCATCCTCCCTCCTCAACACCCATACATCCTCATCCTCAACCCCCATCCTCAAACCCCCATCCTCAACACCCTAATCCTAAACCCCCTCCTCAACCTTAATCCCCCTCCTCATCCTCAGCCCCCTCCTCAACCCCCCTCCTCATCCTCAACCTCCCTCCTCATCCTCAACCCCCTCCTCAACCACCCTCCTCATCCTCAACCTCCCTCCTCATCCTCCCTCCTCAACCCCCATCCTCAACCCCCCTCAACCCCCCTCCTCAACCTCAACCCCCCTCCTCAACCTCCCTCCTCATTCTCAACCTCCCTCCTCATCCTCAACCTCCCTCCACAACCCTCCATCCTCAACCGCCTCCTCAACCCCCCCATCCTCAACCCCGCTCCTCAACCTCCCTCCTCAACCCCCCCAACCTCCCTCCTCAGCCCCCCATCCTCATCCTCCCTCCTCAACACCCATACATCCTCATCCTCAACCCCCATCCTCAACCCCCCATCCTCAACCCCCTAATCCTCAACCCCCTCCTCAACCTTAACCCCCTCCTCATCCTCAAAACCCTCCTCAACCCCCTCCTCATCCTCAACCTCCCTCCTCATCCTCAACCCCCTCCTCAATCTCCCTCGTCATCTTCATCCTCCCTCCTCATCCTCCCTCCTCAACCCCCCCTCAACCCCCTTCTCAAATTCAATCCCCCTCCTCAACCTCCCTCCTCATTCTCAACCTCCCTCTTCATCCTCAACCTCCCTCCTCAACCCCCCCATCCTCAACCCCCTCCTCAACCCCCCATCCTCAACCTCCCTCCTCAACCCCCCCTCAACCTCCCTCCTCAACCCCCCATCCTCAACCTCCCTCCTCAACCCCCATCCTCATCCTCCCTCCTCAACCCCCCATCCTCATCCTCAAACCCCCCATCCTCAACCCCCTCCTCAACCTCCCTCCTCAACCTCAACCCCCCTCCTCAACCTGAAACCTCAACCCCCCTCCTCAACCTAAACCCTCCTAAATACCTCCCCCTCTCCCTTTCCCCTCACTTACCTGCTTCTGCTATGCTCTCCACTCCTTCTTGAACCGGCGCGCATGTGATGTCACGTCATTAGCATATATCCCGGGTGCCGGCACCCAGTATATGCTAATGACGTGGCGCGCATGTGACGTATATGCTAATGACGTGGCGCACAAGACAGCTAGTACACTGCATTCTGGAAGCTGAGCTGGGACGTGCAAATGTGCCAACAAATGTCTCGCTCTTCAATTCATAGCCATTATCAAACATGGCTTCCTTTAAGCTTGTGCATGCTGTATTACACAGCTTTAATGCAAAGCCAAGGTTGGATTAAACACAGGCTGAGTATTCAATCCATGTACAGCTGTTTCCAGCTTACTGGCTACCATCAGCATGGAGTGGTATCTCAGCCTGTGTTGTGTACCTTATGAGTAGGTAGTTCACCACAACAATAATTTATAATATGGTGGGCAATGAGCGATAGAAGTCCTCCACCGTACAGTAGTACAGTGAATAAAAAGTACATCTGTGTTCACATTTGAATGTCTAAAGCCAGTTAAAAAAACTGCTTCCAGCTCAGAGTTCCAAGAAAAACAGTTATTACACTGCATTCTGGGAAGCTGAACTGGGACATGCAAATGTGCCCACAAATGCCTCGCTCCTCAATCCGTAGCCATTATCAAACATGGCTTCCTTTAAGCTTATGTATGCTGTATTACACAGCTTTAATGCAAAGCCAAGGCTGGAAAAAACACAAGGTGAGTATTCAATCCATGTACAGCTGTTTGAAGCAGGATCTCAGCTCCTCAACCCCGCTCCTCAACCTCCCTCCTCAACCCCCCCAACCTCCCTCCTCAGCCCCCCATCCTCATTCTCCCTCCTAAACACCCATACATCCTCATCCTCAACCCCCATCCTCAACCCCCCATCCTCAACCCCCTAATCCTCAACCCCCTCCTCAACCTCAACCCCCCTCCTCATCCTCAATACCCTCCTCAACCCCCTCCTCATCCTCAACCTCCCTCCGCAACCTCCCTCCTCAACCCCCCTCCTCATCCTCAACCTCCCTCCTCATCCTCCCTCCTCAACCTCCCTCCTCATCCTCAACCTCCCTCCTCATCCTCCCTCCTCAACCCCCCATCCTCAACCCATTCCTCAATCCCCTCCTCAACCTTAACCCCCCTGCTCAACCTCCCTCCTCATTCTCAACTTCCTCCTCATCCTCAACCTCCCTCCACAACCCTCCATCCTCAACAGCCTCCTCAACCCCCCATCCTCAACCCCGATCCTCAACCTCCCTCCTCAACCCCCCCCTCAACCTCCCTCCTCAACCACCCCATCCTCAACCTCCCTCCTCAACCCCCCATCCTCATCATCAAACCCCTCATCCTCAACCCCCTCCTCAACCACCCCATCCTCAACCCCCTAATCCTCAACCCCCTCCTCAATACCCTCCTGAACCTTAACCCCCCTCCTCATCCTCAGCCCCCTCCTCAACCCCCCTCCTCATCCTCAACCTCCCTCCTCATCCTCAACCCCCTCCTCAACCACCCTCCTCATCCTCAACCTCCCTCCTCATCCTCCCTCCTCAACCCCCATCCTCAACCCCCCTCAACCCCCCTCCTCAACCTCAACCCCCCTCCTCAACCTCCCTCCTCATTCTCAACCTCCCTCCTCATCCTCAACCTCCCTCCACAACCCTCCATCCTCAACCGCCTCCTCAACCCCCCCATCCTCAACCCCGCTCCTCAACCTCCCTCCTCAACCCCCCCAACCTCCCTCCTCAGCCCCCCATCCTCATTCTCCCTCCTAAACACCCATACATCCTCATCCTCAACCCCCATCCTCAACCCCCCATCCTCAACCCCCTAATCCTCAACCCCCTCCTCAACCTTAACCCCCTCCTCATCCTCAAAACCCTCCTCAACCCCCTCCTCATCCTCAACCTCCCTCCTCATCCTCAACCCCCTCCTCAACCCCCTCCTCAACCTCAACCCCCCTCCTCATCCTCAATACCCTCCTTAACCCCCCTCCTCATCCTCAACCTCCCTCCTCATCCTCCCTCCTCAACCCCCCTCCTCATCCTCAACCTCCCTCCTCATCCTCCCTCCTCAACCTCCCTCCTCATCCTCAACCTCCCTCCTCATCCTCCCTCCTCAACCCCCCATCCTCAACCCATTCCTCAATCCCCTCCTCAACCTTAACCCCCCTGCTCAACCTCCCTCCTCATTCTCAACCTCCCTCCTCATCCTCAACCTCCCTCCACAACCCTCCATCCTCAACAGCCTCCTCAACCCCCCATCCTCAACCCCGATCCTCAACCTCCCTCCTCAACCCCCCCTCAACCTCCCTCCTCAACCACCCCATCCTCAACCTCCCTCCTCAACCCCCCATCCTCATTATCAAACCCCTCATCCTCAACCCCCTCCTCAACCACCCCATCCTCAACCCCCTAATCCTCAACCCCCTCCTCAATCCCCTCCTCAACCTTAACCCCCCTCCTCATCCTCAGCCCCCTCCTCAACCCCCCTCCTCATCCTCAACCTCCCTCCTCATCATCAACCCCCTCCTCAACCACCCTCCTCATCCTCAACCTCCCTCCTCATCCTCCCTCCTCAACCCCCATCCTCAACCCCCCTCAACCCCCCTCCTCAACCTCAACCCCCCTCCTCAACCTCCCTCCTCATTCTCAACCTCCCTCCTCATCCTTAACCTCCCTCCACAACCCTCCATCCTCAACCGCCTCCTCAACCCCCCATCCTCAACCCCGCTCCTCAACCTCCCTCCTCAACCCCCCCAACCTCCCTCCTCAGCCCCCCATCCTCATCCTCCCTCCTCAACACCCATACATCCTCATCCTCAACCCCCATCCTCAACCCCCCATCCTCAACACCCTAATCCTAAACCCCCTCCTCAACCTTAATCCCCCTCCTCATCCTCAGCCCCCTCCTCAACCCCCCTCCTCATCCTCAACCTCCCTCCTCATCCTCAACCCCCTCCTCAACCCCCCTCCTCATCCTCAACCTCCCTCCTCATCCTCCCTCCTCAACCCCCATCCTCAACCCCCCTCAACCCCCCTCCTCAACCTCAACCCCCCTCCTCAACCTCCCTCCTCATTCTCAACCTCCCTCCTCATCCTCAACCTCCCTCCACAACCCTCCATCCTCAACCGCCTCCTCAACCCCCCCATCCTCAACCCCGCTCCTCAACCTCCCTCCTCAACCCCCCCAACCTCCCTCCTCAGCCCCCCATCCTCATCCTCCCTCCTCAACACCCATACATCCTCATCCTCAACCCCCATCCTCAACCCCCCATCCTCAACCCCCTAATCCTCAACCCCCTCCTCAACCTTAACCCCCTCCTCATCCTCAAAACCCTCCTCAACCCCCTCCTCATCCTCAACCTCCCTCCTCATCCTCAACCCCCTCCTCAATCTCCCTCGTCATCTTCATCCTCCCTCCTCATCCTCCCTCCTCAACCCCCCCTCAACCCCCTTCTCAAATTCAATCCCCCTCCTCAACCTCCCTCCTCATTCTCAACCTCCCTCCTCATCCTCAACCTCCCTCCTCAACCCCCCCATCCTCAACCCCCTCCTCAACCCCCCATCCTCAACCTCCCTCCTCAACCCCCCCTCAACATCCCTCCTCAACCCCCCATCCTCAACCTCCCTCCTCAACCCCCATCCTCATCCTCCCTCCTCAACCCCCCATCCTCATCCTCAAACCCCCCATCCTCAACCCCATCCTCAACCTCCCTCCTCAACCTCAACCCCCCTCCTCAACCTGAAACCTCAACCCCCCTCCTCAACCTAAACCCTCCTAAATACCTCCCCCTCTCCCTTTCCCCTCACTTACCTGCTTCTGCTATGCTCTCCACTCCTTCTTGAACCGGCGCGCATGTGATGTCACGTCATTAGCATATATCCCGGGTGCCGGCACCCAGTATATGCTAATGACGTGGCGCGCATGTGACGTATATGCTAATGACGTGGCGCACAAGACAGCTAGTACACTGCATTCTGGAAGCTGAGCTGGGACGTGCAAATGTGCCAACAAATGTCTCGCTCTTCAATTCATAGCCATTATCAAACATGGCTTCCTTTAAGCTTGTGCATGCTGTATTACACAGCTTTAATGCAAAGCCAAGGTTGGATTAAACACAGGCTGAGTATTCAATCCATGTACAGCTGTTTCCAGCTTACTGGCTACCATCAGCATGGAGTGGTATCTCAGCCTGTGTTGTGTACCTTATGAGTAGGTAGTTCACCACAACAATAATTTATAATATGGTGGGCAATGAGCGATAGAAGTCCTCCACCGTACAGTAGTACAGTGAATAAAAAGTACATCTGTGTTCACATTTGAATGTCTAAAGCCAGTTAAAAAAACTGCTTCCAGCTCAGAGTTCCAAGAAAAACAGTTATTACACTGCATTCTGGGAAGCTGAACTGGGACATGCAAATGTGCCCACAAATGCCTCGCTCCTCAATCCGTAGCCATTATCAAACATGGCTTCCTTTAAGCTTATGTATGCTGTATTACACAGCTTTAATGCAAAGCCAAGGCTGGAAAAAACACAAGGTGAGTATTCAATCCATGTACAGCTGTTTGAAGCAGGATCTCAGCTTGTATTGTGGACCTTATGAGTAGGTAGTTCACCACAACAATCATTTATAATATGGTGGGCAAAAGATGTATTAAATTAATGAATAATTTGAAGCAGGTGATGCTGAGTGAGCAGGTGTAAGTCAGGTGGGTATCTATAAGACAACGCAAGGGTGGGTGGGAGTGAGGCAGTGAGGGAGTGCAGAGAAAGCAGTGTGAGCAAAAGCCATAGGAGAGACTTCAAGATGGTTGCTGGAGGCTTAAAAAAAGAATAGGTAGTGAGATATAGTTTGGCACTAGCCTAGTATTTAAGCATTTAAAAGTAGCAATTGGTTCAGACAGAGCTGAAGGTGTGAAGGGGGTGGGGAGATGGTGGTGAATAAATACAGTGTGAAAGCTTACAGTTTAACAAAGTAGAAATAAAGTTACTATGTGAACAAAAATTATATCAGATATGGATATTCATAATTAATGTAACAGGAGGATACAGCAGAGTAAAAGGATTAATCTTTGAGATGGCTGTAGATACCTTGTGGCAGTGTGAGCAAAAGCCAGAGGAGAGATTTCAAGATGGTTGCTGGAGGCTGAAACAAAGAAGAGGTAGTGAGATATAGTTTGGAACTAGCCCAGTATTTAAGCATTTAAAAGGAGCATTTGGTGCAGACAGATATGAAGGTGTGAAGGGGGTGGGGAGATGGTGGTGAAGAAATACAGTGTGAAAGCTTACAATTTAACAAAGTAGAAATAAAGTTACTGTGTGAACAAAAATGATATCAGATATGGATATTCATAATTAATGTAACAGGAGGATACAGCAGAGTAAAAGGATGAATTTTTGAGATGGCTGTAGATACCTTGTGGCAGTGTGAGCAAGAGCCAGAGGAGAGATTACAAGATGGTTGCTGGATGCTTGTGGCAGTATGAGCAAAAGCCAGAGGAAAGATTTCAAGATGGTTGCTGGAGGCTTGTGGCAGTGTGAGCAAAAGCCAGAGGAGAGATTTCAAGATAGTTGCTGGAGGCTGAAACAAAGAAAAGGTAGTAATAGGAAACTTACCTACAACAACAAGGATCTTGGATACACCTGTCCTGTAAAGTACCATGCCATTGCTGTTGTGCTTGTGACATAATGTGTACATATAATAAATATGTAAAATCATATCTAGTGTTATAGTATTATTTTATGGGCTAATAACATATAAAATACAGCTTGAACCCACTTTGGAAATATTACTTCAGGCAGCATCTGGAAAATCATACCTGTGTCACTGTTATGGCCTATACTGTTCACATAACAATGTTTTTGAGAGTAAATAAGGCTAAATATTTGATTATGATGTCACACAAATTTCAGGTGTTGTTGTGCACCAATATGTGATTTGATGTTAAATAAGGTTGATATTTAAAATTTATTTAACATGGAAAGTGTAAACACTTGGTCATAACAACATGAATTACTAGTTAACATAACATTATTCAAATGGAAACATATGATTACAGTAATCAAATGCATGAATACATAGATGCATCCAGACATATATTAACATCAGCCATTACTGGTATATAAATGATATTGCTGTTATCCACAAATAATTATTCACTTCATGTAGATGATTTCTGGAAATATGATTTACTGTATATACTCGAGTATAAGCCGAGTTTTTCAGCCCTTTTTTTAAGGCAAAAAAGGGCCCCCTCGGCTTATACTCGAGTCACTCTCCCCCCGTGTCTCTCTAACCCCCCCGTGTGTCTCTAACCGCCCCCCCCATGTGTCTCTAACCCCCCCGTGTGTCTCTGTGTCTCTAAGCCCCGTGTGTCTCTGTGTCTCTAACCCCCCCGTGTGTCTCTGTGTCTCTAACCCCCCGTGTGTCTCTAACCCCCCCTGTATGTCTCTACCCGCCCCTTGTGTCTCTAACCCCCCCGTGTGTCTCTCTACCCCCCCTGTGTGTCTTTCCCTCCCTCCTCCTCCTCAGCATAAACGCCTCTCAACCCCCTCCTCCACCTAAACCCCCCTAAATACCTCTCCCCTCACTTATCTGCGTATGTGACGTCACATGTGCGCCGCGTCATTAGCATATACCGGGTGCCGCACCCGGTATATGCTAATGACGTGGCATGCATGTGACGTCACATGAGCGCCGGCACCGGGTCAAGGAGCGGAGGCCGGAGCACAAGAAGGTAAGTGAGGGGAGAGGGGGGAGGTATTGAGGGGGGTTTAGGTGTAGGAGTGGGTTTGAGGGGGGCTTAGGTGGAGGAGGGGGGTTGAGGAGGTGGGTTGGGGTTGAGGGGGGTTGAGGTTGAGGAGGGGGGTTGAGGGGCGTTGAGGTTGAGGAGGGAGGTTGAGGATGAGGGTTTGAGGATGAGGATGGGGGGTTGAGATGGAAGGTTGAGGAGGGGGTTGAGGATGGGGGGTTGAGGAGGGGGTTGAGGATGAGGAGGGAGGTTGAGGAGGGGTTGAGGATGAGGAGAGAGGTTGAGGATGAGGAGGAGGGGTTGAGGAGGGGGGTTGAGGATAAGGGGTTGAGGAGAGAGGATGAGGATGGGGGGGTTGAGGATGGGGTTGAGTATGAGGAGGGAGGTTGAGGATGAGGAGGAGGGGTTGAGGTGGAGGGATTGAGGATGGGTGGTTGAGGAGAGAGGATGAGGATGGGGGGTTGAGGAGGGTTATTGAGGATGGGGGGGTTGAGTAGGGAGGTAGAGGAGGGAGTTGAGGAGGGGGTTGAGGATGAGGAGGGAGGTTGAGGAGGGGGTAGAGGATGAGGAGGGAGGTTGAGGAGGGGGATGATGATGAGGAGGGAGGTTGAGGATGAGGAGGGAGGTTGAGGAGGGAGGTTGAGGATGAGGAGGGAGGTTGAGGATGAGGAGGGAGGATGAAGTGTGGGGTTGAGGAGGGAGGTTGAGAATGAGGAGGGGGTTGAGGAGGGTGATAAGGGAGGGGGAAGAGACACAGGAAAGGGAGAGGGGAGAAGAGACACGAGACATTTCCCACCCTCGGCTTATACTCGAGTCACAGATTTTACCCAGTATTTTGTGGAAAAATGGGTGCCTCGGTCTATACTCGGGTCGACTTATACTCCAGTATATACGGTATACACATCCACTGTACCTTAACAGAGGTTAAGTATACTGAAATATGATATGAATACACATATCACATCATTAACTAATTGTTATGTATGTTAATGTCACAAATCACTGATCATGATAAACACAAGGACACATGGATTAAGATATAGTAAGAAAATATGCTTACTATGTTCACAGAGCACAGTCTTAAATGTGGCTGACCATGCATTAATACCATTCATGTGGTGCAAGTAATAACCAGGAGGACAAGAGGTTTTGTAAAATGGGTAATTCTGCATAATAATAGGGATTAACAACATCTAGAGTCACATTTGGTCATTATACCATAGTAATGGTAATTTTATATATATATATATATATATATATATATATATATATCATCATTCATCACTTTATATAATAGAACTAACTAGTAATGTGCTTGGTACCTACATTGTATCTTCATCTGCTCAATGAAATTGATGCAATACGTCCTGGATTATGTAATCCAAATCAATAACATATAGTTTGATTAGAAAAATTAAAACCTCTGACAAAGCTCTAACATGTTCATGTATGGTTATATTCTAGTAAAAAATCTAGCAACATCTGTATGTACGCTAACAATAAACCAATTTACCTGATGTTCATCTACAAGCAGTGCAAACTATGCTGTATCTGTCATGTGAAATCAGTTGCCATTAGCAACTGGTGATAATTCAGAATGATGTGGGATCTCACAAGGAATGCTTAGCTGTGACCACAATCAGTAGGTCTAGAGTACACTTACTATCTCTATATGATATTGTATTGCCAGATTGATATCACATGCTAAAGGTATACCGGTGTTATCATATGATACTCGGGTTTGTTATCATCTCATGACATCTAAACACATAGACATGTCTATTACTAACAAATAAAGGTCATCAGCTTTAATGTATTTTATGTAGATCAGAAAAGCCTATCTTGTCTCATATTGTTAAGAAGGGTGACATGCTAAGTTCACTCATGTATATCAGCCGGGTGCATATATTAAATGCAACATCAATCATGGTGCTTAAAACATCATATATGTGTTTATTTATGGTGTGTCATTAATGTAGGCTTAATATATAATAATATATAGTTTACTTACATTATTTGGTAGCACTGCTTGCAGTTGAACAAATTGCCTTAATGGATGTGCAATTTACCTAAAATAAAAAAAGCAGGTTAATCAAAAATAGAAATAAAATCTATAATCTATTCTCAGCATTCTCTGCATTCCCTAGTCAATCAATTGGTGAAATGTTAATCATAACCATATATGTCCACAGAGAAGATTATTGTGGACTATGTGATGGTGGGTAGGCACACGGCTACTAAATATCACCATCATATAGGCAATGATCATCTACTCTATGGACAGGCATGAGTAAATTACATTTTTTGGAGGCATTGCTGATGGAGTTGGATGAGGAGGCATTGCAGATGGAGGTGTAGGCATGGAGGGAAACGGGTAAGGGGCCAGGCTGTTGATGACTTTGGGACTTTTCAGGCATAGAGAAGGCAATGCTTGCCAGAGCGCACTTCTGTATGTCCATGTTCACCTGGGTCAGCGTACTCTGGTTCTGGACCACCTGCAGCAGTCTTGCCATGAAGGTCTCCAATTGCACATTGTGCCTACTCATCTCACTTTAGATCCTCCTCTTCATATGTGCCACCTTGGTTTGCTGTGAGGATGTGCCCTGGGTGAGGCTCACCATCATGGCTTCCTTTCTCTGATGGTATGCCACAAATTCCTCTATTGTTACCACAAAGGATGGCTGTGATGATAAGAGTGTTGAGACTGCATGGGTTGTGATGCTAGTATGTTGGGGATGCACTGAGGAGGTGGTGGCCGTGGCTTGGTGAGGGGGCGCTGAGGTGATGGTGGTAGTGGCGGCACTGGTAGAGGGCAGGGTGTAGTTGCATCCACGTAGATGGAGGAGCAGATGGAGGTGAAAGAGTAATATAAGGGCCCAGGTGGGGAGACGATCTGAGGGAGAAAAGGGCAGTGGGGTCAAACGCTACTCAAATGGTGGTCGGTCTTGCAGTTTCACCCACTGACCACATGTACCAAGGATACTACTATGCAGGGGCATAGTCTGGATCATCATCTTATGGGTCCAAATCTGCCTCTGCCCTCGCCTCGGTCTCAGTGGAGATTGAGGAGGAGATGGTGTTGAAGGAGTAATATGAGGGCCTAGGTAGTGAGACAATCTGAGGCAGAAAGGGGGTACTGAGGTTAAACGCTACTCAAATGGAGGACGGACCACATGTTCCAAGGATACAGCTGGACTGGGGCACATTCTGGATCCTCATCTTATTGGTCCAACTCTGCCTCTGCCCTCACCTCAGCCTCAGTGGAGATATTGGATGTCCTAAAATAAACATTGGATGATCATACGATCTCTGTGTTTTATGATATACCTGATTTCATAGAGTTTTTATCCTGCATGGTTCAATTAATTGCCATTGTAAAGAGTCTATACTGCTATGATTTTATCATTGATTTAATTTATGTGTATTATGAGCTTTGTTTGTATTCGTTTATATCAAACCAATAAGCCCTGCTGGGGTCTGCCCTCAGCAGCTCATGAAGACACAGACTCTGCTGAACTTGGTACCTCGATTCCAGCTCGCTCACCAACATCGCGCCGACAACTGCACAGCAGAGAACTGACACCCCGCATCCCACTTGTATGTGAAAAGATGCATTCAATAAGAATGGGGTGATTGGTAGAGGGCTGAACTGACTGCTTGTGATGGGTGAGCACCTTGCAAATGTAACACATCACTGCTGAGATCATGTAAGTGATATACTATGTAGACCACATGAAATAGCATGCAAAATACATGCTCCCTAATGTGATCATTGAGATACTGTTCATAAGTGGCATATAGCAAGTATAAGAAAGCTGGGATCAGGTGTATTTAGAGACTGATACTTAGTGACATGCAATAAGCGCATCTGTCTGCGTGGTGGTGATGGCGCACTGTTAGTGAGCGCACCAAGGTCGTGCTACCGCTGAACTTTCTGTGCTGTGTGTCATACTAATCAGTCTGTGACCATCAGCAACATGAAGCTAAGACATTTTACCTGATACTGTAGGTTAGGAAACTACATTGCCTGTACAGCCCTACATAGTCTGTATCTGCATACTACTGCGATTAGTTTGGCTAAAATAGAAAATGAAAAATTCATTGCAAAAGAGAGTAAGACTAACCCTAAAATATTTTTTAAGTATCTTAATGGGAAGAAGGTGAGGAAGGAAGCTGTGGGAACATTACAATGTGACACAGGCCGTCTGATAATTAGTGACCAAGAAAAGGCAGATGAGTTAATAGGTTCTTTTCTTTGGTATTCACAAGGGAGGTACCAGTGGTTGGGACACGGCAACATAATGGGGCTACACTACCTTTGCCAAATAATTGGCTAACACAGGAAGTAATCCAAAAGAGGTTGGAGAAAAGCTGATGTGATACCAATATTTAAAAAGGGAGCAAGAGCAAATCCGGGTAATTATAGACCAGTGAGCCTCACTTCTGTAGTGGGGAAGCTTTTAGAAGGGTTAATAAGGGATAATATACAAGAATATGTCTATTTGAACTGGATTATAAGTAGGAGTCAACATGGATTTATGAGGGATAGGTCATGTCAAACAAATCTAATTAGTTTCTATGAGGAGGTTAGTAGGAACCTGGATCAAGGCAACTCAGTGGATGTAGTCTTTTTGGATTTTGCAAAGGCTTTTGATACATTGCCACATGGGAGACTATTGTGCAAACTAAGAGATACAGGAGTTGCAGTAAATATCTGCTCATGGATTGAGAGCTGGCTAAAAGACAGGAAGCAAAGGGTTGTTGTAAATTGAACATACTCCGATTGGACTAATGTGGTAAGTGGGGTTCCTCAGGGTTCAGTATTAGGTCCTCTCCTTTTTAACATATTTATTAATGACTTAGAGGTGTTTGGAGTGTGGTATCTCCATTTTCGCTGATGACACAAAGTTGTGCAAGGTAATTAAATCAGATAGTGATGTGCTTTACCTCCAAAGAGATTTACATAAAATTGAGGAATGGGCATCTAAATGGCAGATTTAATATGAATAAATGTAAAGTTATGCATCTGGGAAGGAAAAATAGCCATGCAATTTATAATCTTAATGGAGCAAATCTAGGTGTATCAGATATTGAAAGGGATTTGGGAGTGCTTGTGGACAACCACCTCGGTAACAGTGCTCAAAGCCAAGCAGCAGCTGCAAAGGCAAATAAAATATTAGCATGCATTTTAGAGCTGGACAATGTACAGAGGAGGGCAACAAAACTAGTAAGGGGAATGGAGGGGCTAAGTTATGAAGAAAGACTAACCAAATGAAACTTATTTTCTCTAGAAAAAAGGCATCTAAGAGGAGATATGATTACCTTATATAAATACATCCAGGGTCAGTATAAAGATTTGTCAAGGGAGCTTTTTGTGCCAAGAGGTTTTCAACTGACAAGAGGACATCCCTTGAGGTTAGAAGTAAAAAGATTCCACCTTAAAGAAAGAAAAGGGTTCTTCACAGTAAGGGTGGTTAATCTGTGGAATTCTCTACCAGAGGAGGTGGTGACAGCAGATTCGATAGATAACTTTAAAAGGGGACTGGGTTTATTTCTAATTAAAAAGGGAATTCAGGGTTATGATGGATAATTAGAGAGGCAGTATTGATCCAGGGAGAAGTCCGGTCGCCGGTGTCTGGGATCAGGAGGGAATTTATTTTTTGTTTTTTATACAACTAATTAATTAATAGTTAATCTGCACATTGCAGATCAGAGGAGATCTTAAAAGGTTGAACTTGATGGACTGAAAGTCTTTTTTCAACCTTAAATACTATGTAACTATGTAACTTACATTGGATGTGTTTTATCTATGTGTGTGGTGTACATGTTTGACTTTTTGAGGGGATGAAAGTGCATATGATATTCACCTGGCATGGTGCCTGCCTGAATGGTGTCCACCAGACCAGGAAGTCTGACCACTGTTGCTGGGGTGATCCAAACCCTCAACATCCTCTCCCCCTCATTAAAGTGGATGGTAACTAGAGGGCCACCACATGTTGCTCTATCAGCTTTGGCCTCCTCACACATTTTAATCCTGACCTTCCACAGGCAGTCGTCGTAGCAATGCTTAACGGACTTCACACCGATCGCGTAGATTCCCATGGCACTGACCACATTAGCTACCTCCTTCCACATCTTAGTCCTCTGGCCAGGCCCCCATCCCTGCCCCCATGGAGAATACTAGAGTGGGCATGGATGGCACAAAGAAGAACCATTTTTCATGCATATAATTGAGGACTCTGGGCCTTTGTTCTCCTAGCTGTGCCTTTTATCCTCCAGACTGTGTCTGGGGTGGATGTACTAGAAACAATTCCTTTTTCATTTTAATCACACTGCTCTATGTCCTTATATAGTATTACTACTTAAATAAACTCTTTTGTTTAGTCAATCAGTCATGTCCAACTCTCTGTGATCCTATGAACCACAGCATACCAGGTATGTATGTCAGACTGCCCTCTGAGCTACATCAAGTTCATTGCATCGGTGAATTTGTCTATCCATCTCCGCCTCTGTAGTATCCTTCTTCGTGTTCCTTCAATCTTTCCCAGCATCAGAATCTTCTCTAGGGAATCCTGCCATCTCATGATTTGGCCAATATATTTGAGCTTCAGCTTCCAGTGAACAGTTTGTCTTGATTTCCTGTAGTACTGATTTATTGTATCTTTTTGCAGTCCTAGGGACTCTAAGCAGTTTTCTCCAATACCACAATCCAAAGGCATTGATTCTATGGCGCTCAGCCATCTTTATGGCCCAGCTCTCATATCAGTATGTTACTACTGAGAATACCATAGTTTTAACTATGCAGACCTTTGTTGATAGTGTAATATATTTACTTTTTACTAGCTTATCCAAACTTGCCATAGCTTTCCTCCCCAGAAGCAAATGTCATTTAATTTCATGGCTACAGTAACCATCTGAAGAGATCTTGGATCCTAGGAAAATAAAAAACTGTCACTACCTCCGCTTCTACTCGTTCTCTTTGCCAGGAACTGAGAATGCTGTTTGCCTTGATCTTTTTAACATTGAGCAGCAGGCCAACTTTTGTACTCTCTTCTTTTTTCCTCATTATTAGGACCTTTAGTTCCTTCTAACTTTCAGCCATCTAAGTAGTATCATCCACGCATCTGAGGTTGTTGATATTTCTTCCAGCAATATTGATTCCGACCTTACTCATTATGTATTCTGCGTATAAGTTGAATAAATAAGGTGATAATAAACAACCTTTTTGCACACCATTTCCGATTTTGCACATTTCTGTTGTCCCATGTTCTGTTCTGTCTGTGGCTTCTTCGTCCATAAAGATTCTTCAGAAGGCAGATGAGATGATCGGGGATCTGTTACTCCCATCTCTTTAAGAACTTGCCAAATGTTGTTGTGATTCACACAGTCAAAGGCTTTAGAATAGTGTATGAAGCAGAAGTAAATGTTTTCTCTATAATCCATTAAACATTAGCAATTTGATCTTTTGTACCCATTTCTCTGTGGAACTCTGGTAGTTCCCAATCCATATATTTTTGGAGTTGAGCTTGTAGGATCTTAAGCATCACCTTGCTGGCATGTGAAATGAGTGAAATTGTTAGATAATTGGAGCACTCTTTGGCACTGCTTTTTTGCGGGAGGGATTGGGATGTAGACTGACCTTTTACATTCTATTTGCCATTGATGAGTTTCCACATGTGTTGGCATAAGGCAAGCAACACTTTCACAGCATCATCTTGTAGAATTTGTAATAGATAAATTGGGATTCCATCAACTCCTGTAGCCTTGTTATAATCAAGGCATCCTAGGGCCCATTTCACTTCACTCTCCAAGATGTTTGGTTCCAGCTCATTGGACAAACTATTGAGGTCACCACTGCAGTTAAGATATTTCCTGTATAGATCTTCTGTGTATTCCTGCCATCTCTTATTTATTTGATCTTCTTCTGTTAAGTTGCTACCATTTTTGTTTTTTATCACTCCCACTTTGGCATGAAAGGTTCCTTGGAGATTTCCAATTTTCTTGAAGAGATCTCTTGACTACTTCCGATTCTGTTCCACATTTATACACTTATCCATTCACACTTACTGTATTATTTTCATATACACCTTATGGCAGCTGTGAATACCATGGACATAAAACAGTTTTGAAGACTTATTATTTGAGTACAGGAAACCATTTTTGTAAATGAAATTACTTCCTCAGAGTTGAATCATGAGGGTGTGTGTTGGCTGAGGAGGAAGGGTTGCGGAATGAGCAAAAATAGAACCTTTATTAAGATAATTTGATAAGATTAATTTTGATGCCACATGCCTTCCCTCTCACTGGCTCCTTGCTTCAGGAAATTCAACCATATCTCTCCAGAAATGTAAATGCCACATACAAAACTTCATGGATTCATACAAAAAAGATCAGCATTAGAAATTATTTTTTTCTAGTTAAAAATTAACTGTATGTATTTATCCTGCTTAATTATATTTTTATCCAGACTCAAAGTTTTCAAACATATTTTCTTCCTTGTGCAATGGTCCTTTAATAAGCAGATCTACTTTGTTTCTTTCTGTAGGATTTTCTCAATATAACATTCTCTGATGTTGTTTTCTTCTATTTCTAGACAACCTGTCACCCAGGGTCAAAAATAAAAAACCCTCTGCAAGCTGCAATATGACATTGAGATTGGATTAGGTGCACAGGATGATCCATGTTTGCACAGTTAATTTACACAATTCATTATATTGCCTAGCATTTTGCCTACTTATTCCAAATCATATATTTTCTTATATATAGTGCCTCCACAGATTCTTAGATACACATACAAGTAAATATACATATAAAAAAAAACATTCAAGTCTAATTTAATATAAATAGTAGTAATAGAGCCTCACTTAAAAACTGTAACTTGCTATACCCGTAAATTATACCACCTCCATTGTTACAGCACTGGGTTGATCTATTTAGTAATAGTAACATATATAAACAAACCAAAAAAAGGCATATTTTGTTATCTGTTTGTATTACTATAAACATTTCCAAATATGTCAACAGTAAAAATAGGTGTTGTTAAAAGAGACAAAAGGCTCTGAATTATTTTTCTTTTTAATAATGTTTTGCAAGACTCCCACAAGAAAGGTGAACAGAGCAGTGTTCACATAGAGTAAAAAAACAAACTATTTGCCTTTATCTCATTTGGGCACATTCCTCTTTATTAATTACTGTCTGCCTTCTTTACAGTTCTTCAGTTTTTAGATAGTTCAGTTGGCTATTGGCTGTCTTTAACACACAGTTACACACAAAGACTTATTTGCATTCAAGTAAAGAGTTAGCCATTCAGTTCAAGGGTCACAACACAAATATACCCCTCATCTATTTCACCTATGGCTATAGCTTATGTTGCCCACACCTTAAAATAGACCTGAGATTATCATGTGTGTAACTTTCAAGGCAATGCTGTCTCGAGCACTAAAGGGAGAAATTCACAAATATTAAATTCTTGGTCAGGAAGGGTGATAAGATGATTCATGTTTATTATCTATTTGGAAAAATTGTGCACTGGCATACAATTAAGTCCAATACATTCTCTTGAATACTGCACTTTATGAGTTCATGGCCCTGAAACTAGTTACAATTATAAAATGGCACAGTACATAAAGATGTAAGAAGTATATTCAAGTCCTAGACTGTCTAATTTGAGTTTTAAATGATTATTTGCAGGCTATTCTTTCCTAAATGTGAATTACACATTTGCTTATATATTATATAAAATATGTTATACTATGTATTCATTTTATTTTTAATTACTTTTTCGTCACACCAAAACAATTAAAATGAATGACTTACTCCACATGCCAGAAAGGACTGAAATATTCACAAAAATTTCTATAGGCACCACTTTTTCTACTTCATGGTGTGTGCTTCAGATGTTTTATTGCAAGCTGTTCAAGATACTGTACAGTAAGTTCTGAGTATTTATTGTCCTATAATAAATGCTGTGTGTAGAAAATCCCTTTTACACACTGAGATGTGCACATACTGTACATAAACAAATCTAAACATTTCAGAAAATTACATCCAAAACACCAAAGTGACCCAAATACATATTACTGCTGTCTACTAACTGTTGCATGAATGTATTCTTATTTTGTATTTCAATGTTTACTACAAAATTTGAATAAGCACTGTACTAATCTACTGCTATATTCCTGATTTCCACAATAACTACAATCTTTAAAGAAACATGAAAAGACATTAGGCTTTTAAAAACATGCACATTTTAATTATATTCTAACTCTATTTGTAACAATAGCAAATAACGTGATTGTGTTTAGGGAAAGCAAGGATTCCTTTTATCCTGTTAGCATAGCAGAAAACACAATAATACAAAATGGGAAACTCATTTTAGAAACACTATCTTGGGCATATTGTTATGATAAGAGAGTAATTATACAGGACTACTTAAGAAAACAAAAATCTATTGCTGGATTAAAATTATTATTCTAAATTCTTCAAATCAGAGAGTTGCTTAGCTGATTATTAAGATTCACTGCAGAAAGGTGCTTTAAGGGCAACGTTGGTTGCTAAATGAGATATATTAGTCACTGGCTGACAAATATTGATTTCAGATTTATAGGATTACTTTGGGATTATTAGCTTTATTTTTCCTCGAAAAAGCAAATCAAGTTAATATGCTTCTCATGAAAGTTAGAAACTTTATGTTCCTACCTTGGCATTAAAGTAAAACATTAATAAAACTCTGGGTCATACAATAAAATTTGTCAAACAACTGAACAAAATGCTGACCATTTTAGAAAAAAAAATAAAACTGAAACAGCAAGGCTTTGATTTTGCAATAAAATAGTATTAAGTGTTCTTTTATTTATATACTGCTGTATGTACAACTATAAAATGATTGTCCAAGAAAGAATGAAGCCTTCTATAACATGCATTTATTTGGGATAAATAAAAACCATACATACACAAACATGTGGTTCATCACATACTGCATTTATGCATTTATCTTGTACAAGTTTTTCTTCTTTTTGAGTGCACAAATTGATAAAACCAGTCTGATTTTTTTAAAATCACAAATTGTATTCTCGAGTGAGTGCTATAATTTGAAGAGAGTTTATCTGACTTTTCATCACACTGAGCAAAGCAGATGGGATGTTATTTATGATTGCTTTGGATCTTAGTTAAAGGAAACTAAATCCAGCAACAACTTTCAGAGAAAAATGTCTATAGAGAATTTATCAAACAATTTACTTTATGGTACATTTGAAAGCATTACTATTTTTAAAAAAATATATATATATATATATTTCAACATATCTTATCACAAAATACCAGCTTCATTTTAGCTGAGAATTTGTAATCCTAATCCCTTCAATAAGTATTATGTCATTAGCCAGCTCTCTCCAGGTAACAAAGTTCTTAAAATCAACACTGATGAAAGGAAATTAAACCTATTCCCTGTATATTTAAGACTGGACAAAAATTAAACAAATAAAAAAACCTAATCGCATTCGCCCAATGATTATTTAAAATCCTACTTCTAAATATGTTATCAGCAAAATATATTTGGACATCAATATAGAAAGTATGTTGCATAATATATATTATTATATATATATAAAAATAAATTAACTATTATTTCAATTTAACTAATAGTGCAGGATATTTACTAAGCAACTGTAAGAGCTGTGATGAAGAGAGAGGTTTTACTAAGCACCTGTCTGTTATATAAATCAATGTATTCAATGTGTTCTGTTTCGTAATGGCGAAAACTTGCCATCACAGTCCTTCTTAACTCATTAATGTACCTGTGATAGCTTACTAAATATCCCACCCCATCACAGCATCTGCGATAACCTAGTAAATAACCCCCAAAATGTTCCTGTCCTGCCTTTACTACATGAAAATCCATACTTTTTTTCTACAACATATATTATATATGTAGTACATTGAAATTAGAGCAATTTTCAAATTAACATATTCCATTCTTGAATTACCACAGAACTGGTTGTATTCTTCTCTTATTTATAATTCCAGAGGCTTGCTATGCTAATGTGTTTCAGAAGCCTTACCCCTTTAAAAATATGTGTTTTTCTTGTGTAATAAAAAAAATACATTAATATCATAGGTCACAAATAGAGAAGTTATCCTATTTAATAAAATCACAATGGATAATCAATTCATTTGTTTAATCATTTAAAATTCCAGGAACTTACAAGACCACTTAATACCACATTAGGAAACAAAGGGCCATATTCTATTGGCAAATTCTCAAAGTTGCACACACTTAAAACCACTCAGAAAATTGCCACAGATTCTATTAGATACTTGCATTCTGATGATGAGTTCCCCGCCCACAGTCACTACGGACCAGCAAAACCAGCATTAGAACTCCATTGGTTTTAGCACAGCTTGAAAATTTTGTTGTTTTAAATAATTAAATAGCAAGAAAAGAACATGTAAATTCCTTACAAATGATCCTCACAGAGGCTCAAATGTGTACTTAAAAAAATAATATATATATATATATATATATATATATATATATATATAAACATTTACATATTTCAGTTATCATATCTATATTAGAACAAAAACTATTGACATTATTACATCGCCACATGACATATGAACTACCAGGGGAACATACTCCACACTATGCGAGAGGTTAATAATAATCTGCAAAAACACAGGGACCACAACAGCTGCTCTAATTCAATGACTATTTAAGGGGTTTAGACCCATCTCAAATAATACTCAGAAACACTATTGATCAGCACCACACCACACTACTGACTCAGGTCATCTACCCACATCCATGGGAATGTATGGTATCTATAACAAAACCTTAGCTCAAACAAAATGAGGTGGGAGAAATGGCAGCATGGGCAGCCTCAGTCCTTAAAGTCAGGAGGGGATGACATTGATGTTACCTACATGGGTATATCTCTACATAGCACAGGCCAGGCAATGTTGTTAAGATCACACTGGTTGAGGCACATGGACATGGGGATTCAGGGACAAATCAGGACAAGGGGGATTGCACTAATATTTTAAAGTTCTCCAAGAAGGCCCAAAACACACATGGAGGCTGTGGAGAGGCACATGGAGCAACATCAAACTCATCTCCATCAAGGACAATCTTGGCTACAAGAATCTTGTAAAGTCCCGCTCCATTGTTGTAGACCATGTGGTAAGATGTCTAACAGAAAATAATTTTGTGAAATGATATCAAGTGACCTTGTATTAATTAATTAGTAATATTACCTAGGATTTGGTTAACAACCCTTCAGGGGAATAATGGTACCGAACAGTACTACAATTTATAATTGTCATGATTATTAACTCACAAACTTCACAAAAACTGTTCTTCAAGCATGACATCCAAAATTGTGAGAATAACATAATATAGTGATGATTAACACATGTGATCCCTTGGAAACCACACCCGTGTCACTGTAATGGCCTGGAATGTTCACATAACAATGTATTGGACAGTACATAGGGATAATTATTTTAGAAGGATGGTACACTTTATGCAGATTTTAGATGTTAGGTGCACCAGTATGTGAAATGATGTTAACACTCGGCTATAACAACATCATATCCCAATTAACTGAAGATTAGTGACATGCAAACATATGATTACAGTACTCAAATTCATGAAGGCATAGGTGTACAGGAAGATCATATAACTAGAAATATATTAATGTTACATAAATGTTATGTATGCTAATGTGCCAAATCCTTAAAGGCATATCTAAGTGAGCTGGATTATATGAAAATTAGTAGTTTATGCAAACATTGTTTTGCATGGAAAAAATCCCAAAATAAACTTTTAAACACTTTCATTGTAGTCAGCAAAATATCTTGTAATTTCTGACAGTTGCAAATTAGGGTTAACACCCTCCAACCCCAGGCTAAATTAGCATCAAATTTAAAATGGTTTTGTTTTGGCCAATCAGGTTAGCTGAAACATTTTATTTAAACTTTGGGGTTACTGTTTGTGGTGAAAACCAGTCTGGAATATGTAGTGTATCACTGATTTGTGCTATGTATTGCTGCTGACATACAGAGAGGAAGCTGCCAGGAGAATAGCTGAGCAAGCAACAGCAGGTAAATAGTGAGTTAATATTGCTCCCTGATGTTGCATGCTGATTGGGGATCAGGGGATTTGGGGATCAGGGGCTTGTGAATACACCCCCTGGAGATGTCAACATAATCATTAGAGGGATTTTTAGATGTTAATAAAAATAAAATGTTTTATGATATTTGCTGTATACACATAAGCTGCTTTTTGTCTAAGGATTGCAGAAATGTATTAATCCATGAAACTTGGATATGTCTTTAACCATTGAAAACACACAGAAACAGTCATAATGGTATAATAAAACTTTTTTTTATACACAGAGCACACTCAGAAATGTATACGGCTGTGCATTAATATCATGGGTGTTGGCAGATACCGGAAGGGCAAGAGGCTGTTTGGGAAAAAGGGGACATCTAAATGGTTAAATGTATCACTATATAATAATAATGATGCATAGCACCTACTCGGGTCACATATGGTCACTACACAACAGTAGACAGATTCTGATGAATACAAATCTCTTCATACATAAGTAATGCACATAGCACTTACATATAGTCTTCATCCGCTCAATTCAACAGATGCATAAACAACTGAACTATGTAATCCAATCCAGTTAAACACATACAGTGTGTTCTAAAAAATAAAAATCAGGAAAAAGGCGGCCCAAACCTAAAAAAGGCAAAGGAGGGGAAAAAAACTGCATGTACAGTACAGTGCTAAATACTGTAATAATATACCAACTTACCTGATCTTCATCTGTAAGCATTACTAACCATTAGGTAGTTGTAATGATAAATCACTAGCCATGACCACATAATAATGATGTGGCATCTCACAGGTGTTATCACATTTTAGGATTATTGTGATATCATAAGTTTGGAACACCTACACATTAATTCGGAAAGGGCACAAAGGTTAGCAGCCATAATCACTGTTACTTACATCAGACACAAGTATCTGTTCTTATTCTAATATTGCGGAGAGGATAACATGCTTCACTAATGCATGTATTAATGCTAGCTTTGATTAACATGCCATTGCCACGCCATAACTATGTTGGTCTAAATTTATTCTAACAACAATAATGTATCAGAAAATTGGATATAGGATTTAATTAATATCTTGTGAGCTACATTTTTAGGAGAGGATATCATTGATAGAATGTCTAGCTGATGGCCACTGTCAATACATTTCAATTACTTCATATTTTGAACAATGCTTGCAGTTGAAGAATATGCCTTCATGGACCTGAATTGTACGTAAAATTAAAAAAGAGAAGAACATTTTAAAAAGGAATAAGGCATTAAAAAATGTAGGGCCTGCAGCATCTCTTCTCAATGGCATTCCTCAGTGACTATCAATTGGTGAAATTCTAAACATAACCCTATGTGTCCACAAAGACGAGGAGAATGGACCATGTGATAGGAGGTAGCCATCTGCTTACAAAATATCACCATCACATAGGTCTTTATCCTATACTCTGTAGCCAGGTCAAATTATGTTAACATTTGGATCAATAGATTGTCACTGAGGAGTGCTGTTGAGAAGGTCCATGGAGGCCTGGTTGGAGGAGAGACTGGATTGAAGCAGTATCCATCTGCTGCTGCATCAGGACCAGCATCTCCTTAATGGTGGCCTCTAATAGAGGACAATGGAATAGAGGTGTGCTCTGTGTGGGCATGGCTAGGTGAGGAGGTGGCAGTGGTGTCCCAGTGGGAGGGGCTGGGGCCTGCTGGAGCCTGACTTGGTTGTTGTGGTGCTGCTAAGAAGAGGATGTGGTGATGGTGGAGGAAACCTTGGTAGTCCATCCAGTAGGAGGGCCCGGATGGTGAATCCAGTTGTTGCAGGAGGGGGACAGTGGGGTCTAATGCCACTGGTGTGGCCAAAGGTCCAGCAAGTGACCCCATTGCTCAGATGAATCGGTCCTCTTTCTCATATCCTAGACCCTCGGATCCTTTCCTTTCCTCCTCCTCCTGCGCTGGGTCCAGTTGGGCCAGGGCTCGGTCTAGCGCATCCGGTTCTGATGGAGCCAACACTTTTGGCTCACAAAAGGACCCAATTGTCCTGCCAGCTGGAAAAGAGAGAAGAATGGTATATGTGTTAATTATGTTGAACAAAACATTGGTTGCTGTTTTGTCCTAACTGTCTGACATCTTGTCTTGAACATGGATGGATACATGGATTCTTTATTGGATGGTTACTCATGTTGTGCCCACTAATGAAAGTGATTTGTCAGCTTCATGTATTTATTGATGCATGAATGATCCATCTATCCCTTGGAAAATCCAGAGAGCTGACATGTCAGTGCCATTGTTGTGTGTTTTATATGTGTGTGTGATGTACATGTGGTGGCATGTTGATGTATCTAATATTCACCTGACATGGATCCTGTTGGGCCACCAGGAATGGAGCTTCAACGATGGGCACCTGGCTCAGCATCTCCTCTCCTTTCATTGTACTTAAAAGTCACTTGGGGGCCACCACTTGGTGCTTTCACTGCTCTCTCCTCTTCGCCATCATTCTCCCACCTTGGTCTGGACATAATCAAAGAAATGCTTCACAGACTTCACATTCCTTTCTGCCAAGCCCACTTCTGTCACTGCAGCTGATACCTTCTCCAGGCCGGGCCCTGGGCTAAATACCCTCTCCACCATCAGGAATGTGGGGCGGTCACTGAGGACCATCATCTCCTCTCCATCACCTGTAGTTAGGGTCCCTGTGTCTTCCCCCAGCCTCTTGCCCTCCTGACTGTGGATGGGGATCCTGTGCTCCCTCCTCAGCACTACAATCCCCCTGACCCTGTGCTATGGGTAACTCACTCCCCACCTCTACCTCTTCTCCACTCCCCTCTCCTCCTCGTACCCCACCTCCACTCCCCAGGGCCACTTCTCTCTCCTCCTCTCTTTTCATCCTCTTTTCTTCCCCTCCTCTCCCTTCCTCTCTCCACCCTCCATAATAACCCCAAAAGTAAAATAAAGATAAATGAAAAGAAGTGTATATTTATAGATTTGTGATGTCAAATGTTTTATGTGTATTTATTATTTGTTAGGGTATAGGGCATGGGTGTTTGGATGAAGTGACCTATCTATATGTGTATCTTGGTGTGTTATTACTCTATGTGTATGTATATTATGTGTTTTCTGTTAATATGTTTTTGGATGTATTAAGTGTAAAATAAGTTTATTAGTAATCATTAAAACCGCAATAACCTGCTCTCCAAAATTGCCTATTTTCCAAGACCAAAACCACCAGCTCTGGGACCTGTGTGCTAATTTAAGAAAATCTACAACACAGTCAACACATGGGTATGAAGCGCACATCTTTATTATCTCTCTCTGTCAATCATTATCCCTTAGGCCATTTTCTATTGGCTCCAAGGTCTGTGCCACATTGGCTTTAAACTGTGAGCGGCATTTACGCCACAAAATGCTTGCGGCCATGGGAAGGGTTTACGAGTTCAGACTGCAGTTTGGAATTTGCAGGCTTGAGTCAATAGAATGCATCTTAACATTTAGAGAAAAAAAAACCTGCAACCAAATTTACGGGTGCGAGCTATCTGCAAGCAGCTAATAGAATACAGCCCAGAGTGGAGTAAAAATGTGAAAACTTTAATGGCTAACTAAGCGGAATTACAGTGTAACCTTCATCTGACAAGGTATGAAATAAAGAAAAATCTATTGTAATATATATACATCAGGATCTGGCATTACATTACACAGACCAATAGGATAAACAACAGTGGTGATGTGAAGAAATGAGGTCAAATGAACAACATTTGATTATTCTGTGTTAAATTTAAACACTTGCATTAGGTCTTTATTAGGCTGGAATTTCACTATATGGATCACAACAAAAAGTAATTTAGTATATCAGTCTGGTCTCACTCAAAATAGTTATCTGGCCCCAAATTATGAGGCAATTCTACTTTGAACAAGAGAAACAGCAAACCCCAGATGTACGTTTCGGCCACTATTGACCTCCTTAGGGAGGTGCAGCTGAACTCCATTTTCTGGTAAAAAAGGCAAAGGTCATGGCAAACCACAATCTCAGTTCCTGGAAAAAACATGTGGAACAAGTGGAGGCAGTGACAGATTTTATTTTCCGGGAAACTAAGATCTCTTCATATGGTAACTTCAGTCGTGAAATTAATAGATGTTTCTGGGGAGGAACACTATGGCAATTCAAGTTATTAAAATGTAAAGATATTAAACTATCAACAAAGATCAGCATATTTAGAACTTAGGTATTCCCAGTAGCAACATACAGATGTGAGATCTGGACCATAACGAAGGCTGTAGAATTGATGCCTTCAAAATTGTGTTGTTGGAGTATATTTCCTGTAAATCAGTAGCAGAAGAAACAAGCCAAACTGTTCACTGGAAGCTTTGATCATGAGGCTGAAGCACATACAGTTGCCATTTCACAAGAAGACAGGATACCCTAGAGAATACTCTGCTGCTGGGAAAGAAGGGGGTTGCAGAGATGGATAAATGCGGTCATTAAAACAATGAACATGAGCTTGATGGAGCTCAGAGGAGCAATGGTTCAGAGAAATAATATATGTTATCAGACTCTACTAGTTAATGGAAGCTTTTATGACAGTAATCACTTCTTTCAAAAGGCAAGTGGGGTGGGTACAGAGCAAGGCAAGCAGGGCTTCTAAGTTTACTTGCCATTGTTAACTACTGAGTTTGTGCAAGTAGGGAAAAAATGTCAAAAGCTGAAGGCCTAGCTGATGAAGTATGGATTACACAAACATGAAATTCCTCAGCTACAAACAAAGGGCCCAATTCTATTGCCCAATTCATACATTTGTATACACTTAAAATCACTCTTAATAGTGCAACATTTCTTATTTGTTACTCGAAATCTGATTTCGAGTTTTCTGCCCACAATCACTACGGGCTAGCCAAAGATGCCAAATGATTTTAGCACGGATTGAATATCATGAGCACTAAATAGCTAAAGTTAGCTCAATATTCAATTAGACCTGTAGCTCTATATTGCAAATAAAGTCTAATCCGCAATTGAAAAAAGTATCACGTTTCTGTCAAAAATATTGTGATTATTAAATAGGACTCACAAGAGCTTTTTAAACACTTATTAGAGCTATAACAATTAAACACACAATACTGTACTTTAAAAGCATAGGGAGACATGGAAACACATTAGAATTAATTGCACAACAGTCGCAAACCCACAAATATGCAATTAAAAAATATTTTTGTTAATTGTTATTTCTGAGTAATATCAATCTGGGGAGTCAAGGGGTTAATATATCATGAAACTCACATGGACTAAAACAGATGGTCTAATGCATTTCATAGATTTATATTTTGCTATAGTGTGCAAATATTACTAATTGGCACTAATTCTTAGCTTCCGATTGCAGATTACTTGTAATTTCCATGTTTTACTGACATCATGATGACAGTCTCATTTACTATTAGCTGTGTCTAAGAAGTACATTATGGGCTTGCTTAAATATTGTCAGATCATATGATCATGTGACCCAAGATCAGACTTAAAAAGTCAGGGTTTACAAGTTCAGCCTTGCGGTTGGAATTTGCAAGTTGGACTCAATAGAATACATCTAAACATTTATAAAAAAACATTCACAGACAATTGTTTTAGTTCAAGACATTTGCCAGCAGGTAATAGATTTTAGCCCATGGTCTACAAAAAAAAATATATTTTTAAAAATGTTTTTCTACTTATGACTTTAATCACGCAATTTAATAAGCAATTTAATAAGCAATTAAATAAGCAATTTATGTTGTTAGTTTATTACATATTGCATAAACAAACTATAGTGGCTCTTTAACTTAAAAAAAAAGTAGTAACATCAAATGCTTCATAAAAAATACTTTCACTAACAATCACTGGTATATACTAATGTTATAAAATACCCAAGCACATTTGCAAAGGAACAATTAAAACATTAATAATGTGCATTGAATTAATTAACTCAATGGCATATTTGGAATATAAGAAATTATCTAAGCTTTACATTCTAACTTTAGTTTGACATGCTTTGCCAAGCTTTATCTTTAGTTTGGAAATTTACAGTGTTTTTTTCTCTTACTTTTGAGTGCACTCAGTGCAGAGTGTAAGAAATTAAATTACGTGCAATTTATGTCTATTGAAACCAAAGACAATGCATTGATATATTTATACATTTGTGCTCAGAGAAAAAAGTTAATGAATCTGTCTAATAGAACAAAAGAACAGTCTATTAGTAATATTTATTGCCTTTGGCCCTGAGAAAATTCGGATCGGAAAAAGGAATTTGTTAAGAAAAAATTGGAAATGTGACAGATTTATCATTTTTGGTTTGATTTCAATATTATATCCAATTAAACCAACCTAGTAATTAAAATATTTCTTTTAGTTGTTATTTTTTTTTTTAGATTACAAAAGTTTAAAGGTCTTGTTTTTATGTCACATTTAATAGTTTTAAGGAGAAAAAATGTCACTTATGTAAAAATATCCAGTGTTTTTGTCCAATGTAAATCATCTCAAAAAACAAATCAAAACCTGTAAAACCTGCAAATGTGTGATAATGCTTAAGGAACATTGACAATAATTTTATTTTTTCTTTGTTACATCTGAAAGAGGGTATTTGTTATTTAATAGTGTACTACTGTATGTCTGCTCTCAAAGCAGGAAACAACTGATTCAAATGTTCAATTGATCTAGGGCTTGCTCCGGTCAACCAGTCAGCAGTGATATAGTCATACCTGTCTGTCAATCTAAAGATGCAAATATGCTCTGTGCACTTCCTGTTAGTTTTAATTAATTTTAAACTTAATATTTTCATGCAAAACACAATTTTGGTAATGCTTTAAAAAACTCTTTTAAATGCATAAAAAGAGTTGTATTTGTATTTTAGCAAAAGACTGAAGAATGTTGCAAATTTGCAGACTTGTATTCAGTGGCGGAGCTAGTGCAAGGGGGGCCCGGGGGCAAAATGAAGGGGACAGGCACAATTTTTTTTTGCACTTCCCGAACCCCATCCAACATCAACTCACACTGTACATATATAAAACATATATAAACTATATAGTAAATATATATATATATATATATATATATATATATATATATATATAAATATATATACCTGTATAAATACTTTTTTACCTGCCTGATGCTGCACTCCCCTTCCTGGGGTGAGGAGGGGCCATGGTAAGCCAGAGGGCCGTGGGGGCCACAAAGGTCCATAGGAGGGGCACAGGAGGTTGTGGGAGGCCACAGGGAGCTGAGGGAGGTCACAGAGTTCCGTGAGGGGCCACAGGAAGCTGAGGGAGAACACAGGGCCTGCAGGGGGCACAGAGAGCCACAGTGGACCATAAGGGACTGCAGGGACCAAGGGGGAACCAGGAGGGGTCTGCAGGGGCCCTAAGGGAGCCTTGAAGGGCCACATGAGGTTTGCAGGTTTTATAAAAGACCCCTGAGGGGCACTGAGGACCCACAAGACTGCAGGAAGCCACTGGAGGGTCACAGGTGCCAAAGGGGGGCCACAGGGGCCATAGAGGACCCACGAGAGGTCCACAGAAGCCACAGGAGGTCCGTGGGGACCACTCAGAGGCTTTGCACCAGTTGCACTAATGGTAGCTCCGCCTCTGCTTGTATTGTTTTTTAACACTTTAATTTGTAGTTGTAAATTGTCAACATAAATTGTTAACATAAGGTCTAAATTGGACCCATACTAATCTTATGCCGCATTAGTATTACTATTTTTTTCTCACAGCTCAACTATAACTAATCAATATCCTAGTATTGGATGGTTTGCACTTTGATTTTATCACCATTGTTGTATTTTTTTTATGGGTTCCACAATCTCAAGCCTGCACTGACAAAGACTGGTTAATAGCCATTTATGTCCACTTGCGCTGGGGCCATCTAGATAATTTGCTCAGCATAATACATGTGGACTGTCATTATCCCCCTATCCATTATTTGGGTTTAGTAACTGTTATTATTTAATATGTTTTTATGATAAGTTGATTTACCTATCTATTTTAATTAATGTATGTTGTGTTGCTTGTCCATGTGTGATTGACTTGTGGTGTTGATTCTGTGTGCTGCATGTTTGGTTCATGAAGTGTTAAACAGTTTAGATTGTTGTGTTGTGAGTCTATAACTGATAGAGTTAGGCAGTTGAGAGTTTCAGTTACATGGAAAGAGATGTAATGATGTCTTAGATAAGATACATGTTCCTAAAAGAAAGGGAAGGTGACATATCTGGAAGACATCAACAGTAAAAGAAAAAAAAGGTGACATCTTGAGGACTTGAGTCCAGAAGACACACAGACTGTTGCAGAGTGTTGTCAGCTCATGTTTGAATGTACATCTATTGAACGTGTTATGGATTACAACAACACTTAAAGCAGTTCCTGATGTTTTTATAAAGCTGAACCTGCGTTCATGTTCTTAAATACTACATTTAATTTAAGAGACATCAGCTGTCTTGGTGAAGGGATATAAAGAACTTGGTGTATCTGCTGGGTAGGTTTGGCCAAAACAGCCTTATCAAGCAAGACGGAATAAAGCAGATTGCCACTTCTAACCAATGAGCTATATTAGCATATTATTTGCCATTTAATATTTGTGGTTTAAGCATAGTTTTCATTAGTGCTTTACATAAATGTTCCCCCCTTATTGTATTTTAATTGTATTTTTTTAACACTATAAGTGCCATGACACTAAGTAAAAGCACTAAAATACACTTATACTATTCTACACCACAATAAACTAATACTTAAAAAAGTACCCCCCCCCACTACCTAATTAACCCCCCACTACCTTATTTGTGTTGTTTTGTTTTTCTTGGATGGGCCGTGTCCTGGCTCAGAAAAAGAGGATTGGTTACTTCAATCAAGATAGAAGAAGACTGGACACTACAAGCAACATGGATAGCATTGTTGATCTTCACTGGATGGTAATTTTGGGGAGGTAATTGGAATTAGTAACCCTTTCTTTTTTTTCTTTTTTTTTTTACTGTCTAGTCTAGGGTATGTGAGGTGTAATGTTTGACCCATAGGGGTTAGTTTTATGTGCCGCAATTGTACTTGTAGTACCACTTTGGCAAAGGGTTAACTATTTAGATGCCACTGGTCATGTAAATATTTACAGCAGGGGTTAATTTTATGACGCTGCGGGTGGGCATTAATTTTAGGTGCCAGGGAGTCTCGATCAAGGCTTATAGGGTTTAATGTTAGGTGGCATGTGTTGTTAACTTTAGGTGCAAGAGGGTTTTTTAAGAACCTCCCCTGCAGGGGTTAACTTAATTTTCCATGGAGGTCTGTAAAGATCCCCATGGTTATGTTAATGGGGCAATTGGGAAGTTAGCGGGTGTTAGGGAATGAGCAAGGATTCCCTCCAGTGGGGATTTAAATGGAGGGAATCCCCAGGACATGACCTTAGGGCTTTCTATTGACTCCTAGAGCATTTTCTCATCCATAAAGCTTTATTTAGGTACCTCCCACACTGAAATATCTTGCTGACAAGGCAAGGGTTTACAGATGTGAGCTTAGTGCCCCAATGTGGGGGAGTAAAATATTTACACATTGTTGTAAATTTTGGGAAAAAAGCTCCCTCAGCCAATTTACTGAAGAGCTCTGTGGGTTCTGCTTTCTTTAGTTGTACCTGATAAGGCTATTATGGCCTTATGGACAAACCTGCCCAGTAGATCTTTTCGGTTATTTTTGGTCTCTTCGCCAAGGCAGCCAATGTCTCTAAAATGCCATGCTATTATTGCTGTTGGAATTCATGGTAGGTCCAATGGGTGTATATTTAAATTTGAACTGATAACAGTCTGTAATAGTTTGTGGGTCTTCTGGATTTTGTATAAACTGTTAATATAACCTTATTGCAATATTTCTTCTGCAAGGCATCATAACATCCTAACATCCACTTCAACGGTTCTATAGAACCAGGGTAGCTTTTATCTTCTCTAAGGATTTTGACACATAAATCTTCTAGATATCTTGTTCTATATGCATATTTATCCAGTTAGAGACTAATATATGCTACCCACACTTTATCACGTCTGGAGCATAACTGACTAGAAATGTATCCTTCAGATTGAATATTACCTGCATCAGGTAGAGTGGGCATAAAATCTAACATCACAAGGTACATACATAGGTTAAACAACATAACATAAAAACATATTAGAAAACTATAAAACAACTACTGAGCCTAGTACCTATGTGGGTGGGTCACACAAGGTACAAGTTCCCCATCCAACAACCACATAAATACGAGTACAGGTATTATTAGCTCTCTCCAGTCATCATATGGCCAGAGAGATGGCCTGTTTTAAAAATCTTGATCCATCCTGGCTGGATCATATGTGTCCAAAGTGGCTGGTGGTCAGGGGGATCATGACATGCCCTAACTTAGAGCACTTGATTTACATAGGACCATAGACTGCAAGTTAGTAGTATTGTAACATTTATGAGAGAACCACCTATACGCAAAACTGCTGTTTTAGAGGTATCCACAGTACCCTTCCTGGCTTTTATTCTTTTTTTCTGATGGATCTCAGGAGTACACAGAGATTCATTGGTTTTATAGACTATTATAGGCATTTTATACATGAATTCTCAAAAATGTTTATACATTGTACATTGGTAATCCACAATGTTTGGGTCATAAAGGAGAACATTTGGTAGCCCACCCTATGTACCATATCTAAAAAGTTCTCATTCTCAGAATTATAGTCTATTAAGTTAACTCTACTGAACTTTGTACCTGCTTGTAACACATATGCCAGCTCAAAGACCCCTAAGTCACTTCCATTGGGACTTCTTTAACCATTGGCTGGCATTAGCTCATCCTTAGATTCACATCATTATGCACTTTATTACTGAGCTCCCTCCATCCAGAAGAATGACTGTAATATCGGTAATAGTAAATTGGTCCTCCTGTCAAGCACATTGTGTGCCACTTCCTAAACTGCCCTCTGCTGCTGATGTGGTGAATACACTACACAGGGTTCCCTCAGAAATCATGTTGAACCAATAAGTCCTGTTTGTTTGCCGCTTCTGGGGATCCTTTATGCAGAGACTACTAAATTGTTCTACAGCTCACCTCCCATAAACCATTTGCCTCACTTAGAGAACAGGGCTAGAACATATGTCAAATACTTCTGCTCTGCAGAAGAGAATGACTGGGTTGGTATCCTACCTGTGGCATGGTTCCTTACTCACTAAGCCATTGTATGCAGCTTTGGCCTACAACCCAACTTGTTTGTGTTTATCTTCCTACTGGGAATCCTGCAGCTGACCTAAGACCAGAAAAACCTTAATCAAATATGTTATTTTACTCAACATATGTTTAATGAAGCTACCATTGATCCTAATTCCTGGTTTTCGAAGAAGGATATTTAGTTTGGCTTTCTACACAAAATATTCTGCTTCAACACCCTTCATCCAAGTTGTTTTCAAAATACATCCGTCCTTTTCCTGTTGAAAACAAACTCAGCCCAGTAGTCTTTTGCTTGACCCTACCATTAAGGATACATCCAGTATTCCATGTGGCTTTAATTAAACCTTACACTCAGAACCAATTTTTTCATAGCTCAGTTCTCTCCACAACCATTTTTTGTGAACTGCCAGGAAGAATTTGCAGTATCTGCTGTCCTAGATTCATGTCTCTGCAGGTCTTTTCTTAAATATCTGGTTACCTGGAGAGGCTTTGGCCCTGAAGAACACACATGCATTCAATACCTTTGAGTTGATCAATTGTTTTTATTGTCTTCTCCTATCCAAGACGGTCGGAGGCTGCCTGGAGACCAGTTCTCAGGGACGGGCAGTGTTAGGGTCGGCACCGATTTTGCTCTCATGGAAGATTTCATTGCTTAGCACTAGTGTTATTTGTATAACAGTCTTGTCCCAGGGCAGGCAGACAGATCAGTCAGAAGTGTATCTCCTAATTTTTTACGTGGTTTCTCCTGATTGGCTTTTGTTAAAGTCTGGTCTTTCTACCAGCCAATCACACCTCACAGGAGACAATTTACTGTTTCTTCATCCTCCTCTCAGTGAATGTTTCAGGTTCCTGTGACTGGGAGCACTTTTGGTTGCTCCTCTATCTTTCCTCTGTTTTACTACAGATCCTATATCGTTTCTGTTCCCATTTGGGCTGATCTTTGTTGCTGACCTGGATTGTTACTGAGATCATTGAATTTCGGCTGACCCCTGATCTTTGATTTGTCTGTCCATTCCTTTGCCTGTGCCCTGGGACTTATTAGTTAGGACTTGACATCCTATGGTACTTTGCCTCTAAAGTGTTTCACCAGTTCAGCCCGGGCAAGAGATTAGATTTTCATAAATGTATTTAAATTTATTTTGAGAAGTCTGTATTTAGACTTGTTAAAATTTTGTTTAACATTGAAAATCGTAGGTTCATTTTAGCAAAATGTAAGCTATTTAGGTCATAAGATTGACATTTTTTATGTTTGTCTATATATGAATGTGCATATTAATCCATTTTGCAAAACCTCTGGAAAAAGATTAATTTGTCATATCTGCAACATCTGGCTGAGACTGGCTACTGTGGCCCTACTGAAATGTTTTTTGTTTTCTATTTCACCTTAAAACAAAAGTTAATAGGGAAATGCTAATAGTGCTAAATTGACATTTTAACTTGAAATGTGGAAGGTCTGAATACTCTTATTAAAAGGAAATGAAATGTAAATTATTTAAAATCTCAGCATCCAGATATTGTGTTTTTGGACTACGGAGGCTCCTCTTTTTTTAACACATATTGGATATGGGAATGTGTTTTGGTACTACAGAACATTAAGATCAGTGAAGTTGCAGTCCTATTTAATAAGGACTTTACTTTACTCATTGACTAACTGACAAGACAGCTGTCGCAGAATGCAGTTTTATCTTACTGAAACTTAAGATTCAAGATGAGCATTTTAAAATTGTAAATGAGTATGCACTGAATACTTGCAAGATTTGAACTGAAATTTCAAAGTTGGATTGATGGTGGGGCCTTAATACATATGTTGACAGGTCAGGTCAATTGAGAGGAGTCATAATAAAAGTAGTATTTCATTTTATTATTATTATTATTGATAATAATAATAATAATAATAATAATAATAATAACAATTGTATTGTTGATGCATGGTGTTTTATGTATTCTGTTGAGAGATTATACATTTTATTCTCATCCTCACAAAATCTTCCCATGATTATAGAGAATTGATTTTTTTCTACCTACAGGTTGACTTTGCTGTAAAATAAGCAAAGTGTTTAATTGAACATATTCAAATTACTGACCATGCTTCTATGTCAGCAACTGTGAGGCTCCTAAGAAAAAGTATATATAATTAAAACTGTGTATGACTCTCTATTAACTGAAACAGCACAAAGGTATTTGAGTTTTAAAAATAATCATAAGCTTTTGGGGGGAAACAAGATTGGTAGGCATTTAGCAAATATGCAAAAAGAGAAGAGGTGCTCATCAGAGAATAAACAATACCCAAGTAGGGGCCTCATTCTAATGCTACATTTTCCAAATAAGTTACTGCAAGGGCAGGCCGCAAGCTACTTAGCTATTCTATCGGTGGCCTCCAACGGCTTATGGCCGTTTAGCTGTGATCACTTGCGATGAGCTCAATCGCAGCTTACTTCTGTCAAAGCCTTGGATCTTGCGCGGCCTCAAGAGTTTCGGTGCAAGAAAGCCCCATTCGATATTCTAATACTACACTCACCCTTCCATCAAGCCTGGAAATATCTCAAATCGAACCGCAGCTTACTCACACCAAGGAGCAGTTGCAAGGGCTTGTTAAGCCCCTACATAGCCTCCTCACTGCTCCCAATCAAGTCCCCTGCAGTGTCCCCACATTAACTCTATAATTCAGGGGTCCCGATCGGGACCTCTGCAGTGTCCCCACATTAATCCTATAATGTAGGGGTCTCGATCGGGACCCCTGCAGTGTCCTTATATTAATCCCATAATTCAGGGCCCATGAACCCCTAATGAACACATTACTCATGGGGGTCTATACAGAGCCCCATTAGCCCCTAATTAACTCCATCAGTCCAATAAGGGTCTATATAGACCACTATAGGGCACTATTAACTCAAATACAGTGGTTTCAAGGGGGGGGGGCATTTGATCCCCTGCTGATTTTGAATATTTTTTCACTGACAAAGAAAGGATCAGTCTATAATTTTAATGGTAGGTGTATAGTAACAGTGAGAGACAGAATAACAAAAAAAAAACAAGAAAAACGCATGTCAAAAAAGTTATGTAGTGTAGGTATTAATAGGTTAGGGTAGGTGTTAGGTAGGGAGGGGTTAATTTGGTTAGGATAGAGGGGTGTTAATAGCCTGGGGGGGTGAAAGTGTAGAGGGGGGGGTGGGGTTATAGTGTAGTGTTTAGACTTGTTGTCATGAGGGTCCTGGAGGACCCTCATGGCACTTATAGTGTTGATACAGTTGGGGGGGGGGGAGTATTTGATCCCCTGCTGATTTTGAACGTCTGTCCACTGACAAAGAAGAGATCAGTCTATAATTGTAATGGTAGGTGTATTCTAACAAGGAGAGACAGAGTAACAAAAAAACAAGAAAAATGCATGTCAAAAAAGTTATAGTAAATTGATTTGCAGGTCAATGAGGGAAATAAGTATTTCACCCCTCTGACTTAGTACTTTGTGGCAAAACCCCTGTTGGCAATCACAGAGGTCAGACGTTTCTTGTAGTTGGCCACCAGGTTTGCACACATCTCAGGAGGGATTTTGTCTCACTCCTCTTTGCAGACCCTCTCAAAGTCATTAAGGTTTCGAGGCTGATGTTTGGCAACTCGAACCTTCAAGCCGGCCAAGGCTAACGGCTGATTGCATGATTTGCGATCGGCCATAAGAGGGACCTCCTTGTGGTGGCGTCCACGTGAATACCAGCATAGACGTAGCGCTATGCGTGTACATAAGACGGCCTCAAGGAATCACAGACTTGCGGACGTTTTAAGGTCAGGATTAGAATGAGGACCTAGTTTAAAAAATATGGTCAACACACCCAAATTTAGAAAACAGAATATTGAAGATTCGATCCTTTGCTAGTCATTTTAAAGATGTTTTTGAGAAATTATATGAACCAAGTTCTGATGACACAGAGGCAGGTGTCACCTTTCTTCAAATGGCTGGTTTGAAGAAACTATATTCTGAGAAAAATAAGATACTTAATACACCAACTGATGAACTGGACATTGTAAATAATATTAAGTCACTGAAAAAAAATAATCACCTGGTCATGATTTTTTGGGCAGATTTTTATGAGTTGTTATTACTTTGTATTACTCCACACATAACAATATCCTACATGTTAGTGTTCGTCCAGGAGAATGTAATAAAACTAGAATTATTTTTTGCAGAAGCCAAATAGAGCTCCAATATACATGTCTTCCTACACAACAATTTCATTACTTAAGCAAGCTAGAGAACTTGTATCAGTTATGGTTAAAAGCCAACAAATGAATAGCAAATACTCAATCAGCTTTTATTCATACCAGAAACTCAGTTATTAATTTAAGAAGTTTTAACGACAATCCTTGGCAAGTGACAAAATCCATGGCAAAAATATAATCATTAGTTATGATATGAATAAAGTCTTTGTGTTTTTTTTTTTTTAGTGTATCAAATTCAGCATAAAGTTATGAGAGAATTAGGCCTGAACAATCACCTGATGGCAATGGTTCATAAAAGTCATGGTACTGCAGATGGATTTAAAGATGCACTGCAACTTCTTTTTCAATGACTTCTCATAAAAAAGGAATAATTTAAACAGGTAGGCTGGGCAAACTCCTCCAACTGTGATTGCGAAAATGTTATATTCTTTTACTAGTAATTTGCCCACCATAAATTAAGCTATCATAAAATGTTGTCTTGAATTGACTATGCTGTCTTTCTGGCTCTGTCCTTTCTGTTTCTTCCTCTCTTCTATTTCTCTCTGTCCCCTCTCTTTCTTTTCTCTCTCTCCTCTCTCTCTCTCTCCTCTCTCTCTGTCATCTCTCTCTCTGTCCTCTGTCTCTCTCTCTGTCCTTTCTCTCTCTGTGTCCTGTCTCTCTCTGTGTCCTGTCTCTCTCTGTCCTCTCTCTCTCTGTTCTATCTCTCTCTGCCCTGTCTCTCTCTGTCCTGTGTTGCTCTCTATTCTGCCTCTTTCTCTGACCTTTCTCTCTCTGTGTCTTGTCTCTCTCTCTATCTCACTCACTCTCTCTCCGTTGTTTCTCTCTATATATAATTTCCCTCTCTGTCCTTTCTCTCTCTTTGCTTAGTCTCTCACTTTCATCTCAATTTGTCCTCTCTTTTTATCTATGTCTAGTCTCTCTCTTTCCTCTCTCTCTCTTTGCCCTGTCCCTCTCGTTCTGTCCAGTCTCCCTCTCTGTCCTGTGTGTCTCTCTTTCTCAGTCCTGTCTCTGTCTGTGCTGTATTTCTCTCTCTCTCTTTACAGTGTGTGTCTCTCTCTCTCTCTGCTGTATTTCTCTCTCTGAGTCATCTCGCTCTCTCTCTCTGTCTGTCTTTGTCCAGTCTCTCTCTCTCTCTCTTTCCTCTCTCTCTTTGTCCTGTCTCTTTCTCTCTCTGTCCTCTCTCTCTCTCTGTTGTGGCACTTCCTGACTTGCAGTGCTTCCCGGTGGTTATGGCGGCAGTTACAGTTTTGCGCATGCGTGACGATGCCACAAGTCTACCAACAACGCGCCCTGCAGGCTTGACAGAAAAACAAACAATGATATACTGTATATAGATAAACAGGCTTGGTTGCATGGCCTTCACACAGTGTGCAGTAACTGAGCTGGTCTGTTTTTTGCCTCCATTATTTCTCCTTTCTTGCAGGCAATGAGTGGATATGTCCAATAATAAGTGTGCTTGAAAAATAAACATTTTAAGCATACATTTCCTGATACAAACTATCTTTCTCCACTACCATTATCTGAAGTGGGTAATTAGCTGTCATAGTGGCTGTGATATTGTATCTGCAGAATGTTACATAGTTACATAGTAATTGAGGTTGAAAAAATAATTTCAGTCCATCAACTTCATCCTTTTAAGATCTCCTCTTATCTGCAATATGCGGATTAGTTGTTAATTAATTAATTGTTAATTAATTGATCCAGAGGAAGACAAACAGAAAATCAAACCCCAAGTAAAGCCAATTGTCTCAAAGGGAAAAAAAAAATTCCTTCCTGAACCCAGATGCTATTGATCGGATTCCTCCCAGGATCAATACTCCCTCCATAATTATCCAGTTTAAGCCTGAATGCCATTTTTAATTAGAAATAAATCCAATCCCCTTTTAAAGTTATCTATCAAATCCACTGTCACCACCTCCTTTAATAGAGAATTCCACAGATTAACCACCCTTACTGTGAAGAACCCTTTTCTTTCTTTAAGGTGGAATATTTTTACTTCTAATCTCAAAGGATGTCCTCTTCTCAGTTGAAAACCTCTTGGCACAAAAAGCTCACTTGACAAATATGTATACTGACCCTGGATGTATTTATATAGGTTAATCATATCCTCTCTTAGACGTCTTTTTTCAAGATAAAATAAGCTGAATATGGTTTGTCTTTCTTCATAACTTAACCCCTCCATTCCCCTTATTAGCTTTGTAGCCCTTCTCTGTACCTTTTACAGCTCTAAAATGTCCTTTTAATGAAGTGGTTCCCAAAATTGTACTCCATATTCGAAATGAGGACGTACTAGGGATTTGTATATTGGCAGAATTATATTTGATTCTGTTGCTTCTATACCCTTCTCAATACATGCTAATATTTTACTTGCCTTTGCAGCTGCTGCTTGGCATTGAGCACGGTTACCTAGGTGGTTGTCCACAAGTACTCCCAAACCGCTTTTAATATCTGATACTCCTATATTTGCTCCATTAAGATTATAAATTGCATAGCTATTTTTCCTTCCCCGATGCATAACTTTACATTTATTCATATTAAATCTAATCTGCCATTAAGATGCCCATTGCCCATTCATCTATTTTATGTAAATACCTTTGGAGGGAAAGTACATCATTAACTGATTTAATTACCTTGCACAACTTTGTGTCATCAGCAAAAATGGAGACACAACTTTCTATTCTCACCTCTAAGTAATTAATACATATGTTAAAAAGGAGAGGACATAATACTGAACCCTGAGGAACCCCACTTAACACATTAGTCCAATCAGAGTATGTTCCATTTACCACAAGCCTTTGCTTTCTGTTCTTTAGCCAGCTCTCGATGCATGAGCAGATATTTACTGTGATTCCTGTATCCCTTAGTTTGCACAATAGTCTCCCATGTGGCAAAGTGTTGAAAGCCTTTGCAAAATCCAAAAAGACTACATCCACTGAGTTGCCTTGATCCAGGTTCTTACTAACCTCCTCATAGAAACTAATTAGATTTGTTTGACATTACCTAATTCTCATAAATCAGTGATGACTCCTTCTTATAATCCTGTTCAAATAGACATATTCTTGTATATTATCCCTTATTAACTCTTCTAAAAGCTCTCCAACTACAGAAGTGAGGCTCACTGGTCTAGAATTCCCTGGATTTGCTCTTGCTCCCTTTTTAAATATAGGTATCACCTCTGCTTTTCTCCAGTCATCTGGTAGAGACCCTGTGTTGAGGGAATCTTGAAAAATTAAATATAAAGGTGTGGCTATTACAGAACCCAGTTCCCTCAGTATCCGTGGATGTATTCCATCAGGACCTGGGGCTTTATTAACATTTATTTTTTCTAACCTCTTTTGGATTTCTTCCTGCGTTAGCCAATTATTCCGCGAAGGTAGTGTAGCCCCATTATGTTGCAGTGACCCAACCACTGGTCACTCCCTTGTGTATACTGAAGAAAAGAACCTATTTAGCTCATCTGACTTTTCCTGGTCACTAATTGTCAGACGGCCTGTAACACATTGTAATTCACCTATAGCTTCCTTCCTGGCCTTCTTCCCATTAATATATTTAAAACATAATTAGGGTAAGTCTTATTCTCTCTTGCAACTAATTTTTAATTTCCCATTTTAGCCAGTCTAATAGCCTTTTTGCAAACCTTGTTAATTTTCTTGTACTCATTTAAAACAGTCTCTGTCCCCTCTTGTTTGTTTTTTACTCTTTATCTTGAAAAAACACATTGGATGTGATTTACTCCTTTTACTTTTATTCCCACATGGTATATGGTGATAAGTATGTATATTTAGTAAGGATTTAAATGTTGTCCATTTATGTTCAGTATTTTTACCTGTCAGTATTTTGTCCCAGTCTATATGTTGTTTTGCTGCCTTTAGACCATTCAAATATTCCCTTTTTAAATTAAGTTTTTGTTGGCTCCTTACAGTTATGTTTTTTTTAATTCAATTAAAATGAGACTGTGTTGTGATCACTGTTTCCCAAAGGTTGCCCTATTTCAACATTTGATACCATATCAATATTATTTGTGATAACTAAATCCAAGATAGCCTAATTTCTAGTAGGTTCTTGTATAACCTGGGCCAGATAATGATCCCTGAGTGTACTCAAGAACCTGCTCCCCTTAGCTGAACTGCTGGTCTCATTTATCCAGTTTATTTCAGGGTAATTTAAGTCTCCCATTATTAGAATTTGCCCATGCTGCATTTCCAATCTGTAACAGTAATTGTATTTCCTCACTTTCAGTTATGTTTTTTTTTTTTTTAGCATACTCCAACTAATATTCTTTTGGAATTTTCTGCTCCGCCATTTAACTCTACCCACAAACATTCAATATTACCACTAGTTCCAGAATAAATATCTTCTCTGACTATAGGCTTAAATTGAGTCTTAACATACAGACAAATCACTCCACCTCTTTTACCATTGCCTCTATTGTTCCTGAATAGGTTAAGCATCCAGATTAACATTCCAGTCATGAGATTCATCTCACTATTTATCGGTGATGCCTTTTCATTAGTTGACAATAATTCTAACTCTCCCATTTTTCCTGACATGCTTCTGGCATTAGCAAGCATACACCTTATGTTATGAGTCTGTAGTTCTGAAGTGCCTGCCAGTGTACTTGAGTTACTTAGTAATACCTCCCTATTGACTATACTAACACTCCCCCCCATCAAAACCACAGACAAACCACACCCAGCTCCCCCATGAGTAGTTAATTCACCCGCTATCCCCTCTACACTTCCTACCCCATTACATTCATCTAGTCCTTCCCCCCACCTACTAGTTTAAAAACTCCTCCAGCCTTTCTACCATCCTAAAAGCTCCCTCATCACTAAGGTGCAATCGATCCCTGCTATAGAGATTTAACCCAAGTGAGAAGTCAGCCCAGTGCTCTAAAAACCTAAACCCCTCCTTAGTGCACCACATTTTTAGCCATGCATTAACCTTCCTAAGCTCCTTCTGTCTCCCTGGGCTAGCATGTGGCACAGGTAGTACCTCAGAAAATACTACCTTGGAGGTCCTTGCTTTAGGCTTATTCCCTAGTTCTCTAAAATCATTCTATAGGACACTCCATCTTCCACTTACTTTGTCATTGGTACCAATATGTACCAAGACCGCCGGTTCATTTCCAGCCCCTCACAATAATTTATATTCCCGATCCACAACATGCTGATCCCGAGCACCCGGGAGACAGCAAACTGTTTGATTGCTGGGATCTGGGTGACAAATCACCCTGTCTACCTTCCTAATAATAGAGTCCCCTACCACCAAAACCTGTTTGTTGCTCTGCCTATGCTGCCTTCCCACTCCTCCAGTAGAACTGTTCTCCCGGCTGATAGAGGGAACAGCCCTATCTGGCATTGCCATTTATGAAAGGAAATCTCCAACAGTTTCACTCAATCTTGCAAATCTTTGGTGTTTGCCAACTCAGAACTGGCCTGCCTCCTCCTTCTGATCCCCCTGCTTCCCCCTTCTAACTGTAACCCAGCTACCTCCCTGGACATTCTCACTAGCCCCATCTCCACCCTCCATGCTAAACTGTGCTTAGTGAGCATCAACTCCCTTTCCAGTGGAATATCAGTAAGTGCTGCAATTCTCTTCTCCAGTTCTCCAATTTGAGCTTCCAGAGAGGCAACATGCTCACACCTCTCACAGAGGTATGGACCCTGGATCAACTGTTCCAGTAGTGCATACATATGACAGGATGTACACTGAGTGAGGTTGCCACTGGACTGACTCATAATTATTCTCTACAAAATTTTGGTGGAAAAAATAAACAAAAAATAATAAAAATTAATATACTTGAATAAAGCTTTATAAAAAAGAAATATATATATATATATATATATATATATATATATATATATTTTCACTTTTTTGCAATATAAGTCTGCCCCCTCTTTCTTTAAACTACCTCCTTTTATTTAAACTCCTACACTTTGACTTATATTAGAGGTGTTCGCAAGCTCACATGTTCATCCCTTCTCCGGTTTATATTAACTTCTGCCTACTCACCTGGACACAATTAGTGCGCTCAGCAAATAATCACACTTTACTTGCAAGATGTAAATTCCAGTTGCAAACAGCCCAGACAACTCACAAACCTTTATGCAAGTTTAACACAGTCAAACCACACCCTTCTCACCCGGACACAATTAGTGCACAACAAATAATCACACTTTATCTGCCACTGCTCTTAATAGCTGTAATGGACAGTTTATTAGTTTACAAGGACCCTCCCAGTTGCAAACTACAAGAAGCAGGCTTCATAAAGAAAAAGGAAGCTGGAGTAATGGACAATTGCATACAAATTGAAAATGTAAGGAATGTGATTATTTGTTTTACTTTCTAACAAAAAAAATTCAAGTATCAAGCTTTGTTATTCAAATTACCAAAGACAACAATGACCACAGTGGTAATTTATTAATATATTTATTCTGTATTTGTTTTCTTGCAATGAAAATAAATTGTTTTCCGTGTTCTTCTGTTAGTTGATAATAATGCTAGATTGTAGGATTTCCGAAGCAGAGGCTTGGGTCGAATTTTTATTTGTTTTCTATATTTATGGCAAAATCAACAGTAAACGAGAAGGCATTGAAGTGCATAGACCAACAAAATACAAACCCATTTTAAAGGTAATCAGATACGTTTTCAGATTTTATTTTAAGAATAGCAAAATAAGAAATTAGAAGATAAAAAGGTAAAAAAGTGGAACTAATGAAAGCAAGACGAAGCAATCAGGACCACGGTTTACTGACAGAGAAGAGAGAGGAAAAGTCTTAGCAGAAGTATCTAAAATTGATGGAGTAGGGGTTTGTATCTTATTTAAATTTAAATATATATATGAAGCTTGCATAGGAAGCAGTAATTATCATAATCACATGTCACAAGCCATCTGTTTTGCTTCTCATGCCCTCAGAAACACGTTCCATAAACTCACTTTCATTCTATTTATTTCTAACTCTCTTAATGTGTTAGCTGTCACAGAAACGTGTTGGCTTTCACTTCTATCATATCTTTTTTTAGCATACTCCAACTAATATTCTTTTGGAATTTTCTGCTCCGCCATTTAACTCTACCCACAAACATTCAATATTACCACTAGTTCCAGAATAAATATCTTCTCTGACTATAGGCTTAAATTTAGGGTAGTGGTGTGGGCATATTACTTGCTTCTTTCTGTACATTTCACTGCATAACCCTTGTTCACTCCCTCCAATTCTCATCCTTAGAAGTTCACACAATTCACCTCGTCTCACGCATGTCGCTCTGAATTACTGTGATGTATAAACCTTGACCTCCTGCCTCAAATTTCTTTATCACTTTGAGAATTGTCTCCCTCATTTTCTCTCCTGTAATGTACTTACTTTTATTTTGGTAACTTTAATATTGCCACTGACACACCCACCTCATATAGAGCCGCAAATTTACCTTTACTAATCTCTTCCATTGACCCCTCACATAGTGGAGGAGCTAGAGAATTGAGGGCCCTAGTGTGCTGGGCCCCACTGGGACCAAATCACTCAGTGTCCTTCCCTGTGCAAAGCTTCTCTGCCTGCAGCACAGCATCAGGGTGTGAGTGCTCCACTCTCCTGATACTTCCTCTACTGATGTATAACTGTTTTTCTCGGAATTCTGAGCTAAAAAAACTGATTTTTTTAACTTGTTTTACACATTCAAATGTTAACACAGATGTACTCATAAGGTCTACAACACAAGCTGGGATCCCGCTTCACGCTGATGATAGCCAGTAAGCTTGAAACAGCTGTACATGGATAGGATTTCTATCTTGTGTATAATCCAACCTTGGCTTTGCATAAAAGCTGTGTAATACAGCATCCATAAGCTTACAGGAACCATGTTTAAAATTGAAGAGCGAGACATTTGTGGGCACATTTGCATGTCCCAGCTCCCCAAAATGCAGTGTAATAACTGTTTTTCTCAGAATTCTGAGCTGGAAACAGTTTTTTTTTACTTGTTTTAAACATTCAAATGTGAACACAGATGTACTATTTATTACTGTACTACTGTACTACTGTATGGTGGAGGGCTTCTATTGCTCTTTTGCCCCCCATATATTAAATGATTTTTGTGGTGAACTACCTACTCATAAGGTCCACTACACAAGCCGGGATCCCGCACAACACTGCTGATGTTAGCAAGTAAGCTTGAAACAACTGTACGTGGATAGGACTCCCAGCTTGTGTATAATCTAAACTTGGCTTTGCATAAAAGCTGTGAAATACAGCAGGCATGAGCTTAAAGGAAGCCATGTTTAAAATGGGCTATGGATTGAAGAGCGAGGCATTTGTGGGCACATTTGCATGTCCCTGCTCAGATTTCCAGAATGCAGTGTAATAACAAGTTTCTCCCAGAACTCTGAGCTGAAAACAGTTTTTTTTAACTTATTTTAAACATTCAAATGTGAACATAGATGTAGTATTTATTTACTATATATATATATATATATATATATATATATATATATATATAAATATATATATATACACATGCATTTATACATATACACATATGCACACATATATAAACATCACCCCTTCACAGCAACCACCCCTCTTAACATCAATCCCTACCTAGCACCCAGTTCTTGTTAACATTCATCCCCTCTCAGGATCCATCCTCACACAGCACCCAACCCCTCTTTGCAACCACCTCACATAGCACACATGCCTATCTCCTTTGTTCATCGCTCACAGTAGAAATGCTTTTTTTTTTTAAATTAGCACACACATATTTCAGGCTGAGGGTGTAGTCAAAGAAGCACAAAGGGGTCCCAGTGGGGCCTTGGTGGGTTTGGCCGGGGTGGGAATCCCCTAGGGGGCACTACACTCCCCAAAAAATTGTGAATACAATAAAAATTACACAGTACTGGGCCCACCCAGAGGGGGCCCTGGTGTAGTGCACCACCTACATCATTGGTAGATGTACCCCTGCTCTCACAGTGATGGACACTCCCTTAAACTTATTTATTTTTACAAACCTCTGCACAATCTTCAATCGTTCGTTATATTGATAATGCCACCTTACAGTACACAAGATACTAACTTTAACCCTTGACTTTCTTGCTCCCACAACAAGGGGATAAACCCCTTGCTCTTGTCTACAACTATAGCTTATTATACAAACACACTATCTTTACAAGTGTTCCCACACTGCTGAATGACTATGTTGAAAATCTCATACTTCTGCAGACTTACAGCATTATGAGTTTATCCTGCACTCCTACTTTTCTGCCCTCAATCTTGTCAAATAACACTGTTCTTAATTATTAATATCAATTTTGTCCTCCAACATAAAATGTCTGTTCTCTACATTCAGCTCTCTCCTCTGCCCATCCAACCTCCCTGTCTCGCAACTGAAGACTTTGAGCCCTATTCTATTAAAAGCCTGTACATTACTTCAAGCAGTATTTTTGGTTGCAGGTGCTTCTTTTAAAAAAAAAAAACTTTTAGACGTATTCTATTATCTCTAAACCCCAACTTAAGTCTCTCAGCCTCCACATGCAAACCAGGCCTTCGTAAGTAAGATTTTAGGGGATGTGATTATTTAAGCCCTCAATATTTAACCAGGCCTGTACTTTACATTCTAGACACAGCCAACAGAAAATAAGAACACCATCATGATATCAGTAAATAACAGAAGTTAGACATAATTCACAATTGGAGAATAAGCATTAATGAGAGCCAGTAAGTAATGTTTGCCCATTGGGCTAGCACTCTAGCACTCTACACAATGCATTAGAGCATCTGTTTCAGTCCATGTGAATTGTAGTCCATCTGGGTTTCATGATATGTATTAACCCCGGGGATAGCACGTCCTTTGCGCTCTGGAGAACAGTACACCTACAAATCCACCCGCCAACATCTGCACGCCAGAAAAGAGCGAGCCCGACAACTGCTTTCCCCTGCTTTTTAAGTTAAGTAGTGTATGTTTAATTGCTGCTACAGGTATCAGAAATGTTGTTAAAACCTTTGTGAGTCCTATTTACTACTTGTAATTTTTGTTTCAGATATTTGATATTTTTTCTAGTTGCGGGTCTGACAATTTGCAAGCTAGGCCTTGCAAAAGTATTCACCCCCCGTGGCATTTTTCATGTTTTGTTATCTCACAACCTGGAATTAACATGGATTATTTAAGAATTTGCATCATTTAATTTACAGAACATGCCCACAAATGTGAAGATGTAAACAACAAATAGGACAAAATTACAGTCAATGTGCATAACTATTCACCCCCCAAAAGTCAATAATTTGTAGAGCCACCTTTTGCGGAAATCACAGCTCCCAGTCGCTTTGGATAAGTCTCTATGAGCTTGCCACATCTTAACATTGGGATTTTTGCCCATTCCTCCTTGTCAAACTGTTCCAGCTCCTTCAAGTTGAATGGCCTTTTCGCAATCTCAAAACGTGCCATTTGTTTTTTTGCGGAAAGTAATGGCTTTCTTATGGCCACTCTGCAATAAAGCCCAACTCTATGGAGTGTGCGGCTTATTGTCGTCCTATGTACAGATACTCTGCTCTGGAACTCTGCATCTCATCCAAAGTTACCTTAGGTCTCTGTGCTGCCTCTCTGATTAATGCCCTCCTTGCCCAGTCCGTGAGTTTTGTTGGGCCGTCTCTTGGCAGGTTTGCTGTTGTGCCATGTTCTTTCTATTTGTTTATGATAGATTTGATGGTGCTCTTGGGGATCATCAAAGATTTTGATATTTTTGTATAACCTAACCCTGTCTTGTACTTCTCAACAACAATGTCTCCTTGTTCTCCATGGCAGTGTTTGGTTAGTGGTGCCTCTTGCTTAGGTGTTGAAGCCTCTGGGGCCTTTGAAAAAAGGTGTGTATATGTAATGACAGATTATGTGACACTTAGATTGCACACAGGTGGGCATCATTTCACTAATTATGTGACTTCTGAAGGTAATTGGTTACACCAGAGCTTTTCATTTGCTTCATATCAAAGGGGGTAAATACATACGCACATGCCAATTTTCTGTTTTCTACTTTTTTAAATAGTTTTATGTATATATTTTTCTCATTTCACTTCACCAACTTAGACTATTGTGTTCTGATCCATCACATACAATTCAGATTAACAAAACATTGAACTTAAGGCTGGAATGTAATAAAGTAGGTAAAAAGTCAAGGGGGGTGATTACTTTTGCAAGGCACTGTAAGTATGTTGCACTTGTAATGTTTGGTATGTCCAATGATATGTCAATAGAGAGGCTAGCCCTAAGTTGTGTCTTTGGCTTGTCAGTAGGGATTGTGGGTGGGTAACTCACAATCAGGATGTGAGTAGCAAATTGAAAATGTGGCAACTTTACCTGTGACTTTAAGTATGTGTAACATTACAATCTGGAGAATAGAATAGGTCCCTTTGCTGGCAATTTTAAAAATAAAACAACTCTCCAGGAGCACAAGTATAAATATATGAACTCGTGGGAAAATGACCTAATAAGGCTTGGATAAACAAGGACACCTGGTTAGAGTCTCTGAACTCTCTGTCGAAGAACTCACTTAATTATAGCATACTAGAAACTTCGATTAAAGTGCTACACCAGGTATATATTACCCCAGATAAACTTAATTCTTGGATCAGTGGTGTAGCTAATCAGAAAAATGCAAATATAGGTCTCAAAATAGAAATACCAATACCAGGCCTTAGCTATGCTCACAATAAACTATTGCAATTTATTATGTTAACAACAAAAAGCCATATAGCAAATCAATGGAAATCTGAAATATTTAACATAATAGTGACAAAAAAAAAAAAATGGTTCTAATTAATTACAGAATTACACACATTCTGGAAGACTCTATGGTAACTTTTTACAAGATCTGGGAACCATGGTTTGCCACAACTCTCTGCCCCAATCTTTGACAAAGTGAGAATTAGCTTAGAGAAACTTAAAGGTATATATAAGATTCCTGGGTTTAAAATTTTTGGTAAGGAACAGGCAGTGGTTATGAGAAAAAGATGTGTTATATAGATACGTTCAGTGTACTTACACATTTATAGGCAGGAGAGTAAATACCAGCTTTGCACACCCAAGAGGAAACTTGCATTACCAAGTATGCAGAGGAAATGTATCTTGGTATGGAGTTCAACTTTTCAAAGGAAGTACTTGGTGCTTGTTTGCTTCACATGGTTCGGTGGGTTCTGAGTTTACAACTGAATCAGATCACAAGGATATATAGAGAAAGAGACTTTATATTCCCTGCTTCTTTGCAACACAGCAATCCCATAGAATGATAAAAATGTATCTGCTTTCTCCTGAAATGAATTATGCTAATCTTAGCAGGGATTTTCAGGGGAGTCAACTGAAAAAAGCATCAGCTTGCAAATTGAAAGTATTTAACAAACATCAGGGTGAGTTTGTAAATGCATATTTTGGTATGGTTTCATGCAAACATGTTTTTGCATACACTACTGATTCACCTTTATCAGATGCATTTATACTCCAGGAAACTTAAATATGCCTTTAATGAGACAAGAGATTAAACTGAGGTTTGGCGATGACCAGACTTTGTTTATTTCCGGAGACCTCTTGGTCCCGACACTGGTTACGGACCCTGGGATGCCAAAGAGTTACAAACCAGAACTTAATCCTTTTTAGGTAAGTCTAGAGTGAACTGAAGAAGAGAAAACCGAAGAAGAGGAAAACATTACAAGGAATTTCCATCCTTTTTTTTTTTTTTTTATTCATTATACACGTTTGTATAATTCTTGTTGTTATCACAAAATTTGTTGTTAATCTTGTTACTTATTTTTTTCTACTAAAACTTGAAAGCAAAAAAGAAAATTGATGACATACAAAACTTGCTCTCTTCTCTGTGTGACTCCAACACCAAGCCTTTTACCTTACCCAATCCCAATTCTACAGTGGGATCCCTTAACTCTGTGACTGACAATGAAGTCTCTGTTCTTCTATCATCATACAACTTGCCCACTTGATCCTATTTTATCACAGCTAAGAAAGCTAGAATGTTACTTTCAACTTGCAATCTTGTAATCCAACGAGCCATAGTCAATGTGAAGGAAGAAGTCACAATTCAATAACATGCAAGAATCTAAATGCCAAAACTTAAGTGTGGTCATAATAGTTGGCAGTGAAAATATTCATACATACATACATACATCTATACATACTAAGAAACAAATTCACACTAAATGTGATTACATGTCACTGTTTTATTTAAAAGAAACTTTACTCAGAAGTATATACTATGCATTATTACTGTTGTAGAAATATAGCAGCATAGTTGCAGGAACAGACAAGTCTTACTAAATATCTGGCTTTGTATGATAGCCGGCTAGCACAAATACAAAAACACACTTATTTAGATGAGTAAATGCAAGTTTAAAATCATCTGTTCTTGTTGGATCCCTGTATAAGGAAAAAAACTCTTATCAGTCAGAGAAATTACCACATATAATAGTTGTCAAACTGCGATACGTAGGCACACTTTGAGTACTCATCGCTACGAGCCTCGTGAAGTGAGGCGAGCCATTAACGCGTAGCACTTAGGAGATGAGAACCGAATGCGCTGATCGTTGCGAGGCGAGCCGTTAACACGTTGCACTTAGGCAATGAGCGCCGAATGGCGATTTACACAACTACACCAACGGATTTCCCCCGCGCACACAAACCATTTACAATGCACAGCTGGCACATTCATTACACTTTATCAGAAGAGCACCAACACTCACTGTACATTGTATGGTGCCTGAAAATATAAACAGATTGTTAGCTCTTCAGGCTATTGATTGCTGAATATATTAATTTATTCAATAAATAATTAATTCATTATTGATTAAGTAAATATAGATGAATATATATCTCTCTTTATAATGAGTGCCGAAGGTGCTCAGAGGAGCAAAAATAGACGAGACAGAAGGCGCAGGGCTCGCAATGAGCACCGAAGGCACTCACAGTACAAAACCGTTTACATTGTGTGTCAAACAGTATTCCCATGGCTTCAAATTTTATTGCGCCATCATTTTTGACTGGAAAGTTGCTAGTTCTTATATATAAGCCTATATAATGTAATTATATGCAAAGATCTGAGAGTAATAATGTCAAAATCATGTTTAAAGATGGTTTAAGAATCCACACTAAACACCTGGAAGTAAAATAGGCAGTAGAGGTAGCAAGAAAGTAAAAGAAAAAATATTCAATCACAGGTTTCTGTAGAAAAAGGGGTGTGTTGCTAGGTATAAATAGTGCTGCTTTTTGCTTACAGCTTTGTTATGATAGATTTGGTACTATTCTAACTCAGTTACAGAGAAAACTTGCTCAAAATATATGGTCTACAGTGATAAAAAATATAGTGATAAACACAAGTAAGACACATACAGCCCCATTAAATTCCTCAAACTGTAAAATGTGAAGCCCGTAAAGTGAGGCCACAATAGTTACGGCCTATAAATTGTCATCTTTCAGCTACCAGCAAACGAGGATTTTGTGGAAAAACCCTACGTGCCATCAAAATCTGGACTCCGTCCCAGCTAAGCCTTTGATCTGTCAAACCTGTAAATGTTACAATCGTAAATCACTATTAAACTGCTATGATTCCCCAAAGACGAACTGACGTTCAAACCCGTAAATGGCAAAGTGAGCCAAAAATATAACGGCTTCCAAATAGGACCCGCAAAGGGTTTACAGACAAGTTCTCAACACTGTGAAAGACAAAATAAACACACCAGTGGACTTTAAAATATGGGGAAAGCATTGAAAGGCATTACAATTCATTGCACAACAATCCCTAAATAAAAGATAGGCATTTCAAATCATTTTTATTTCACCATACAGTATGTTGGAATGGTCATGCATATGCCAATATGAAAAGCCATCCTGCAACATGCATAAAGCAATTAAAGACACACTACCTGATTAAATAGCAACACCAATGCATGAAACTGCTTGTCATATTAACCCTTTCTCACTCACAGAGGCTCTAATGTGGACACTGAAACATAAATATAATTGCATATACATCTTGCTCATCAAAGCTACATTCGAGAAAAGAAATAGCGGCCAAATTACATCGCCATATCACAAACATCAAATACCAGGGGAACATTTTAATATTTGTTGTTCAGTCCTTCAGTCGTGTCCGACTCTCTGTGACCCTATGGACTGCAGCACATTTAGCTTGGTCTCTGCCTGTGCTGTTCCACAAGGTTTGCATACCAAAGATACTGGATTGGGTTGCCAGTTCCTTCTCCAGTGGACTGTGATTTGTCTGACCTCTCTGCTTTCACCTGCCCACCTAGAGTGACCCTACATGGTATAGCTCACAGCTTCATTGAAGTACACAAGCTCCTTCACCACCACAAGACAGCAACCAAGAAGGGGAACCGGGGGAAAATACACCACACTAATGTACTCTAACCCATCAGGAAGGGCCACAAACACACATGGGGGCTGTGCAGAGGCACGTGGAGCAACAGCCAACTCTCCTCAATCAGGGACAATCTACGGCTAATAGACTAGCTATGACCATGACTTGGGTCTTTCACTGTTCCGTGATTTTGCGTCTAGGTAGTGACATACAAATGGGGCTCAAAATTAACTACCTTCTTGAGTCATGGTAAGTGGGTTGATGCAAGAAGGTGGCACGTTTTGAACCTCATATGCATGTTACTAACCATAGCAGTATGAGCACTGTTCACTGAATTTTTTTTTTGGTGGGGGGGAATCCAGGTCTTACTTGTTTAGGATTTGTAGCTATATAACCATACCAAAAAAGGTTTGGGTATCAGTCGCCAAATTTTTTAAAGCAATTAATGGCTAGATGTTGCTAGATTTTGTAAAAGACTGTACATTTATAAAGTACACAGTGTTTTTTACTATATATTCACGATGTTGAAAGATCAGTAATGACTACCTTGAGAAAATATGTATACTTTAATCATCAAGAATCTATCAGGCATTTGTGTTATTTTTTTCCCTCTTTCACCTTTAATGGAATGCAACAAGATTTTGGACTCATGGGGCAAGGAAATATTTGAAAATGGGTTTTATATTATACACATTCATAAAACATCCAAAATAAAGACATTTATTAAATGCATGTAGAAAACATAATACGGGATAATTAGATTACACAAATCAGTTAAATAAATTCTCCTTTGTCTGCATATATTAGTGGATATGAAATAAAGTGCAATGGAAGTCTTTAAATGTGTCTCCTTTTGCTCGCTATCATAACTGTGGTATAGCAGATATATTTCAGTGCTTTCAAATATGGCAAAGAATTGTATCAAGTTCACAACATTTGGTGTACTTGAACCTGATATTTCAATTATTTTATTAGACACAAGCAACAGCAACTGTGGTGGTAGCTGTGCATTGCTTTAGATTGTCAAACAATCAAAATGAATATATATATATATATATATATATATATATATATATATATATATATACATTTATTTTGAATGTCAAGATTTCAAGATTTACTATAAATATATATATATATTTTTTTTTTACTTTTCTGAGTGAACTAGCATAAAATATATTATTTGCTAAACTGTACTCAAATTAAATACCTTACTCAATATTATTAAATATATTATGCTTTTTTTTCTAGTCTCCAATAAGAAATGTTAGGAACCTGCAAAAATACATTTTCCTATCTTTAAAAAAACATGATCTAATCTCTCTTCCACTAGCTTACATTTATTTTTGCTAAATAACTTTGTAATAAGCAGTACTTACCCTAATTATTAGTTACTTTATTTCCAGATGATAAGCAATTTCCTGAAATCAACATGCTCCACAATATGAATCTAGTTTAATGAACCCTTTTCTGCTCTTTACTTTGAAGAAGCTGTGGGAAATTTTCACTTTCTGAATCAAATAAATTTAAAACATCACACTATGTAAGAAAGCATGTTCAAAATTGTTCAATTTACAATGTATTTTTTTTACTACATGATAGTAGGTGGTAGCATTTATCAAGAGGTCAGATACAATACTTTAAGTAATAATATATTTTCAGTTGTTTTTTTATACTTTGGTTAGCACTTTCATTCTAATATAAAAATATGAATAATACTTAATGTGACTCTTTGAACACACTTTGCTATTAGAAGAAATGTAAATGAATGTGAGTTAACAAAATTGACAATATAAAGATACATTTTAATAACTACTTGCTTAGCGGTCTTGCTGCTGCTATTCAACTTAATAAGTGGTTAGCATTTTTCATAACTTCAATGTATAGTTCATTACGGACTAAAATAATTTTATACACACATACATAATGTACTGTACATTGTAATGTGTATTTGTCAAGTACTTAATGTAACAACACTATAACACATTATTACAAGAACTAAACCAACTGTTTATTTTCATCACAGTATAAAGCCCCCTATTTCTTTTATGCATGTAAAAGTTATTTACAAAAGTGTTTTTCGTGAAAGTTCCAGTTTTGAATAAACTGTTTTCAATGTATAATTAATTTTGAGACTTAAGTAAGTGCTGTAAATATAGGCATATTTTGTTTCAAGTAAGTTTAAACACCCTACAATCCTTAACTATCTTTTTTTCAAAAACAAATCCTTATGTTTTGAATAGTATAATATTTTTTTTATTATGAAGAGTCAATATATTGCTTAAAAAATGATAGGTAACATATAAAAATAGAACCGGGAGGCAAAACCGTATAAATCTAAATCTGAAGCAACTGAAATAACTAAAAAAATATCCATTGTAAGACACTAAAATATTCCAATGAATATAACCCTCACATTAAAAAAAAAACGTCTCCTGTTGTGTACTATTTTGAATTTTATTTCAAAACTTCTCTCGCTGGCTAAACATCAATCCACGATTTGAACATTATTTAACATGCTGCAGTTTGATGACTGTGTATTAACCAATGAGAATAGGATGCGAGACACCTCTTTAAATGGTTAATATTAACTAGATTGATCAAATAAATTTACAGACTCTCATTGCCTGAAAATGAATCATTTTTTGCTTTTTCAGTTTTTTTATAGCAACAATCCAAGAGGGAGAGGGGGTTAGGAGTGGGGTCGAAACTTGCATTGGTCCTCCTTATTGAATTCCACTGTTCACACCATGGGCTAGGAGCACACTACTATTCCTCTTAGTCAAGCCTAACTTGCAGCCTCATTCAATTGCTGCGATTTTGAGATCCAGGCTCGCAAACAGAGGTCGCAAGCTACTTTGCTATTCAGTTGCCTTCCATTTGCGGAATCCGATCGGGTTGGGTGCTGTGAGGTGCAATCCATTGCGATTCATAAAATCGCAAGTTACTTTCCTCCAAGCCTTTGATCTTTCATGGCCGCAAGAGTTGCAGCCGCTAAAATCACAAATAGTTATTCAATTGCTGCGATTTCCCCTTGTCAAGCTCGCAAATGTCAAAAATCGAACCAAAGGTTACTGGGACCAAGGAGGTCTCGCAAAGGGCTTACCTACAAATCGGAGCACTTTAAAAGCAAATATAAAATCAATCTAGCACTGTAAATGATGGGGAACACAATGGGTGACATTATAATTAAAAGCACAATGTTCTCAAGCTCGCACATTGCCAAAATAAAATACTTAATTTCATGTTTATTTTCCGTCCAAAGTCCTATGGGCTTCAACTTCCAAGCCCGCAAATGCTACTGCCGAGAGCATGGTTTTTGATTCTCGCGACTGATGTAGCAGACTAAACGTACTACTACTGGAGCCCGCAACTCAATCGCAGGAAATCGGCTACTTGAGATCGAGTTAAGGCTCCGAATTGAATGAGGCTGTTGGTTAGGGGGTAGGGCTATTTTTTTTTATTTATGTATTTCAATAAAACAGATACTCACTCCACCATTCCAAGAGGTCAGTGGGAAGAGACAGATCTAAGTCAACCTGTTATCATTGGGTTCCAGGATATCACTAATCACTATATTACCCCTACTCCTCCAGAGGAAACCCTTTTGGTTAAGAAGGGGGTCCAGCGGATCTACTTTTATTTTTAGTTATATACCCACCCCATGACAAAAATGTTGACTAGGTAGAGGGGTATTAAACTCGTATGTGCACTGTTCTGTTACAAATAACTCAAAGGCTTTAGCAGCCACTGCCTGCTAATACAGCAAGTGGGGCATCCCTGTGGTGGTATTATTTATTTATAATATATTATTCATTACCCATTTTACTCCTTTTCCTGCCTTGATCTCTCTTAAATTTAAAATTCTTCCCTGATGCAATTGTAGCAGTAAAAGACTCTGGGGGCTTATTATAATTTTGTCATGCTTTCTGTTATTTTGGGCTAAATGCCAGGGCACTCTATAACAGGATATCAGGGAGTTAAGATCACAGCTAGAGTTTTCATAAAATCTTCTCCAGTGTTGGGGAGTCTTTATGTTTGTTTATTTAACAACAAGCTGGACTGAAACATGATCATCAAGTACTTCCTACATCCACATAGCTATAAGGTACCCCAGGATCAACAGGCTGATATATCAGTACTAAATGACTGCTTATTAATACAGCATACAATCTAAGCATTTAGTCCATTCACATTGAATATTGTTTAAAATGTACTGGAATGCGCGTATTTACTAGTAAATGATTAGGAAAGTCATTAAATAATTGAAATGGAGCAAGGTCTACAATATTTTAATTTTAAAGGATAGGTATATAGCATGCCTGAATGGGGATTGTTGTTCAATAGTTCAAGAGATACACATTCAAATAGCAGAAGAGATTGTGCAGGAGCTCAAAAAGGTGATGTGGATATTGTTGTGGACGTCTTGGGTATGGCAAAATAGTGACATTAGCATTTTTAACATGAATTAATCTATGATAAGTCAAGCACTAATCACTGGTTTATAAACTTAGTCACAACATGATATTAAGCGCTTTTCCCCCCTGTAACATTATGCTATTAATAAGTGTCATATATTGCACTAGTATCATATAAGTGGTATCAGTTAATCCAAAAAAACATTGATGCAAGATTTAGGTTTCTCTTAGAGACTTAGAATTACTGCAGTTAATATACAAAAAGTGGTTATGCTCTTCGGATAGTTTAATGGAAGATTTAAAAAAATATGTTGTAAATGAATCAGTGCTGCTTCAATGAGGATCAAAAAATAAAATAAAACCTATGGAGAGTTAAAGAAAGCTTTATTACTTGTAATATATAAATAATATGTTAGTTGTAAATACAGTTAAACATAACATTCTACATGATTATACAAAATAGAAAGAATTAAAAAAAATTTTATTTTGATCTATTTATATTTCTCCTTACAATTGATTTTGAAGTTTAAGATGTACTTTTTTGTTCTGCATTATTCTAAAAATGCTGCATAGAACTTTAAATATTTACTTATGAATTCACATTGCTGATTTTTAATAAATCTAAATCTAGTTTTAGCCCTTTGGCATTTAGTCCCAGTCTCACAGTGTCTGTAAAGTCTATAGAAAACTCATTGCTTAAACAAACATCATGAATAACATTTGCACAGCATAGACAATTATTTTGCTGACATATTTGCATCCATAAAAAAAAATTAAACTACTGGTCTAGTTTTTTATTATTTCTGGAATAAGATTTCTTCCCCTATAAAGTTGTATACCAAAGCAATTTAAAGAGATAAACATCTCATCTATACAACTCATATGTCTTTTACAATTAAATATGCTATCACTGTCAAAAATATATTATGGTTTACAGTACTAACTGCTATCTTTATTTTTGAAAAAAACAACTTATTGATATTTGAGCTTTTTTGATTGAGTGGTAATAGTGCCAATCAGGGCACTCTTACACTACATTTCCAATGAACTTCAAATGGTGTTTCCATGTGATAGTGACTTTATCAGCCTTACAGCAGCCTAATGAATTAGCTTTAATATGTAAAAACATATGTTGGACCTTAAGAGGATCAGCCTAGTGCTATTACTTTAAGTTCCTGAAACTCATGATATATTTGAGGAGGGGGAGGCTCCAACCGCCACCACAACATTTACGGACTTAGCATCCGGAAATACGAGCCGCGGGACTACCGCCCGAAACCCGCGCACATGAACACATTAAAACTAGTGATGTCGCGAACATCAAATTTTGGGTTCGCGAACAGTGAACGCGAACTTCGTCAAATGTTCGCGAACGGGCGAACATCGGCGAACCGCCATAGACTTCAATGGGCAGGCGAATTTCAAAACCCACATGGACTCTTTCTGGCCACAATAGTGATGGGAAAGTTGTTTCAAGGGGACTAACACCTGGACTGTGGCATGCCGGAGGGGGATCCATGGCAAAACTCCCACGGAAAATTACATAGTTGATGCATAGTCTGGTTTTAAGCCATAAAGGGCCTAAATCACCTAACGTGTCTAAATTGTTTGGAATAACATGCTTTAAAACATCAGGTATGATGTTGTATCGATCAGGTAGGGTAAGGGTTACACCCGCTTCACAGTAACAGACCAATCTCCCCGTTTAGTGCACCGCAAACAACCGCAAACAGTCCCTTTGCACAACCGCTAACTCCCCATTTGCACAAGGTTGGATACCAAGCTAGCCATGTCCCGTTACTTGTCCTCACTGATGTCATTGAAGGTCTCTTTCTCCACCAAGCCACCAAGGGTCCCCGAAAGGTGACAACAAGCCCCCTGGGATGCCTGCAGTGTTTGGTCTTCCACCTCCTCAAAGCCACCTTCCTCCTCTGACTACTCTTCTTCAGACTCCCAGAGTCTGGGGGCTTCCACTGCCCAGCATGGAATATGATAATATGAATATAAGGTGTGTACTGTTTTGGAAGCGGGAGATGGAAAAAATGTTTGTTTGGACCTCCCACTTCAAACTTGAACCAGACATGAGTGTCACTGTGCACTGGCAAAAGTTGGCAGAGTAGATGCAATAGGCCTCACACACACACCTGTAGGCAGGCAACTGATATTCAATCGATTACAGTCAAAAAAGTGTTGTTTTATGTCACTGTACACTACGGTTGCACCAGATATGACGTATCACTGTGCACTGGTAAAAGTTGGCCGAGTAGATGCAATAGGCTACACACACACGCCTTTAGGCAGGCAATTGCTATTCAATCTATTACAGTCAAAAAAGTGTTGTTTTATGTCACTGTACACTACGGTTGTACTAGATATGAGTGTCACTGTGCACTGGCAAAAGTTGGCAGAGTAGATGCAATAGGCTTCACACACACGCCTGTAGGCAGGCAACTAATATTCAATCTATTACAGTCAAAAAAGTTTTGTTTTATTTCACTAAGCACAATATAAGCTGTTAGGTGTTAGCCTGTCACACACACACACGCTGGCAGGCAGGCCTATGCAATTAGATTGCACAGAAAAAAATGATAAAATAAAATAAATTATGTTCTAGCCCTAAAAAGGGCTTTTTGGGTTGCTATCCTCCAGATGGAAGGCTCTGGAAGGGAGTGTATGCTGCTGATTGGCTGGAATGTGTCTGCTGACTGTGAGGTGCAGGGTCAAAGTTTCCTCAATGATAAAGAATAGGGGCAAACCCAAAAGCGCATGTGTTCGCCGTTCGCTGCGAACGCGAACATGCCAAAATCGCTGCGAATAGTCCGCGGGCGAACTGCTCGGTACATCACTAATTAAAACCACAAAAAAATACACACAACACACATAAAAAGCTTACCCACAGCAAGGGAGGCACCCAGCACCTGTAAAAGTTAAGTTACACCTCAATTTAAGTAGAAATTCAAGAGTTTAGACACCTAAAAATCCACTAAGCGAGAGAAAAAATGGCTGGCGAAAAAAACGACTCTTCACGACCTCGGACCGCCCAGCCACCTACAACTTATCCAAGAAGGGATCTGAGATAAGCTCGGAAACCCGCATTAACACCACAGGATTCGAGATAAGCTCAGAAACCCGCATTAACCCCACATTAACCCTCGCAGTGGGGGTCCCCACTGCAATGAAAATTAAAAATTCCCACCTTACGGGTCCTTAAAGAACCGTAAAGGTCCTTAAAGGACACGTAATATAAACAAAAAAATTAACCCTGTCACTCATGGGGGTCAATACAGACCCCCATAAGCCCTTAATTAACCCTGTCACTCATGGGGGTCAATACAGACCCCCATAAGCACTTAATTAACACTGTCACTCATGGGGGTCAATACAGACATCCATAAAACCATAATAAATCCTGTAACTCATGGGGGTCAATACAGACCCCCATAAGCACTTAATTAACCCCCTCATTCATGGGGGTCAATACAGACCCCCATAAACCATTAATTAACCCTGTCAATCATGGGGGTCAAAACAGACCCCCATAATACATATCATTAATCCTGTCACTCATGGGGGTCAATACAGATCCTCAAAAACCCATATTTAACCCTGTCAATCATGGGGGACAATACAGACCCCCATAAGAACTTCATTAACCCCCTCACTCATGGGGTCAATACAGACACCCATAAACCCCTAATTAACCCTGTCAATCATAAGGGTCAATACAGACCCCCATAAGCACTTATTTAACCCCCGCCCTCATGGGGGTCAATACAAACCCCCATAAACCCTTAATTAACCCTGTCACTCATGGGGGTCAATACAGACCACCATAAGCACTTAATTAACACTGTCACTCATGGGGGTCAATACAGACCTAAATAAACCCTTAATTAACCCTGTCACTCATGGGGGGCAATACAGACCCTCATAAGCACTTAATTAACGCTTTCAATCATGAGGGTCAATACAGCCGCCCATAAGCCTTAATTAACCCTGTCACTCATGGGAGTCAATACAGACCCCCAAATACATATTATTAATCCTGTCACTCATGGGGTCAATACAGACCCCCATAAACCCATAATTAATCCTGTCACTCATGGGGCTCAATACAGACCCCCATAAGCACTTAATTAACACTGTCACTCATGGGGGTCAATACAGACACCCATAAACCCATAATTAATCCTGTCACTCATGGGGGTCAATACAGACCCCCATAAGCACTTAATTAATACCGTCACTCATGGGGGTCAATACAGACATCCATAAACCCATAATTTACCCTGTCACTCATGGGGGTCAATACAGACCCCCATAATCACTTAATTAACACTGTCAATCATGGGGGTCAAAACAGACACCAATAAACCCATAATTAATTCTGTCACTCATGGGGGTCAACACAGAACCCCAGAAGAACTTAATTAACCCACTCACTCATGGGGTCAATACAGACCCCAGTAAACCCATAAATAATCCTGTCACTCATGGGGCTCAATACAGACCCCCATAAGCACTTAATTCATACCATCACTCATGGGGGTCAATACAGACCCCCATAAACCCCTAATTTACCCTGTCACTCATGGGGGTCAATACAGACCCCCATAATACATATCATTACACCTGTCACTCATGGGAGTCAATACAGACCCCCATAAACCCATAATTAACCCTGTCACTCATGGGGCTCAACATAGACCCCCATAAGCACTTAATTAACACTGTCACTCATGGGGGTCAATACATATACCCATAAGCACTTAATTAATACCGTCACTCATGGGGTCAATACAGACCCCCATAAACCCATAATTAACCCTGTCACTCATGGGGGTCGACACAGAACCCCATAAGCACTTAATTAACACTGTCACTCATGGGGGTCAATACAGACACCCATAAACCCATAATTAATCCTGTCACTCATGGGGGTCAATAGAGACCCCCATAAGCACTTAATTCATACCATCACTCATGGGTGTCAATACAGACCCCCATAAACCCCTAATTTACCCTGTCACTCATGGGGGTCAATACAAGCCCCCATATTACATATCATTAAACCTGTCACTCATGGGAGTCAATACAGACCCCCATAAACCCATAATTAACCCTGTCACTCATGGGGCTCAATACAGATCTCCATAAGCACTTAATTATTTCCGTCACTCATGGGGGTCAATACAGACACCCATAAACCCATAATTAACCCTGTCACTCATGGGGTCAACACAGACCCCCATAAGCACTTAATTAACACTGTCACTCATGGGGGTCAATACAGACACCCATAAACACATAATTAATCCTGTCACTCATGGGGATCAATACAGACCCCCATAATTACTTAATTAATACCATCACTCATGGGGGTCAATACAGACCCCCATTAACCCATAATTTACCCTGACACACATGGGGGTGAACACAGACCCCTATAAGCACTTAATTAACACTGTCACTCCTGGGGGTCAATACAGACATACATATACCCATAATTATTCCTGTCACTCATGGGGGTCAATACAGACCCCCATAAGAACTTCATAAACCCCCTCCCTCATGGGGTCAATACAGACATCCATAAACCCCTAATTAACCTGTCAATCATGAGCGTTAATACAGACCCCCATAAGCCCTTAATTAACCCTGTCACTCATGGGGGTCAATACCGACACCCATAAGCCCTTCATTAACCCTGTCACTCATGGGGGTCAATACAGACCCCTATAAACCCATAATTAACCCTGTCACTCATGGGGCTCAATACAGACCCCCATAAGCACTTAATTAATACCATCATTCATGGGGGTCAATGCAGACCCCCATAATACATATCATTAATCCTTTCACTCATGGGGGTCAATATGGACCCCCATAAACCCATAATTATCATTGTCACTCATGGGGCTCAATACAGACCCCCATAAGCACTTAATTAACCCTCTCGCTCATGGGGGTCAATACAGACCCCCATAAACCCATAATTAACCCTGTCACTCATGGGGGTCAATACAGACCCCCATAAGCACTTAATTAACACTGTCACTCATGGGGGTCAATACAGCCCCCCATAAGAACTTCATTAACCCTCTCACTCATGGGGTCAATACAGACACCCATAAACCCCTAATTAACCCTGTCAATCATAAGGGTCAATACAGAAACCCATAAGCACTTAATTAACCCTCTCACTCATGGGTGTCAATACAAACCCCCATAAACTCCTAATTTACCCTGTCACTCATGGGGGTCAATACAGACCCCCATAATACATATCATTAATCCTTTCACTCATGGGGCTCAATACAGACCCCCATGAGCACTTAATTAATACAAAAAATCATGGGGGTCAATACAGACCCCCATAAACCACTAATTAACCCTGTCACTCATGAGGGTCAATACAGACCCCCATAATATATATCATTAATCCTTTCACTCATGGGGGTCAATACAGACCCCCATAAACCCATAATTAACCCTATTATTCATGGGGCTCAATACAGACCCCCATAACCACTAATTATACCTGTCATTCATGGGGGTCAATACAGACCCCCATAATACATATCATTAATCATATCACTCATGGGGGTCAATACAGACCCCCATAAACCCATAATTAACCCTATTATTCATGGGGCTCAATACAGACCCCCATAAGCACTTAATTAATACTGTCACTCATGGGGGTCAATACAGACCCTCATAAACCCATAATTAACCCTGTCACTCATGGGGGTCAATACACAACCCCATAAGCACTTAATCAACACTGTCACTCATGGGGGTCAATACAGTCTCCCATAAACCCATAATTAATTATGTCACTCATGGGGGTCAATACAGAACCCCATATGAACTTCATTAACTCCCTCACTCATGGGGTCAATACAGACACCCATAAACCCCTAATTAACCCTGTCACTCATGGGGGTCAATACAGACCCCCATAATACATATCATTAATCCTTTCACTCATGGGGGTCAATACAGACCCCCATAAACCCATAATTAACCCTATTATTCATGGGGCTCAATACAGACCCCCATAAGCACTTAATTAATACTGTCACTCATGGGGGTCAATACAGACCCCCATAAACACATAATTATCCCTGTCACGCATGGGGGTCAATACAGACCCGGGTAAACCCATAATTAATCCTGTTACTCATGGTGGTCAATACAAAACCCCATAAGCCAATAAATAACCCTGCCACTCATGGGGCTCAATAAAGACCCACATAAACCCTTAATTAACCCTGTCACTCTCGGGGGGCAATACAGACCCCCATATTACATATCATTAATCCTGTCACTCATGGGGGTCAATACCGACACCCATAAGCCCTTCATTAACCCTGTCATTTATGGGGCTTAATACAAACCCTCATAAGCACTTGATTAATTACATCACTATTGGGGTCAATACAGACCCCCATAAACCACTAATTATACCTGTCATTCATGGGGGTCAATACAGACCCCCATAATACATATCATTAATCCTTTCACTCATGGGGGTCAATACAGACCCCCATAAACCCATAATTAACCCTGTCACTCATGGGGCTCAATACAGACCCCAATAGGCACTTAATTAACACTGTCACTCATGGGGTCAAAACAAACCCCCATAAACCCCTAATTAACCCTGTCACTCATGAGGGTCAACACAGACCCCCATAATACATATCATTAACCCTGTCACTCATGGGGTTCAATACAGACACCCATAAGCACTTAATTAACCCTGTCACGGGGGGAAATACAGACCCCCATAAGCACTTAATTAATCCCCTCACTCATGGGGGTCAAAACAACCCCCCATAAACCCCTAATTAACCCTGTCACTCATGAGGGTCAATAAAGAGCCCCATAATACATATCATTAACACTGTCACTCATGGGGTTCAATACAGACCCCCATAAGCACTTAATTAACCCTTTCACGGGGGGAAATACAGACCCCCATAAGCACTTAATTAACCCCCTCACTCATGGGGGTCAAAACAAACCCCCATAAACCCCTAATTAACCTTGTCACTCATGGGGGTCAATATAGACCCCCATAATACATACCATTAACCCTGTCACTCATGGGGTTCAATACAGACCCCCATAAGCAATTAATTAACACTGTCACTCATGGGGGTCAATACAGACCCCTATAATACATATCATTAACCCTGTTACTCATGGGGTCAATACAGACTCCCATAAGCACTTAATTAACACTGTCACTCATGAGGGTCAATACAGACCCCCATAAACACATAAGTATCCCTGTCACTCATGGGGGTCAATACAGACCCCCATAAGCACTTAATTAACACCGTCACTAATGGGGGTCAATACCGACCCGGGTAAACCCATAATTAACCCTGTTACTCATGGGGGTCAATACAGACCCCCATAAGCACTTAATTAATACCGTCACTCATGGGGGTCAATACAAACCCCCATATACCCTTAATTAACCCTGTCACTCATGGGGGTCAATACAGACCCTCATAAGCACTTAATTAACACTGTCACTCATGGGGGTCAATACAGACCCCATAATACATATCATTAACCCTGTCACTTATGGGGGTCAATACAGACCCCCATAAGCACTTAATTAACACTGTCACTCATGGGGGTCAATACAGACCCCCATAAACACATAATTATCCCTGTCACGCATGGGGGTCAATACAGACCCGGGTAAACCCATAATTAATCCTGTTACTCATGGTGGTCAATACAAAACCCCATAAGCCAATAAATAACCCTGCCACTCATGGGGGTCAATAAAGACCCACATAAACCCTTAATTAACCCTGTCACTCACGGGGGGCAATACAGACCCCCATAATACATATCATTAATCCTGTCACTCATGGGGGTCAATACCGACACCCATAAGCCCTTCATTAACCCTGTCACTCATGGGGCTCAATACAGACCCTCATAAGCACTTAATTAATACCATCACTCATGGGGTCAATACAGACCCCCATAAACCACTAATTATACCTGTCATTCATGGGGGTCAATACAGACCCCCATAATACATATCATTAATCCTTTCACTCATGGGGGTCAATACAGACCCCCATAAACCCATAATTAACCCTGTCACTCATGGGGCTCAATACAGACCCCAATAGGCACTTAATTAACACTGTCACTCATGGGGTCAATACAGACCCCCATAAACCCCTAATTAACCCTGTCACTCATGAGGGTCAACACAGACCCCCATAATACATATCATTAACCCTGTCACTCATGGGGTTCAATACAGACACCCATAAGCACTTAATTAACCCTGTCACGGGGGGAAATACAGACCCCCATAAGCACTTAATTAATCCCCTCACTCATGGGGGTCAAAACAACCCCCCATAAACCCCTAATTAACCCTGTCACTCATGAGGGTCAATAAAGAGCCCCATAATACATATCATTAACACTGTCACTCATGGGGTTCAATACAGACCCCCATAAGCACTTAATTAACCCTTTCACGGGGGGAAATACAGACCCCCATAAGCACTTAATTAACCCCCTCACTCATGGGGGTCAAAACAAACCCCCATAAACCCCTAATTAACCCTGTCACTCATGGGGGTCAATATAGACCCCCATAATACATACCATTAACCCTGTCACTCATGGGGTTCAATACACACCCCCATAAGCAATTAATTAACACTGTCACTCATGGGGGTCAATACAGACCCCTATAATACATATCATTAACCCTGTTACTCATGGGGGTCAATACAGACTCCCATAAGCACTTAATTAACACTGTCACTCATGAGGGTCAATACAGACCCCCATAAACACATAAGTATCCCTGTCACTCATGGGGGTCAATACAGACCCCCATAAGCACTTAATTAACACCGTCACTAATGGGGGTCAATACCGACCCGGGTAAACCCATAATTAACCCTGTTACTCATGGGGGTCAATACAGACCCCCATAAGCACTTAATTAATACCGTCACTCATGGGGGTCAATACAGACATCCATAAACCCATAATTTACCCTGTCACTCATGGGGGTCAATACAGACCCCCATAATCACTTAATTAACACTGTCAATCATGGGGGTCAACACAGAACCCCAGAAGAACTTAATTAACCCACTCACTCATGGGGTCAATACAGACCCCAGTAAACCCATAAATAATCCTGTCACTCATGGGGCTCAATACAGACCCCCATAAGCACTTAATTCATACCATCACTCATGGGGGTCAATACAGACCCCCATAAACCCCTAATTTACCCTGTCACTCATGGGGGTCAATACAGACCCCCATAATACATATCATTAAACCTGTCACTCATGGGAGTCAATACAGACCCCCATAAACCCATAATTAACCCTGTCACTCATGGGGCTCAACATAGACCCCCATAAGCACTTAATTAACACTGTCACTCATGGGGGTCAATACAGACACCCATAAGCACTTAATTAATACCGTCACTCATGGGGTCAATACAGACCCCCATAAACCCATAATTAACCCTGTCACTCATGGGGGTCGACACAGAACCCCATAAGCACTTAATTAACACTGTCACTCATGGGGGTCAATACAGACACCCATAAACCCATAATTAATCCTGTCACTCATGGGGGTCAATAGAGACCCCCATAAGCACTTAATTCATACCATCACTCATGGGGGTCAATACAGACCCCCATAAACCCCTAATTTACCCTGTCACTCATGGGGGTCAATACAAACCCCCATATTACATATCATTAAACCTGTCACTCATGGGAGTCAATACAGACCCCCATAAACCCATAATTAACCCTGTCACTCATGGGGCTCAATACAGATCTCCATAAGCACTTAATTATTTCCGTCACTCATGGGGGTCAATACAGACACCCATAAACCCATAATTAACCCTGTCACTCATGGGGGTCAACACAGACCCCCATAAGCACTTAATTAACACTGTCACTCATGGGGGTCAATACAGACACCCATAAACACATAATTAATCCTGTCACTCATGGGGATCAACACAGACCCCCATAATTACTTAATTAATACCATCACTCATGGGGGTCAATACAGACCCCTATTAACCCATAATTTACCCTGACACACATGGGGGTGAACACAGACCCCTATAAGCACTTAATTAACACTGTCACTCCTGGGGGTCAATACAGACATACATATACCCATAATTATTCCTGTCACTCATGGGGGTCAATACAGACCCCCATAAGAACTTCATAAACCCCCTCCCTCATGGGGTCAATACAGACATCCATAAACCCCTAATTAACCTGTCAATCATGAGGGTCAATACAGACCCCCATAAGCCCTTAATTAACCCTGTCACTCATGGGGGTCAATACCGACACCCATAAGCCCTTAATTAACCCTGTCACTCATGGGGGTCAATACAGATTCCTATAAACCCATAATTAACCCTGTCACTCATGGGGCTCAATACAGACAACCATAAGCACTAATACCATTACTAATGGGGGTCAAAACAGACCCCCATAATACATATCATTAATCCTTTCACTCATGGGGGTCAATATTGACCCGCATAAACCCATAATTATCATTGTCACTCATGGGGTTTAATACAGACCCCCATAAGCACTTAATTAATACCATCACACATGGGGGTCAATACAGACCCCCATAAACCCATAATTAACCCTGTCACTCATGGGGGTCAATACAGACCCCCATAAGCACTTAATTAACACTGTCACTCATGGGGGTCAATACAGCCCCCCATAAGAACTTCATTAACCCCCTCACTCATGGGGTCAATACAGACACCCATAAACCCCTAATTAACACTGTCAATCATAAGGGTCAATACAGAAACCCATAAGCACTTAATTAACCCTCTCACTCATGGGTGTCAATACAAACCCCAATAAACCCATAATTTACCCTGTCACTCATGGGGGTCAATACAGACCCCCATAATACATATCATTAATCCTTTCACTCATGGGGCTCAATACAGACCCCCATGAGCACTTAATAATACAAAAAATCATGGGGGTCAATACAGACCCCCATAAACCACTAATTAACCTTGTCACTCATGAGGGTCAATACAGACCCCCATAATATATATCATTAATCCTTTCACTCATGGGGGTCAATACAGAACCCCATAAACCCATAATTAACCCTATTATTCATGGGGCTCAATACAGACCCCATAAGCACTTAATTAACCCTGTCACTCATGGGGGTCAATACACAACCCCATAAGCACTTAATCAACACTGTCACTCATGGGGGTCAATACAGTCTCCCATAAACCCATAATTAATTATGTCACTCATGGGGGTCAATACAGAACCCCATATGAACTTCATTAACTCCCTCACTCATGGGGTCAATACAGACACCCATAAACCCCTAATTAACCCTGTCACTCATGGGGGTCAATACAGACCCCCATAATACATATCATTAATCCTTTCACTCATGGGGGTCAATACAGACCCCCATAAACCCATAATTAACCCTATTATTCATGGGGCTCAATACAGACCCCCATAAGCACTTAATTAATACTGTCACTCATGGGGGTCAATACAGACCCTCATAAACCCATAATTAACCCTGTCACTCATGGGGGTCAATACACAACCCCATAAGCACTTAATCAACACTATCACTCATGGGGGTCAATACAGTCTCCTTAAAACCCATAATTAATTATGTCACTCATGGGGGTCAATACAGAACCCCATATGAACTTCATTAACCTCCCTCTCTCATGGGGTCAATACAGACACCCATAAACCCCTAATTAACCCTGTCAATCATAAGGGTCAATACAGACCCCCATAAGCACTTAATTAACACCCTCACTCATGGGGGTCAATACAAACCCCCATAAACCCTTAATTAACCCTGTCACTCATGGGGGTCAATACAGACCCTCATAAGCACTTAATTAACACTGTCACTCATGGGGGTCAATACAGACCCCATAATACATATCATTAACCCTGTCACTTATGGGGGTCAATACAGACCCCCATAAGCACTTAATTAACACTGTCACTCATGGGGGTCAATACAGACCCCCATAAACACATAATTATCCCTGTCACGCATGGGGGTCAATACAGACCTGGGTAAACCCATAATTAATCCTGTTACTCATGGTGGTCAATACAAAACCCCATAAGCCAATAAATAACCCTGCCACTCATGGGGCTCAATAAAGACCCACATAAACCCTTAATTAACCCTGTCACTCTCGGGGGGCAATACAGACCCCCATAATACATATCATTAATCCTGTCACTCATGGGGGTCAATACCGACACCCATAAGCCCTTCATTAACCCTGTCATTTATGGGGCTCAATACAAACCCTCATAAGCACTTGATTAATTACATCACTATTGGGGTCAATACAGACCCCCATAAACCACTAATTATACCTGTCATTCATGGGGGTCAATACAGACCCCCATAATACATATCATTAATCATATCACTCATGGGGGTCAATACAGACCCCCATAAACCCATAATTAACCCTGTCACTCATGGGGCTCAATACAGACCCCAATAGGCACTTAATTAACACTGTCACTCATGGGGTCAAAACAAACCCCCATAAACCCCTAATTAACCCTGTCACTCATGAGGGTCAACAAAGAGCCCCATAATACATATCATTAACCCTGTCACTCATGGGGTTCAATACAGACCCCCATAAGCACTTAATTAACCCTGTCACGGGGGGAAATACAGACCCCCATAAGCACTTAATTAACCCCCTCACTCATGGGGGTCAAAACAACCCCCCATAAACCCCTAATTAACCCTGTCACTCATGAGGGTCAATAAAGAGCCCCATAATACATATCATTAACACTGTCACTAATGGGATTCAATACAGACCCCCATAAGCACTTAATTAACCCTGTCACGGGGGGAAATACAGACCCCCATAAGCACTTAATTAACCCCCTCACTCATGGGGGTCAAAAAAAAAAAACCATAAACCCCTAATTAACCCTGTCACTCATGGGGTTCAATACAGACCCCCATAAGCAATTAATTAACACTGTCACTCATGGGGGTCAATACAGACACCCATAATACATATCATTAACCCTGTTACTCATGGGGGTCAATACAGACTCCCATAAGCACTTAATTAACACTGTCACTCATGAGGGTCAATACAGACCCCCATAAACACATAATTATCCCTGTCACTCATGGGGGTCAATACAGACCCCCATAAGCACTTAATTAACACCGTCACTAATGGGGGTCAATACCGACCCGGGTAAACCCATAATTAACCCTGTTACTCATGGTGGTCAATACAGAACCCCATAAGCCAATAAATAACCCTGCCTCTCATGGGGGTCAATAAAGACCCACATAATCTCCTAACTAACCCTGTCACTCACAGGGGGCAATACAGACCCCCATAATACATATCAATAATCCTGTCACTCATGGGGGTCAATACCGACACCCATAAGCCCTTCATTAACCCTGTCACTCATGGGGGTCAATACAGACCCCTATAAACTTATAATTAACCCTGTCACTCATGGGGCTCAATACAGACCCTCATAAACACTTAATTAATACCATCACTCATGGGGTCAATACAGACCCCCATAAACCACTAATTATACCTGTCATTCATGGGGGTCAATACAGACCCCCATAATACATATCATTAATCCTTTCACTCATGGGGGTCAATACAGACCCCCATAAACCCATAATTAACCCTGTCACTCACGGGGCTCAATACAGACCCCCATAAGCACTTAATTAACACTGTCACTCATGGGGTCAATACAGACCCCCATAAAACTATAATTAACCCTGTCACTCATGGGGGTCAATACAGACCCCCATAAGCACTTAATTAACACTGTCACTCATGGGGGTCAATACAGACACCCATAAACCCATAATTAATCCTGTCACTCATGGGGGTCAATACAGACCCCCATAAGAACTTCATTAACCTCCTCACTCATGGGGTCAATACAGACACCCATAAACCCCTAATTAACCCTGTCAATCATGAGGATCAATACATACCCCCATAAGCACTTTATTAACCCCCTCACTCATTGGGGTCAAAACAAACCCCCATAAACCCCAAATTAACCCTGTCACTCATGGGGGTCAATACAGACCCCCATAATACATATCTTTAATCCTGTCACTCATGGGGTCAATACAGACACCCATAATCAATTAATTAACACTGTTACTCATGGGGGTCAATATCGACCCGGGTAAACCCATAATTAACCCTGTCACTCATGGGGGTCAATACAGAACCCCATAAGCCAATAAATAACCCTGCCACTGATGGGGCTCAATACAGACCCCCATAATACCTATCATTAACCCTGGCACTCATGGGGGTCAATACAGACCCCCATAAGCACTTAATTAACACTGTCACTCATGGGGGTCAATACAGACCCCCATAAACACATAATTAACCCTGTCACTCATGGGGGTCAATACAGACCCCCATAAGCACTTAATTAACAAAGTCACTAATGGGGGTGAATACCGACCAGGGTAAACCCATAATTAACCCTGTCACTCATGGGGGTCAGTACAGAACCCCATAAGCCAATAAATAACCCTGCCACTCATGGGGGTCAATACAGACCCAAATAAACCCTTAATTAACACTGTCACTCATGGGGGGCAATACAGACCCCCATAAACCCTTAATTAACCCTGTCACTCATGGGGGTCAATACAGACCCCCATAATACATATCATTAATCCTGTCACTCATGGGGTCAATACAGACACCCATAATCAATTAATTAACACTGTTACTCATGGGGGTCAATATCGACCCGGGTAAACCCATAATTAACCCTGTCACTCATGGGGGTCAATACAGAACCCCATAAGCCAATAAATAACCCTGCCACTGATGGGGCTCAATACAGACCCCCATAATACCTATCATTAACCCTGGCACTCATGGGGGTCAATACAGACCCCCATAAGCACTTAATTAACACTGTCACTCATGGGGGTCAATACAGACCCCCATAAAAACATAATTAACCCTGTCACTCATGGGGGTCAATACAGACCCCCATAAGCACATAATTAACAAAGTCACTAATGGGGGTGAATACCGACCAGGGTAAACCCATAATTAACCCTGTCACTCATGGGGGTCAGTACAGAACCCCATAAGCCAATAAATAACCCTGCCACTCATGGGGGTCAATACAGACCCACATAAACCCTTAATTAACACTGTCACTCATGGGGGGCAATACAGACCCCCATAAACCCTTAATTAACCCTGTCACTCATGGGGGTCAATACAGACACCCATAAAACCATAATTAATCCTGTCACTCATGGGGGTCAATACAGACCCCCATAAGAACTTCATTAACCCCCTCACTCATGGGGTCAATACAGACACCCATAAACCCCTAATTAACCCTGTCAATCATGAGGGTCAATACAGACCCCCATAAGAACTTAATTAACCCTGTCACTCATGGGGGTCAATACAAACCCCCATAAACCCCTAATTAAACCTGTCACTCACGGGGGTCAATACAGACCCCCATAATACATATCATTAACCCTGTAAATCATGGGGGTCAATACAGACCCCCATAAGCCCTTAATTAACCCTATCACTCATAGGGGTCAATACAAACCCCCTTAAACCCCTAATTAACCCTGTCACTCATGGGGATCAATACAGACCCCCATAATACATATCATTAACCCTGTCAATCATGGGTGTCAATACAGACCCCCATAAACCCTTAATTAACACTGTTACTCATGGGGGTCAATACACACCCCCATAAACACATAATTTATTCTGTCACTCATGGGGGTCAATACAGACCCCCATAAGCCCTTAATTAACACCATCACTTATGGGGTCAATATAGACCCCATAAGCACTTAATCAACCCCCTCACTCATGGGGGTCAATACAGACCCCCATAAACCCATAATTAACCCTGTCACTCATCAGGGTCAATACAGACCCCTGTCAGGAATAATACGACATATTATTTTATAAATTATATAGAATAATGAATTTTGAGTTCAGAATCAAATTATAGACACATATTCCTTTTTATAAAATAACATTTATTGAAAATAACAGAATCAACTAGTCTAATGATAAAAATGTAATGTATCAAATCAAATGCAAATACAACAAAATATAACCAGCCAGATATTAAAAGAAAATTAATCCATCATATTGTATAACTTATTATTTTATGACATCTTCTATACAATCCTTAAATCTCAATATAAAAGTTTATCTCAATCACATGTACAATAAAACCTGGAATAGCAACCCAAAGAATAAAATCAGATAAATCAATTAATAAAAATTCACCCAGAATAACGTTTAACATGTACTAATAATGTCTAATAGAGATGTCCCGAATAGTTCGCCGGCGAACTGTTCCCGGCGAACATAGCATGTTCGCGTTCGGTGCGAATTGCGAACATATGCGAGATTCGACCTGCCCCCTATACTTTATCATTGAGCAAACTTTGACCCTGCATGTCACAGTCAGCAGACATATTCCAGCCAATCAGCAGCATACACTCCCTTCCAGAGCCTTCTAACTCATGGACAGCAGCCATTTTGGAATCATAACTAACTTGCAGTGTTACTGAGAGGAGGCTGAGTGTAGGTGATACTGCATCATTAGGGAAAACCATAGCTAGGCTACTGTACACAGTGTGCAATACAGTCCTGAAGGACTCTTTTGATCTCTGCTGCAAGGACACCCCTGTGTCTCTTCCCCCCTTATCATCATCCTCCCCTCACCTTAGCACCCAACCCTAACACCCCTCACACTTATCCATAACACCCACCAACCTAACACCTATCCCTAACTCCCCTCACCTTAACCCTAACACCCCTCACACTTATCCCTAACACCCCTCACCCTAACCCTAACACCCCTCACACTTATCCCTAACACCCCTCACCCTAACACCTAACCCCCTCACCCTTATCCCTAATACCCCTTACCCTAACACCCCTCACACTTATCCCTAACACCCCTCACCCTAACACCCCTCACACTTATCCCTAACACCTAACCCTAACACCCCTTACACTTATCCCTAGCACCCCTCACCCTAACCCTAACACCCCTCACACTTATCCTTAACACCCCTCACCCTAACCCTAACACCCCTCACACTTATCCCTAACACCTAACCCTAACACCCCTTACACTTATCCCTAGCACCCCTCACCCTAACCCTAACACCCCTCACACTTATCCCTAACACCCATCACCCTAACACCTAACCCCCTCACCCTTATCCCTAACACCCCTAACCCAAACACCCCTCACACTTATCCCTAACACCTAACCCTAACACCTAACCCTAACACCCCTCACACTTATCCCTAACACCCCTCACCCTATCACCTATCCCTAACACCCCTCACCCTAACCCTAACACCCCTCACACTTATCCCTAACACCTAACCCTAACACCTAACCCTAACACCCCTCACACTTATCCCTAACACCCCTCACCCTAACACTTAACCACCTCACCCTTATCCCTAACACCCCTTACCATAACACCCCTCACACTTATCCCTGTGTCTCTTCCCCCCCTTATCATCAAGGGAGGGGAGAGGATGATGAGGGAGGGGGGAAGAGACACAGGGGAGGGTGATGAGGTAGGGGGAAAAGAGACACAGGGTAGGATGATGAGGGAGGAGGGGAAGAGACACAGGGGAGGATGATGAGGGAGGGGGTAAAGAGATACAGGGGAGGATGATGAGGATGATATAACTTCTGCAAGTGCACAGTGCCACTCATATCTGTTGTCACAGTAGCTTGCACGCATAGTACCAATCTGTCAAAACCTGTAATGATGAATGAGGTCTAGAGTAGCCTGGTTCCCTTATCCTCTACAGGTTGAGACATAATGTTTGGGTGACTCCAGACCAACACATGAGTACAAGTAGCACACAAACTCAAAGCACCATCCTCCTCCTGGTCCAGCATCATTAGCCACATCAACCACTGCTGTCCTCCTTGCCCCCTCTCTACCATCCGCCACTCCGTCTCTCACCTTGAGCAGTTCCTGCTCATCTGCCCATAGTCAGGTGCCTGTAAAGGACATGTTTGAGCGTAAGAAGCTAATGTCACAAAGTGCCCCAAATTTGAAGTGATACGACCAACCAAGCATCTTTTTCCATCTCCCTGTCCCAAAAATCCAGGCCTTATACACGTGCCCTGATAGGTGACGTAACAAGTATTAAACTGATAAGAGTAGTACTTACAAACACGCCACTCCTGTCTGGTGGCACCTTTGATTGCATGTGCCATGCCCCAAAATTGAAGTGATACGACCAAAAAAGCATCTTTTTCGATCTCCTGGTTCTAAAAATCCAGGCCTTATACACGCCCCCTGATAGGTGACGTAACAAGTATTAAACTGATAAGAGTAGTACTTACAAACATGCCACTCCTATCTGGTGGCACATTTGATTGCACGTGCCGTGCCCCAAAATTGAAGTGATACGACCAACAAAGCATCTTTTTCCATCTCCTGGTTCTAAAAATCCAGGCTTTATACACGCCCCCTGATATGTGCTGTAACAGGTATTAAACTGATAAGAGTAGTACTACTTAACACACCTTATAATAATGCAGAGAGAGGCAACGCAGTGAGAGGAGTCTGAAGAAGAGGAGTCAGAGGAGGAAGGTGGCTTTGAGGAGGTGGAAGACCAAACAGAGCAGGCGTCCCAGGGGGCTTGTTGTCACCTTTCGGGGACCCTTGGTGGCTGGGTGGAGGAAGAGACCTTTAATGACATCAGTGAGGACAAGGAACGGGACATGGCTAGCTTGGTATCCAACCTTGTGCAAATGGGGAGTTTGCGGTTTTGCAAATGGACTGTTTGCGGTTGTTTGCGGTGCGTTAAATGGGGAGTTTGGTCTGTCACTGTGAAGCGGGCCTAACCCTTACACTACCTGATCGATACAACATCATACCTGATGTTTTAAAGCACGTTATTCCAAACAATTTCATGAATGTTAGGTAATTTATGCTATTTATGGCTTAAAACCAGACTCTGCATCAACTATGTAATTTTCCGTGGGAGTTTTGCTATGGATCCCCCTCCGGCATGCCACAGTGCAGGTGTTAGTCCCGTTGAAACAACTTTCCCATCACTATTGTGGCCAGAAAGAGTCCCTGTGGGTTTTAAAATCCGCCTGCCCATTGAAGTCTATGGCGGTTCGCCGATGTTCGCCGGTTCGCGAACATTTGCGGCGGTTCGCGAACCGAAAATGTTATGTTTGCGACATCACTAATGTCTAATTATAGTATAATATAACTATACAGGAATGTATTAAATATAACACAATTATGGTAAAGTATTTTATAATATAATTGAAAAGTTAGCTAAGTAAAATTAGTTTATCTGTATTGGTCAAAAAGAAAAATGAGATATCAAATTTTGTACTAAAATTTATATCCGGATTTATAAATTGCAATGACAAAATTAAATCTAAATAACTTTTTGGTAAGAAATAAACCATACAGAGAAATTATGGTAATGGTTTTCAATTATATCATAAAATAAAATAATTCAATTTATACATTACCAATTATGACAAGATTCCACTGGTCAATTCCAAAATTGTCTGGCCTTTTCCCCGGGATCAAAGTTTTCCTATAGCTTACTTTCTTTTTCTCTCCAGCCCCTTCTTTTCCTCAGATCCTGTTTCTATCCATAATTATACCTCCCACTTAATTTGCCTATCAGAATCCCATTTATTCATTGAACCACAAGATGGCGCTCTCGGACCTTTGAATTTTCATACCTTTAATTAACTAATGACCCCTTTGACCCACAACCTATAAACAAGATAGGGTCATAAGAATGGTTATCAGTTAGATACCCCTTAACAGATTTATTATTCTGGGAATGAGACTGAATGTCTATTAACACATTCTTCACATGTGAAATTTTGGGGAGGATTCCATTATTTCTATGAAACATAACCTTTATAGACCTTTATCAATTAGTTTAGGAATTCACCCATGGGGGTCAACACAGACCCACATAAACCCTTAATTTACCCTGTCACTCATGGGGGGCAATACAGACCCTGATAAGCACTTAATTAACGCCTTCAATCATGAGGGTCAATACAGCCGCCTATAAGCCTTAATTAACCCTGTCACTCATGGGAAGGTCAATACAGACCCCCATAAGCCCTTAATTAACCCTGTCACTCATGGGGGGACAATACAGACCACCATAAGCACTTAATTAACCTTGTCACTCATGAAGGTCAATACAGACCCCCATAAGCCCTTAATTAACACCGTCACTCATGGGGTCAATACAGACCCCCATAAGCCCTTCATTAACCCTGCCACTCATGGGGTCAATACAGACCCCATAAGCACTTAATTAACCCCCTCACTCAAGGGGTCAATACAAACCCCTATAAAACCATAATTAATCCTGTCACTCATGAGGGTCAATACAGACCCCTGTCAGGATTAATATGACATATTATTTTCTAAATAATATAGAATAATGAATTTTGAGTTCAGAATCAATTTATAGACACATATTCCTTTTTTATAAAATAACATTTATTGAAAATAACAGAATCAACTAGTCTAATGATAAAAATGTAATGTATCAAATCAAATGCAAATAAAACAAAATATAACCAGCCAGATATTAAATGAAAATTAATCCATACAGACCCTCATAAGCATTTAATTGACCCTGTTACTCATAAGGGTCAATACAGCGCCCCCATAAGCCCTTAATTAACCCTGCCACTCATGGGGGGGCAATACAGCCCCCCATAAGCCCTTAATTAACCCTGTCACTCATGAGGATCAATACAGCCCCTCATAAGCCCTTCATTAACCCTGCCACTCATGGGGTCAATACAGACCCCATAAGCACTTAATTAACCCCCTCACTCATGGGGGTCAATACAGACCCCCATAAACCCATAATTAACCCTGTCACTCATGAGGGTCAATACAGACCCCCATATGCCAAGAAATAAACCTAGCACTCATGGGGTTTAATACAGACCCCCATAAATCCCTTAATTAACCCCGTCACTCATGGGGGTCAATACAGACCCTCATAAGCACTTCATTAACCCCGTCACTCATTAGGGTCAATACAGTCCCCCATAAACACGTAATTCACCCTGTCACTCATGGGGGTCAATACAGACCCCCATAAGCCAATAAATAACCCTGTCACTCATAAGGATCAATAGAGACCCTCATAAGCCTCTATTTATCCCCATCAGTCCCATAAGGGTATATTATTTCCCTTATGGGGCTGTTACAACCCTACATTAACCGCATAAGTGCCATGACGGTCCTCAAGAACCATCATGCCACTAAGTATAAACACTACACTGCACTATAGCCCCCCAATAAAACATTACATCTAAACTAATCACCCTCTACACTAACCTATTAACACCTACGCTACCTACCTACCCTACCTACCTACCCCCTAATATCACCCCCCACCATTCTAATTACAGAACATTTAAAAAAATCAAGTCACCAAAAATAAAAAAAATCTACATTACAGAAAATTAAAAAAACCTAACTCACAAAAAAAGGAGCATTACAGAAAATAAAAAAATACATTACAACTCCCCCCCACTACAGAAAAAAAATATTGTAAAAAACATTGTACTTACCTCCCCGCGATGTCTCTAGCCTCCTCCTCTTCTACCCCATCCTGGAACCGCTCTCTAACAAAAAATATAAAAAAAATTACGGAGATGCGCACTCACGGACCTCCCCTATGCTAAAGAGTTTCACGGAATCTTTTCCGGAAGAAAATAGGCAATGGAGCCTTCTTATTGGTTGAAAACGCTGTCTATCAAATGCAGCCAATCAGAAGGCGCCAATGTGTGAGACAATCAGAAAGGGATACACCCCAAAATCCCAATCTGATTGGATAATGCACCTGTCATTCTTTATTTAAACCAATCACAAGGCGCAGTGGCCTTCAGCCAATCACAATGGAATATACCCCCACAGGGTGATTGACTGGAGGCATCTGCGCATTCTGATTTTTTGCACTGTCAATAGCCAATCACAATGGGATACACCCCCACATACTGATTGGCCGAAGGCATTTGCGCCTTCTCATTGGCTGTTGTCAATGTCAATCAGTATTACAGCCAATGAGAAGGCACAGATGTCTTCAGCCAATCATCCCATGGGGGTGTATCCCATTATGATTGGCTGGTGGCAATAAAGCCTTCTGATTGGTTTAAATAAAGATTGACAGGTGCATGTTCCAATCAGAGTGGGATTTTGGGGTGTATCCCTTTCTCATTGGCTCACACATTGGCGTCTTCTGATTGGCTGAATTTGATTCAGAATTAGGGTTTTTTATATAGAGATAGCATTTATTGTATGTTAGATAGGGGGATGTATATTACATAGATAGGCTGTATTGTGTTTTAGATATATTGTGTGATGTATTTTAGATATGACCTGCTCACCGCCAAGTCTAAAGCCACTTTTCTATTTTGCTTCTTCTGGATCTCTCTGCCGCCTTTGAAACAGTTGACCATTCACTTCTACTCCACATTCTCTCCTCCCTTGGCATTCGAGACACTGCTCTCTTGTGGTTATCATCATACCTCCAAGAACGATCATTTAGCGTCTCCTTCTCCGGCACATCTTCTTCTCCTCACCCCCTGTCTATTGGCGTACCCCAAGGATCAGTCCTAGGCCCCCTCCTCTTCTCCATCTACACATCCTCACTCGGCACCCTAATAAACTCTTTTGGGTTCCAGTACCATCTCTATGCAGATGACACCCAAATCTCCTTCTCAGCACCACATCTATCCCCCTCTCTTCTAGCACACGTCTCCGACTGCCTCTCTAGTATATCCTCTTGGATGTCCGCCCACCATCTGAAACTCAACATGTCTAAGACTGAACTCTTAATCTTCCCACCCTCTACTACAGCTTCAATTCCTCATATCTCTCTCTCTGTCAACAATGCCATAATCACTCCCACCTCCCAAGCCCATTGTCTCGGGGTTCTACTGGACCCTGCCCTCTCTTTCATCCCACACATACAGTCTCTAACCAAATCCTGTCTTTTCCATCTAAAAAACATATCCAAAATACACCATTACCTTACACAAGACTACACTACTAAGATTCTAATACACTCTCTCATCATTTCTCGTCTTGACTATTGCAACTCGCTCCTTGTTGGCCTGCCCATCACTCGCCTCTCCTTACTTCAATCCTTAATAAATGCCACTGCCAGACTCATCTCTAGTACACATTGTTCAGTGTCAGCAGCTCCTTTTTGTCAATCACTTCACTGGCTCCTCTTAGCCTCTAGAATAAAGTTTAAAATCTTGACCCTAACTTATAAAGCCCTCAACAACATCTCACCCCCATACATTTCTGCTCTCATCTCCAAATACTCCCCCACACGCCCTCTTCGATCTGCTAACGACCTTCTTCTTTCTACCACTCTTGTCACCTCCTCTCACTCCTGCCTCCAGGACTTTTCACACGCTGCCCCTATTCTCTGGAACTCCTTGCCTCGCTTCACCAGACTATCCTCCTGCCTTAACTCCTTCAAAACATCAATAAAAATGCACCTCTTTAAAGAAGCCTATACCTTCCTCCCTAACATGCTCAGCACTACTCTCTCCCTACTGTACCACATACACACTTCAACCTCTAGATTGTAAGTCTGCGGGTTTCAACCCTGCAAGGTGCTTTAGGGAAAGTGCTATGGGCACCGGATTCCAAGCTCAAAGACAGGGCCATCCACTCTTTGCAATGTGTGAATCTTGAACTTGTCATTGCCTTGCTACGGAATATGTTGGAAAGTTATAAATAAACGATAATAATAATAATAATAATAGATACATATGATGTATTGTATATTAGATAGATAGGGGTATGTATATTACATAGATAGGATGTATTGTACATTATAAAGATTGGGTGATGTATTTTAGATAGATAGTATTGATTGTATGTTAGATAGATAGAGGAGTATTGTATATTATTTGATTTTTTTTTATTGTATGTATTCTACATCTATTTCCTTTTCAGGTGTGTAATTTTTTTTTCTGTACTGGGGGGAGGGGTTGTAATGTATTTTGTTATTTTCTGTAATGTTCCTTTCTTATTTTTTGTAACTTAGGTTTTTTTATTTTCAGTAAGGTAGATGTTTTATTTTTTGTGATTTAGTTTTTTTATTTTATGTAATGTAGATTTTTTATTTATGGTGACTTTAGTTTTTTTTTCCTGTAATTAGAGTGATGGGGGGTATTAGGAGGTAGGTAGGTAGTGTAGGTAGGTAGTATAGGTGTTAATAGGTTAGTGTAGAGGGTGGTTAGTTTAGATTTAATGGTTTATTGGTGGCTATAGTGCAGTGTAGTGTTTATAGTTAGTGTCATGGGGGTACTGTAGAACCCTCATAGCAATTACGGTGTAATGTTAGGCTTCTAACTGTCCCATGAAGGTCTTTAAATACCCTTATGGGACTAATGGGGTTAAATAGAGGCTTATGAGGGTCTGTATAGACCCCCATAAGGGACCGGGTTAAAATGGTGTTGTGCTTACACTTTGGGTCCCTCATGGCACTAGTGTTATTACATGTATTCATTACTGTGTTGTAGGGGTCTATATAGTTGAGGCACACAGTACACTCACATTGTGGGGCAAACAGCATTTCAACACTTTTTTTTATTGCCCCGTCATTTTTGACGGGCAAGTTGCTAGTATATATATACATTATGCTTTTCTCCTTAGCTACATTTTATTTCAATAGTTTTTAGTAAAGACATTTGAAAATGTGTTAACAGCAATTTGTTACGTAAATGTGGATAACATTTTCACTGTAACCTTCAACTTTATTGTTTACAGTTCCTGTCAAGCATATTCAGAAAAACAAAACAAAAACATAAGGAACCATGAATACTAACTGTCCTTTTACTTTTTTTTTTTTTCTTCTGAGCTACATTTTGACTGCATTTGCCTTACCATTTGATGTGATACTATATTATTATTAAATAAATAAATATATATAAATATATATATATATATATATATATATATATATTCATATTAATATATGTCTATATAATATATATAATATATATATATTTTATAATAATATGGTAGAACATTATAAGGTAAGGCAAAGTGCAGTCAAAATCTAACTAATTCTCACAGTTTTTCATGTGGATTTGCTATTAGATGGCACCCTCTAAAATTATCTCTATTTGTATGTTCTTGCTAATATCTGCAGGAGCTCACTATAACCTAAATAATAACATGCATTCTGAAACTCACGAAAGAGCAACTAAGCTCTTGAGGGAAACTCAAAGATTAAGAAGTTCATGTTAAAAACTTGTATGTGTAATTAACCTTCACCTATTGCAAAATAAAGAGGAAGACAAAGTAACTCAATTTCAAAATGTTACTAAAAATAGTAAATATACAAGAAGCACAGTCAGCAAAGTATCAAGACCATGCATAAATACAGTCATACAGAGGCTGAGTAAAAACATAAATAACAACATTTGACTAACCCTTAACACTGTAGAAAAAATGAATAGTGTATACTGTTTCATATCTGATCACTACACCAAAATAAATATCAAATGGAAAGTGTGCATAGCACCAACATATTTTGTTCACGTAGTACTGTACATTTTATGCACATGAATGATGAATGCTGAGTTGTAATGCAAGAGTTGCAGCCCATGCTCACATTGCAGGGTGTTCGAGAGCTCTAGAACTCCAAATACACTGGTCATGGATATACTTGTTTTGTTTCTCCACCTTTGGGGCACCAACACTGCCACCTCTCACCTCATTCTTTTCCTTTCTCCCTCAATTAATAATATGAGACATGTCAAGAATAGCACTGTATTTGGAGGACCTTTGTTTTCCTCAGCCTCTCCCCCTAACTCTGCTTGTGGATCCCCACTGGTGCATTCCTCCTCTGCCCCTGATCCATGCAGGCTTCACCTGCAGCTTGTTTGCCTATTCTGGCCAGGGAACCTGGCCCCCCCCCCCCCCCCCCCCCGCTCAGTAGCTGGCCTCTTCTCACCACATCTCCACTCCTCTCCCTTTCTCTGCTCATCTCCCCAACTCTTCTCTTCTTCCATACCTTTCTCTATCCTTCTCTCCCTCTCTCTCCCCCTCTCCCTCTCTTTCCATTCACTACCATCCTCTACCTCTATCTGATCTGCTCTCCTTTCCCCTTCTGTTTCCTTCATTAGATGATCAAACAGAAATATCACACACCACAAACTCAAAGAAACATGATCTGCCACCAGCTACTTATTTAAAGAACAGAAATTATATAGTGTATGTTTTGTCTGACGAGGAAATGTAGAAGGCGGGTATATGTGGTAGATATATGGTAAGAGGGTATTTGTATGGGGGGTGTAGGAAGGATGTGTTGGGGTTAGGTAGGGGCATATGTGCAAGGGTAGGTTTGGTATAGAGTATATAGAATGGGATTAGGGATGTCCTATATAATGTGCACATATATTTTAATACTAGTATATATTAGTAATTATGTGTAAACTTCATGTGGTAACTTAAATGTAAAATAATGTGAAAAGTAATGCACTTCAACTTACACTCTCTCTCACACACAAAGACACACACACATACACAAAACAATCCTCTCCTGGTCCCTGTTTGTTCATTTATGCAGAATATGATTTTTTGATCGGGAAACACTTACCTATATTAATGCCATGTTCCAATTTTTAATGAATGTTTTTAACTTTACTGGTGTTGCTGTGGAGGCTACTATGTTTATCGGCTCTGACTCACTAATTTATATTTGAAGATGCTTACATGGATATTATAAACATGTTGTAAGCACATGCTAGGCAAACCCTTAACCCAAAAAACCCATAGGGGCTAGTAATGAACCGGCGGTCTTGGTACACATTGGTACCAATGACAAAGTTAGTGGATGATGGAGAGTCCTAAAGAATGATTTTAGAGAACTAGGGAATATGCTTAAAGCAAGGACCTCCAAGGTAGTATTTTCTGAGATACTACCAGTGCCACGTGCTAGCCCAGGGAGGCAGAAGGAGCTTAGGGAGGTTAATGTGTGGCTAAAAAAGTGGTGCAGTGCAGAGGATTTGGGGGTTTTAGAGCACTGGGCTGACTTCTTACTTGGGTACAATCTCTATAGCAGGGATGGATTGCACATTAATGATGAGGGAGCTTTTGTGCTAGGGGATAGGATGGTAGAACGGCTGGGGGAGTTTTTAAACTTGTAGGTGGGGGAGAGGGACTATATAGAAGTATTGTGGTAAAAAGGGTAGAGAGGGAAAGGCATGAATTAGTTACCCATGGGAGAGGAGAAGGGGGAGGGTTACAATAGACAATAGGGAGGTATTAATAGGGGCCTCAAATACAGTGGCAAGCACTTCACAATGGCAGAGCCATAGCAACATAAAGTGTATGCTTGCTAATGCAAGAAGTTTGCCTGGGAAAATAGACGAGCTAGAATTATTAGCAGTACAAGAAAAATGGGGCTTAATAGGCATTACTGAAACATGGTGGGATGAATCTCATGACTGGACTGTTAATCTGGATGGTTATAACCTATTTAGGAAAGATAGGGGAAATGGTAAAAGAGGAGGAGGGATCTATCTGTATGTTAAGCCTGAATTTAAGCCTATAGTCAGAGAAGATATTTATGCTGGAACTAACGGCATCATTGAATCTTTGTGGGTTGAGCTAAATAGTGGAGGAGCTAATTCTAAATGCATATTGGTGGGAGTATGCTATAAACCCCCAAATATAGCTGAAAGTGAGGAAATACACTTATTGGAAATGCAGCTAAGCATGGGCAAGTTCTACTAATGGGAGACTTTAATTACCCTGAAATAAACTGGATAAATGAGACCAGCAGCTCAGCTAAGGGGAGCAGGTTATTGAGTACACTCTGGGATTATTATCTGGCCCAAGTAATACAAGAACCTACTAGAAATGGGGCCATCTTGGATTTAGTCATCACAAGTAATATTGATCTAATATCAAATGTTAAAATAGGGGAACCCTTGGGGAACAGTGATCACAAAACAGTATAATCTGAGATTGAATACAAAAACCAGAGTTGTAAGGGGCCAACAAAAACTCTACATTTTAAAAGGGCTAACTTTAATGGGCTATGGGCAGCAATACTACATATGGACTGGGACAGAGAACTTACAGGGAAAAATACTGAAAATAAATTGACAACATTTAAATCCTTACTAAATAAACATACTCATCGGCATGTACCATGTGGAAATAAAATGAAAAGGAGTAAATCACATCCCATGTGGCTTAAAAATTACTTAAAGATCATGATGAGGAAAAAGAAATATGTATTTAAATTATTCAAGGAGGGAACAGAGGCAGCTTTATGTGACTATAAGGAAATCAACAAGGCTTGCAAAAGGGCTATTAGACTGGCTAAAATAGAAAATGAGAAGTCAGTTGGAAAGGAAAGTAAGACTAACCCTAAAATATTTTTTAAATATATTAATGGGAAGAAGGCGAGGAAGGAAGCTATAGGAACATTACAATGTGACACAGGCCATCTGATAATTAGGAACCAGGAAAAGACAGATGAGCAAAATAGGTTATTTTCGTTGGTATACACAAGGGAGGTACCAGTGGTTGGGACACCGCAACATAATGGGGCTACGCTACCATCACTAAATAATTGGTTAATGCAGGAATAAATCCAAAAGAGATTGGAGAAAATAAATGTTAATAAAGCCCCAGGTCCTGATGGAATACATCCAAGGATACTGACGGAGCTGGGTTCTGTAATAGCCAAACCATTATATCTAATCTTTCAAGACTCACTCACTACAGGGTCTCTACCGGATGACTGGAGAAAAGCAGAGGTGATACCTATATTTAAGAAGGGAGCAAGAGCAAATCCGGGGAATTATAGACCAGTGAGCCTCACATCTGTAGTTGGGAAGCTTTTAGAAGGGTTAATAAGGGTCAGAATACAAGAATATGTCTATTTGAACAAGATCATAGGGAGCAGTCAACACAGATTTATGAAGGATAGGCCGTGTAAGACCAATCTAATTTGTTTCTATGAGGAGGTTAGTAGGAACTTGATCAGGGCAACTCAGTGGATGTAGTCTTTTCAGATTTTTCAAAGGCATTTGATACAGGGCCACATGGAAGACTAGTGAGCAAACTAAGGGAGACAGGAATTGCAGTAAATATCTGCTCATGGATCGAGAGCTGGCTAAAAGACAGGAAGCAAAGGGTTGTTGTAAATGGAACATACTCCGACTGGACTAATGAGGTAAGTGGGGTTCCTCAAGGTTCAGTATTAGGTCCTCTCCTTTTTAACATATTTAGTAATGACGTAGAACTAGGACTCACAAGTAGTGTCTCCATTTTTGCTGATGACACTAAGTTGTGCAAGATAATAAAATCAAATAATTATGTACTTTCCCTACAAAGGGATTTGCATAAATTAGAGAAATGGGCGGCTAAATGGCAGATGAGATTTAATACAAATAAATGTAAGGTTATGCATTTGGGAAGGAAAAATAGCCATGCAATTTATCATCTTAATGGAACAAATCTAGGGGTATCAGCTATTGAAAGGGATTTGGGAGTACTAGTGGACAAACACCTAGGTAGCAGTGCTCAATGCCAAGCAGCAGCTGCAAAGGCAAGTAAAATATTAGCATGTATTAGGAAGGGTTATAGAAGCAAGGGAAGCAAATATAATTCTGCCACTATACAAATCTCTAGTACGCCCTCATTTGGAATATGGAGTACAATTTTGGGCACCACTTCATAAAATGGACATTTTAGAGTTGGAAAAAGTACAGAGAAGTGCTACAAAACTAATAATGGGAATGGAGGGGCTAAGTTATGAAGAAAGACTAACCAAATTAAACTTATTTTTGCTAGAAAAAAGGCGTCTGTAGTAAGAGATTTTCAACTGACAAGAGGACATCCTTTGAGGTTAGAGGAAAAAAGATTTAACCTTAAACAAAGAAAAGGGTTCTTCACAGTTAGGGTGGTTAAACTGTGGAATTCTCTATCAAAGGAGGTGGTGACAGCGAATTCAATAGATAACTTCAAAAAGGGGTTAGATATATTTTTGAAAAAAGAGGGCATTTAAGGTTATCGCCAGTTTCAGGGATCAGGAAGGAATTTTGCTTTTTTCCCCGTTATGAGACAATTGGCATAGTTTCAATGTTTTTTTTTGTTTGCCTTCCTCTGGATCAATTAACAATTAATAATAAATAGTCCACATATTAAAAAGATCAATAGAGGTCTAAAAAGGTTGAACTTGATGGACTAACTCTTTATTCATCCTCAAATACTATACTCTTAAAAATAATTATTTAACAACTGATTAATTAATAACTAATCGCATATTGCAGATCAGAGGAAATCCTAACAGGTTGAATTTGATGGACTGAAAGTTTTTTTTCAACCTAAATTACTATGTAACTATGTAACTATATCTACAAAAACATAACATTTACATTGATATTTTTTTACGTCTACCGTATAATAGCTAGGCTAACTTGCCAGTAAAAACTAATAAGCCAAAACAGCCTAGCAGGAGTTTTTGTGGGAGGTCTAAGTATTAACTTGAAGAATACTACTGTAATTTATCAATACAAGTTACTCTCTAATTTATATATGATAAGCTTCAGAAAATAGGCTCACTGTTTGACCTGCAGCTCTATTAACACTTTCTGCTCTGGTCTGGCCTAATCAGTCACAGGCTTACATAGATTCCTTGCCTCACTGTCTCACAATATTTATAGTTATTTTTAGTCATGAGATCTGGGACATTTAATGATTAAACATATTGTTCACACAGTATTATTACTTATGAGTAAGTAAAAAAAATATATTTGGATCTATCCCTCTTTGCCTGCTCATTTCTTCTGCAGCACTGCCAGCTGCAGTTACAGGTGCCATCTGCCAGAGGGCGCTGTGAGTTTTCAGGCACCATCAAGTTCCAGGGATAGGTAAATGACTATTTTCCCCTCCAACGTGGCGCAACTCGACGAGCTGAATCAACAGCGAGGCCATCCCTATGTTCGTGAGGGCATTCGGACCCCCAGGGCCTCGGGCATGCCTCTCATAGCTCAAGGCCTCTTCTGTCGGTGCGCCTTATACTGTATGCTAAAATAGGCATTGCCATCTGTCGGCCGGAGGTGGAACTGCAGCTGTCAGATTTTGCGATGGTGAAGAGGGTATGGACCAAATCTTTGACCATTCTGTGCCTAGTAATGACTAAATAAATTGAAAATGATAACACATAAAATAAATGATCATAAATAGACTGCCCTTACATTTTTACAATGGAACATAGGTACAGTAAAATTGATTAATAAAACAAAATTCTGTATAGAGTTCCATGTTGGTTTAAATCTCAAAATTCACAGAAATAACAGCTACATGAACTATTCTGTATACTTTCAAAAAATTATTACACTGGGACTGTTGGTTCAAATAGACATCAATTAATAAAGTACAATAGCCATTCACAGAAATGTCAAATTATTCTGGAACATTTTCTTATCCATTTATGTTAAAAGGCACATCAAATAAGTAGTAATAAATGTAATATATTGGTAGAAGTGAATAATGCTGAAATATTAAGTAATAAAAAAGGAATGGCTAAGGTTAGCAAAATAAGTCTTGAGAATAGTCCAAGTTTGAATTAATTCCCAGCTTCATATTTGCAAAAGAATTTCTATTCCATTCCAGATGTACATATAATATACTTCTAGAGTGTTATCTGGCTCATGGATTGTTAATTTTGCTGCCATCTGTTTCTCTGAAACACTATCATGTTTTTTTTATACATAAAGTGGCAAAGCATTGCTCATGGGAGACATGAGCTTCTTTAATTTTAATATATTAAATATGTAGACATCTAGCTACTAATTGAGCAATTACAATCTAAACAAGGACAAAATAGTGGATACATTTTCTATCATCCCCACCTGTGAATAACCAATACAAAGTAGCACATTTTGTGGTATAGTACACACTGATAGCCTTATTAAATTGCGTTCAGTAAATTTAAAAGGGCTCTATTTAAGCACACGGCATATTTTATTTACAGAAGTTTTAAGTGAGTGAAGACCTTGCTTTTGGATAGAAGTTCACTAACTAAAAACTTCTGAAAAAAAATATGCTATGTGCTTAAATAGAGCCCTTTTAAATTTACGGAATCGCAATTTAATAAGGCTGTGAATGTACAGTTTCTTAAGTTTTACAGTTTCACTTTTGTGAAATAGATTACTGTTAAATAGTAAAAAGATTCTGCGTCAGCATCTCAGTTAGACATATACTGTTGCACTTCACTAGTTGCAAGCTTAACCTAGGCCGCTAATTTGTCCCCAGTGAGAGAAGTAAGACTGAAAACTTATCTGTTAAAGGCATAAGTGAGGTGGGTTATGAATGCATCCTGTAGAATGCATCATAAGCCACCTAGCAAAAAATGTTTGCATGAAAAAATGCAAACATTTTCTGCAGAAAATAAATAAATGTGCTGGTGGTGATGTAGACACCCCCAGCAAGTGAGTTTCACATATTGGATATCTCATTTTTAATGAAATATCCAATATGCAGCACATTCGCATGCTGATTGGTTAAAGGGAAGAAAAGTGTCTGAAAATATGTGACTTCCCACAGTAGGGAAGACTACAGGTGCTAACTGAGCATGTCTGCACAACGCCCAGTCCAAAATGAAGCATTTTATAAGTTTTGCTAATTATCAGTGGGAATTTCAGGGGGTGTCAACATTGAGAGAAAACAGTTTGCAAAAGCAAGAAATTCAGCAAACTTCAGGCTAACGGTTTAACTGTTTACTTTGGAATTATTTCATGCAAACAATTTTTTTTCAGACACTATAAATTCTCCTCTATTAGAGGTAACTTTCATATACCTTTAAGGAAGGAGACCCAAATTGTAAAATGCCTCCATTACAGAAATTACTTGTTACACCTTTTTCTTTAGTAAGGCTAAGAGTGTCTGGGCCTGATTACAGCATCTTAGTATGGAGAGCAATACCTCAAAAGCAGGCATTAAAATCCTTTTGAAGCATTCACTGTATTTACTTTCCAATTTTTCAGATTAATCTCTTTTATGTAGTATGTTGTTTAATGGATATTTAAAGCCTTTGCAAGTGCATTTACCTTGCAAAACCTCTGGAAAAAAACTTACAGGTAGAAGGAGAATATATATTCTACTGAAAAGGAGGATAGTTCATATCTTAGGACTTCAGACCCTTTGACCTCAGATTAAACTAAATCTCAACCTATATTGGAACCCATAGGTTTTCCATGCCTATGTCACTGCTCAGCACAACCCTGCTGTTATAGAACCTGTTGTTAAAGGACCACTACTGAGCTATTCCATTATACACCTAAATCTAATCCCCCAGAAATGACATCCGAGTACACAAAATGTCCCTAATATCCTATGCCCGGACAGATGGATATCTTTTTTTTTTAAACTTCCAAATACCTTCAACCCCCCTAAAGGCATAAAAAATGCTTGATTACTCAAATCTATAACAATTCATGAGCTTCTACCGTCTTTTACCGCTAACTCCTATGACTCCAGGTATCCTTTGAGATCCTTCCTCAACACCCACTACTTCCTATAAACCTGAGTATCCCCTGGGATCCCTCTTTCAATACCCACTAACACCTATGAGCCCAGGTATAGCCCAGGATCCACCTAAACACCCATGGAGTCATTGGGTCTCTCCCCCCCCCACCACTTGGGCTATAGACCCCCATGATACCTAAAACTGCAATAAGGACTTAGAGGAGGATCTAGGACAATCCTAAAGCATGGGATTATATTTTCACCTTGGTTGCCCCTTCCTCAATTTCTGACTATTTTCAGATGAAATCAGATTTATCCTCAATGATCATCTGATTCATTATGGAGAAAATTATCAGAGGCAGGTACCAATGTAGAGGTAATTCCCTTTATTACATTTGTTCTCCTCTTGTTTCCCTCAATAGATCTGTAGAGAGAAAATAGCCTGCAGAGGGTCTGGGTGGTAACATTGCCACTTAAGTCTTTGTAGGGACTTAAACCCAGGGGAGAGGGGAAGGGAAAACAATGACCAGTTTATTCTGACTGAGGCTGGTTCTGACAGACAAAGGGGTATCCATACATCTGCTCTTAATAATGGACATCAATAATGTCACATCACACAGATTCCTTATTCAATGGGATATGGAGGCAGCTCCTTGTTCTATCACCAGCCCATCTAACAATTCCAGTGTAATCCTGGAATGTTACATACAAGTCAAAACAATATATCAACAGTCAGTACTCTCGGTGGTTCATACAGATACATATACAACACATTATAGCTCTTACCAGCAACTTGCTGGCCATAAAGACAAAGTAACCCACAACTACAACAATTAAATACATTGATAATTGAGTGCATAGTCTTTTAGGTTTGTCACAGACCCCTTTTAAGTTCCTGGATTTTTGCCCAGTGAACCACCAGAGAGAACACAGACTACCCCATTGGAAAATGGGTAGGGGAATTACATTGCTACATTGGCAATATGGGCAGGAGGCTAGTGGAGTGAATAGCCATAAGACATAGGGCCATAGTGTACCCCCATGCTTTGAGTGGTCTTATGGCATATGACCATGCCTTATCCTGTATACTGTATGTACTTCCCCTACTGTGTTCTGTGTTATGATAAACTGTGACTCAGTGGTCATGATGGGGTAAAAACAGTATTTTCTGAGTCCCTGTTAGGGTCTGCAGGGAGCAAACACCTCCATTGTATTGTATCTGTTTTGTTGACCCAAGTTAATTACATTTCCAATGTGCTGGACAGCTAGAGATGACAGGATGTGTATTAAAGGTTCGGCCTATTGTTCTCAGGAAGCTACTGTTAGACCCCATGTGGAGTCTGTCTCCTGTGTTTGCCTGCCACTCCCTGCCATTGTTGTGTTGTATACACCCCCTCATTATCCAACTGCTATAAATATTTTTTGACTTTCCAAAAAAAATAATCAGTTGACTGATGAGACATATAGAAATTGTATGTTCTGTTTGGCTCCAGGTGGCTATGATACTGATCCTATCTCCACCCTGCAAGTAACTTGTCCTGGTCACTATCACAGGAAAGTTACTGAGACTCCTGGAAGTGCTATTTACTGATGAAGAGACCCTGACTGATAAAGAAGCCAGATGTCAGGGTGCTGGTGCCGAGATTTCCAAAAACCCAACAGTCCTTGTGGGTAGTTAACCTGTAGTGTATAGAATGTGGCCCTGGGCAGTAATAGCCCCTACCCCCATGTTCATGTGCTTGGCTGTGGTAATAGCCCTTGGAAGGGGAAAGCAGGCCCCACTGTCCTAGAGCCCACATCAGTCCATAGTGGATCCAAAATTATATTTGTCTATAAATATTAATGGGAGGTTATGAAATATGACAGTAACACTCTCTTACTATGCCACATTTTCAGAAATACAGAAAACAGGATTAATAAGACTAAAACTAAAACCCCATCCAACTCACAGTCAAATCACATTATATCCCAAATAACCACCTGTGCAGCACAAAAAATGGCTAGACAGCATGGTAGTGAGTCAATAAGATGCTGGAAGATTGGCAATGGTATCTGGAGCCATGCAGACTGCAGTGGATCCAATAGCTGCTGTAGAGTGCCTGGTGTAGGATCCATACTGCAGATATAACGATCAATGTGGTACCTTCAGTGCTCGATGGAGTTCAAGTAAAGCGAATTTGGAGACCAGTGAAGTACTAGGAAACCTTAATTGTGCTCCTCCAACCACTCCCGGACAATTCTGCATGACATGTTGCATTGTCCTGCTGGAAGTTCCTGTCCACTCCAGTGAAGTCAAGACAGTCAACATGCATGGGTGTACTTGATCTACAAGAATGGATAGATAACCCAATCCATTGAGAGTGCCTTCCAGATCTATGAGTGGACCCAGACAATGCCAAGAAAACATTCCTTCAGACCATAACTCTTTTGCCACCAGCTTGTGTTCTTCAAACAATGGTTGTAGAGTGCTTATTCTCTGGGGTTTCGCACTTGACATACCAACGTCCACCCAGTCGATGGAGCAGAAAACATGACTCATCAGAGAAGGCAGCCCTTTGCCAATCAAAAGAGGAGCAATTTTGGTACTGTCATGCAAATTAAAGCCGTTTCTGACAATGAACCCTCATCAGCATGGTGCTGTGACCAGCCTTTTTCTTTGGAGCCCCATATGACACAGGATTGGCTGAACTGTTGTTTTAGACATGTCTGGTAGTCCCTGGTTCATTTGGATGGTGAGTTGCTCAACTTTAGCCTGTCAGTTGGCCTTCACACACCTTTGCAGCCAACGTTCAACTCTGACATTGCTCTGCAATCTTTATGCTGTTTATTCACAATGGAGCAATTTGTCCAGTCCCGGTACACGTTAAAGACAGCATCATGTGAACAGTTCACAAACTGAGCTGTTTCAGAAACCATCCCCTTTTCAAAGTCCCATGACAGCGATGGTTGATATGTCTGCAAAATCCCTACGTGTCACCTTATGTAGCCATCAAGCCAGTTTAAGACACATGCTGTATTTCATTGGTGAAAGTGGTACATTAAGAAGGAGTTTGTGTTTTTAGAGCACTGGGCTGACTTCTTACTTCTCATTGGTGAAAGTGGTGCATTAAGGAGTTTGTGTTTTTAGAGCACTGGGTTGACTTCTTACTTGGTTACAATCTCTACAGCAGCGATGGATTGCATCTTAATGAAGAGGGAGCTGGTGTGATAGGGGAAAGGATGGTAGAATGGCTGGGGGAGATTTTAAACTAGTAGGTGGGGGAGAGGGACTAGATAGAAGTAGTGAGGTAGAAAGTGTAGAGGGTGTAAGAAATAAATTAACTAGTCATGTGGGACAAGATGGGAGAGGGTTAGTATAGTCAATAGGGAGGTACTGCTAAGTAACTCAAGTGTAGTACTTCAGACTCATAACATAAATTATATGTTTGCTCATGCCAGAAGCTTGCCAGGAAAAAGGGGAGAGTTAGAATTATTAGCAGTTAATGAGAAATGGGATTTAATAGGGCATTACTGAAATGTGGTAGGATGAATTTTATGACTGGACTGTTAATCTGGATGGTTATAACCTATGTAGGAGTAATAGGGGGAATGGTAAAAGAGGAGGAGGGATTTATCTGTATTGTAAGCCTTAATTTAAGTCTATAGTTAGAGAAGATACTGGTGGACTTAGTGATAATGTTGAATGTTTGTTGGTAGAGTTAAATAGCAGAGGAGCAAATTTTAAAAGATTATTAGTAGGAGTATGCTGCAAACCTCAAAATATAATTGAAAGTGTGGAACTGCAATTATTATTACAGATTGGAAATGCAGCTAAGCATGGGCAAGTTTTAATAATGGGAGTTTTTAACTACCCTAAAATAAACCGGATGAATGAGACCAGCAGAAATAATGCAATATTGAAAAAGCCGTAAATATGATATTCTAGTCAAATTTCCAATTCCAGTAGCCTTTTCTCGTGCTTACCCCGCAGGTCCTAGTGGGTTGCTTAACGGGGCCAATTTAATAGCCATAAGTCATGCAGGCTACATTACGTGCTACGGTTTTCAATGTTGAGGGAATTTAATAGGGCTATTAGACTTGGACTGAGAACTGACAGGTAAAAATATTGAACATAAATGAACAACGTTCAGATTCTTACTAAATACACCGTATATACTTAGCACCATATACTATGTGGAAATAAACGTAGGAGTAAATCATAACCCATGTGGCTTAACAATGACTTAAAGATGAAAATGAGGGGTAAAAAACATAATTTCAATTATACAAAAAAGAGAGAACAGAGACTGCTTTATGTGAATACAAGGAAATCAACAAGGCTTGCAAGACTGTCTAAAATAGAAAATGAAAAGTTAGTTGTAAAGGAGAGTAAGATTAACCCTAACATATTTTTTAAATACATTAATGGGAAGAAGATCAGGAAGGAAGCTATAGGAACATTACAATGTGACACAGGCCGTCTGATAATTAGTGACCAGGAAAAGGCAGATGAGCTAAATAGGTAATTTTCTTTGGTATGTACAAGGAAGATACCAGTGGTTGGGACACATAATGGGGCTACACTACCATCAATAATTGGTTAACGCAGGAAGAAATCCAAAAGAGGTTGGAAAAAATAAATGTTAATAAAGCCCCAGGTCCTGATGGAATACATCCAAGGGTATTGAAGGAACCGGGCTCTGTAATAGCCAAAACACATTTTTCAAGATTCACTCAACACAGGGTCTTCACCAGATGACTGGAGAAAAGCAGAGATGATACCTATATTATAGAAGGGAGCAATAACACATTAAGGGAATTATAGACCTGTAATCTGTAAAGCTTTTAGAAGGGTTAATAAGGGATAATATACAAGAATATGTCTATTCAAACAGGATTATAAGTAGGAATCAACACAGATTTATGAGGGATAGGTCATGTAAAAAAAAACTAATTCTTTTCTAGAGGTTGTAGTGGTTGGCAGGAACTTGGATCAAGGCAACTCAGCGGATGTAGTCTTTTGGAATTTTGCAAAGGTTTTTCATACAGTGTCACATGGAAGGACTTTGGGAGTGCCCATGGACAACCACCTAGGTAACAGTGCTTAATGCCAAGCAGCATCTGCAAAGGCACGTAAAATATTAGCATGTATTAAGAAGGGTATAGAAGCAAGGGAAGCAAATATAATTCTCCCACTATACGAATCCCTAGTAAGCCATCATTTGGAATATGGAGTACAATTTTGAGCACCACTACATAAAAAGGAAATTTTAGAGCTGGAAAAAGTACAGAGAAAGACAACAAAACTATTGAAGGGAATGGAGGGGCTACACTATGAAGAAAGATTATCAAAATTAAACATATATTCTCTAGAAAAAAGGTGTATAAGAGGGGATATGATTACCTTATATAAATATATCAAGGGTCAATACAAGGCTTTGTCAAGGGAACTTTTTGTGCTAAGAGGTTTTCAACTAACAAGAGGACATCGTTTGAGATTAGAAGTAAAAAGATTTCACCTTAAAGAAAGAAAAGATTTCTTCACAGTAAGAATGGTTAATCTGTGGAATTCTCTACCAAAGGAGGTATTGACAGCAGGTTCGATAGATAACTTTAAAAAAGGATTGGACATTTTTTTAAAATAAAAAGGTCATTCAGGGTTATCCTGGATAATTAGAGAGGGAGTTTTGCCAATTGCCAGTATCTGGTGTCAGGAAGGAATTTTATATTGTTTCCCCTTTTGAGACAATTGGCAAAGTTTCACTGTTTTTTTTTTCTGTTTGCCTTCCTCTGGATCAATTAACAATTAACAATCTGCATATTGCAGATCAGAGGAGATCTAAAAAGGTTGAACTCATCCTCAGTTACTATGTAACTATGTAACGATGGCATCAAAAGTAGGCAGTGGTCATAATAATGTGTTTTGACCAGTGGCGGAGCTAGTGCATAGGGGCCCCGGTGCAGAAAAATAGTCTGGGCGCAATTTTTTTTGCACTTCCCGAAATATATATTAAATATATAGAAAAAATAAATATATAAATATGTGGGTCTGTGTCTATATATAACTACCTACTCATAGTTTCCACAACACAGGCTGAGCTCCCGCTCCATGCTGATGATAGCCAGTAAGCTTGAAAAGGCTGTACATGGATTAGATACTCAGCCTGTGTTTATTCCAACCTTGGCTTTGCATTAAAGCTGTGCAATACAGTATGCATAAGTTTAAAGGAAGCCATGTTTGATAATGGCTACGGAATGAAGGCGAGGCATTTGTGGGCATATTTGTGTGTCCCAGCTCAACTTCCCAGAATGCAGTGTAATAACTGTTTTTCTCTGAACTCTGACCTGGAAGCAGGTTTTTTTAAATTGCTTTAGACATTCAAATGTGAACACAGATGTACTTTTAATTTACTATATAAATGTACATATACATATAACATATATATATATATATATATATATATATATATATATATATATATGTGTATATATATATACATATATATGTGTGTGTGTATATATATATATTTATATATATATATATATATATATATATATATATATATATATATATATAAGTGTGTGTGTGTATGTATGAATGCAGTGTAATAACTGTTTTTCTCAGAATTCTGAGCTGGAAGCAGATTTTTTAACTTGCTTTAGACATTCAAATGTGAACACAGATGTACTATTTACTATATATATATATATATATATATATATATATATATATATATCACATATTATAATTGTCTAACTACGATTCGTCGTCACGCTGCGTTGCGTAGTGCGTACGACTTAGCTATGCAGCGAGGCGAGACGTTAAACCGTACCACTTTGCCGATCGTACGACTTTGCGATGAGCGCCGCAGGCGCTCATTGCCCGGCGAGCCTCTCGCAGCAAGGCGAGCCGTTAAACCGTACCACTTTGCCGATCGTACGACTTTGCCATTGCCTGGCGAGCCTCGCGTAGCGAGGCGAGCCGTTAAATCGTAGCACTTTGGCAATGAGCGCCGCAGGCACTCATTGCAGGCGAACCTCGTGTAGCAAGGCGAGACTTTAAACCGTAGCACTTACGAGGTGAAAAAAATTACGAGATAAGCAGTGGAACAAAAACAGTAAAAAAAACACTAAATACACACTAAAAAAATAAAACAAAGGTCACTTACAGCATGGGGAACCAGGCAGGACGTCTGGAAGTGAGTTGGAACTGCAATTTAGATCGATTTAGCCGAGTTACAAAGATCGAAAATCGGCTAAGCGAGAAAAAAATGGGTGCCGAAAAAAATGAAAACGAGGCTATACTACTACGAACTGCGCAAAACGCAGCCACAGACGTATGTGTTCGAAAAACAACGAGATAAAGGATGCGGATTAACCGCACAATGAGTAAAAAGACAGTAGCGAGTATATTTTACGAAACGATAAACGATTTATGTATTAACACAGACTTCCCTCCTTTGTCTCGCGCCACATAGGATTTCCCGCTGAAAACAACGCATTTGGCTCGTGAAACTGCGGATTTCCTGCCTAAAACAATGCATTTGTCTCGCGCACAAAGCCTATATATAGGGCACATTTCACACATGACTGACACTTTCTCCTCAGGTGATGACAGTCTGACAGGATGTTTTCTGATGCCGGGAAATCGCAAGAGATTGTTAGCTCTTCAGTATACTACTTCAGCATTATTACATTAAAAAAGGTAAATATATTATTTATAATTATTAATAAATTGGTACTTACTTAATAAATAATAGATAAGAAATTTAATTAATAGAAAAATAATATTGTACTTATTATTTATAATTATTAATTAATAAATTGGTACTTAATTAATACATAAGAAATAAGAAATGTAATTAATATAAAAATAATATTGTGCTTACCTGTGTGAAACAATTGTTAATAACATTCATAATGTACATTAATTTATTAATTAATTATTAATATCAAAATTAAGAATGTCAATAAAAAAAACATATTTATTAATTAATTATTAATGTACATTAATTTAACAATTATTTTGTTATATATTGTGATTACCTGTGTGAAACAATTGTTAATAACATTCATAATGTACATTAATTAATTAGGAACACATTGATTCATTAATTATTAATGTACATTAATTTAAGAACTATTTTGTGATATGTCGTGATTACCTGTGGGTAAGAATTATAAATAACATTCATAATGTATCATTACTAAGCATTAATATTAAAAAAGGTTAACATTTAAGAATGTGCATAAAAAAAGGAACACGTTGATTAATTAATTATTAATGTATGTACATTAAATAATTCAGTTCTTATATATTTTGTATAAAATAAACCAAAAATAAAAAATAAAGGCTATATACTCATGCTTACATGTTGATGTTAGATTTAGTCACACATTAGTTTAATATTAATGAACATTAATTGATTCTTAGTTCATTAGTAATGTACATTATTTTAAGAATTCAGTTGTAACATACTAATTTTAAAATACCACTAAAAAAATAAACAAAGGGAACATGCTTATGTGTTGATGTTATATTTAGTCAGACATTAATTTAAGATTAATACAGATTCATTGATTCTTATTTAAAGACTAACAGTAATATTGAGTGTATGTTTATAATCTATGCTTTCATATGTGTGTTCATGCTGATTTATTGATATATTTATTTCATGTTTTTAATCTATGCAAAAATAGGTATGTTAAGCCTCATTGATTAATACACATGAAGTAACATAATATACATTAATTTTACTATTTTGTATAATTGCAGTGAACTCTACGTGAATGACCAGAGATAGTGACGTTTGCACACATTGAACATCATAAGGATAATTTGGACAGGTACAGAATTTTAATTATATTACTACTATTAAAATATGAAAAAATATGAGGTTTTTAATGTAGCCAAATATATGTCTGTTGATGTTCATTTAATGATATTGATGAAGCAAAAGTTTAAAAATATTATCTTTTTGATTTTACAGTTTATTCGGATCTGCAAGGGAATAAACAGACAGTGTGAAGTTTGCAGCCTTTGAACAACATCAACATCATCCTCACAGGTATAAAATGTTATTTTGTAGTGACGCATAGAAAAAGGCTATGTATTATATATTTGGTGAAAATTGAAATTTATTGAAAATGGATAGTACTTATTGAGTCATTAATTTATGATATTTAGTCAAAACTTTAAAAAAGTTGAAAAGACAATACTAATTAATAATAATATTTAAAGAAAATAAGAAGCTTACAACACTTGCAAAAAAAAAAAAAGGATGGTATGCTGGGAATTCAATCAAGAAGGAATGTCATTGAAGGATTAATAATATAAAGATGGATATGTGCAGCTATTTCCGATTTCATATATGTCAATAAAATATTGAAAATGTTTTAGTAGTTTATTCATCTACTTTAATCTAAAAGGAAAAAAAGGAAAAAAAATGTATATAAAACAAAGAACAAACAATAATTACATCTCTATTTAAAATTACAGATTAAAATGGCGGACAATGGAGAAGACAAAATTGAACGCAAAAGAAGATTGGCAAGGGAAAGGAAGCAAAGGTGGAGAGATGCTCAGACACCGGAAACGTCACAACGCTTGCGAGAAGAAGATCGACAGAGACTTTTAAATAAAAGAAAGATGAGTAAGAAAGCCGCAAGTGAGTGTGTTGGGGCTTCCAAGAAACGTAAAAGTAAACAAAAACATCTATGTGAACAATTGTCCAATGATTCTAATTTGCTGAATGATTTAAATGTAGACACACAAGAAAAAAATGTACATATAGAAAGTGGGTCTGATATTTATGTTGAAGAAATGCATGATAATGTGTTTACTTCTGTAGTACAAGTAGATACTCATTATTGTGGGTTACTTAATGTGGTTTCTCAGTTTTGTGGGGCCTATTATTTTATAAAGGAAAGACCTACTGACGGAAATTTCATTAGTTGCTGTCAGAAAGGAAAGGTGAAACTTTCACTAAGACACCCATTTCCATATTATTTAGAATGCATTATGAGTGATCCAACATTTCCAAATTATAATAATTTCAAACAAAACATAAGGTCTTATAACAGTGCAATTTCATTTGCTTCAATGGGTGCAACATTAGCAGAAAATGTACCAGGACATGGTCCCTATTGTTTCAGAGTTCAAGGTCAAATATACCACAGAACTTCACATTTACACCCACAAGAAGGACAGCAAAGGAAATTTGCACTGTTATATGTCTTAGATACGATGGAAGCTGTCGAACAAAGAATGACACTTCCAGAAAATAGACAGTGTTTGCGCATAGTCTTTGAACAGCTGGAAAAAATTATGGAAAAAAACCCATATAGTCAAGCATACAAACAATTAGCACAGCTTGAAAAAGAACAACAGGAACATACTGAAAGACATCAATTGCCTACACCAAGAGTCAATATGGTGTTAAAAAGAGATTGCAACACTGACCAAAGAAGATATAATTTACCTACTGTAAATGAGGTTGCCATGGTGTTTAAAAATGAAGATGGTGAACCACCTTTTCAGCGGGATATTAGAATATATCCACGCAATGAAGAACAACCATTTATCAACATCAATATATTAAGCTGTAATTTAGATCCAATGACATATCCCATTTTCTTTCTAAATGGGGAACCAGGATGGGAACCAAAATTACAATTGGAAAGTTATCCCAATACTAAACTTCGTATTAGATCGAATATTTCCATGCTGGAATATAAAGTGGCACAAACTGCTATCCGTGATTGTATTAATCCAATTTTACATGGAGGAAAACTCACTCAACAATGGATTATTGATTCATATTTACAAGTTGAAGCCAATAATCTAAATTTTATTAAATATCAACAAAATAAATTACGAGTAGAACAGTATTGTGGATTAATGGATTATGTGGCAGATTTAGCTTCCAACAGAGACATTCCAGCTGGAAGAGCAATTATTTTGCCATCCTCTTTCCAAGGATCTCCTCGCAATATGCGAGAAAGGTATAATGATGCCATGGCTATTGTTACAAAATTTGGAAAACCAGATTTATTTATTACATTCACATGTAATCCACAATGGCCAGAGATCAAGGAAAATTTGAATCTGGGACAAACTACTTCTGACCGACCAGATTTAGTGGCAAGAGTATTTAAAATCAAACTCAATTCATTAATTCATGATATCACTAAAGCACACTTATTTGGACAATGTGTGGCTTTTGTTTACACCATTGAATTTCAAAAAAGAGGATTGCCACATGCTCACATACTTTTAATACTGCAGGAAAAAGACAAGTTGAACACTGCAGAGAGAGTGGATTCAGTCATTTCTGCACAATTGTCAGACCAAGAAAAATATACAAAACTTTGGGAGATTGTTACACATAGAATGATTCATGGCCCATGTGGAGAGATGAATCCGAATTCACCATGTATGGAAAATAAAAAAATGTACTAAAGAATTTCCAAAACAATTTCAAATGCAAACTTATGCAAATTGTGATGGATATCCTTTGTATAAAAGAACATAAGGACAAACAGCTATTATCCGGGGCCAAAAGGTTGATAATAGATTTGTCGTTCCCTACAATCCACATTTGCTCATTAAGTACAATGCACACATCAATGTGGAAGCTTGCACTTCGATTAAATCAATTAAGTATGTGTATAAATATATATACAAAGGATATGACGCAGCTACTGTTGTTGTACAAGGTGCTGGAAATGAAAACGAAAATCCAATTTTACATGATGAACTATCAAATTATTTAGATGCTCGGTATGTGAGTGCTCCTGAAGCAATGTGGCGCCTTTTGAAATTTGAGATGCATGATCGGTCACATGCTATCTATCATTTAGCTGTACATTTGCCTCAAAGTCAGTTGGTTTGCTTTACTCAAGGAAATGAAAGAACTGCATTATATCAAAGTGAAGACAGAGATACTACGCTTACTGCATGGTTTAAATTAAACTGTCAGGATACGCAGGCCAGACAATTTTTATACATAGAGATACCATATCACTATGTATTTGTAAATGGTCTATGGCGACAACGAAGAAGAGATACACATAAAATCATACCACGCATTTATACCGTCAGTCCAAGGGACATTGAAGGTTTCATCTTAAGATTACTTCTGCTACATGTTCCCGGTGCACAGAGTTTTGAGCATTTACATACAGTGAATGACATAGTTTATGAGACATTCCTATTAGCTGCAAGACATCAAAATTTCATAGCTGATGATACAGAATTGGAGAGGTGTCTGGAAGAAGCAGCACTATGTCAAATGCCGAAGCAAATGAGACAACAATTTGCATTCATTTGTATATTTTGCAATGTACCTGATGCTTTCACTTTGTGGGAAACATTTAAATTAAACATGTCAGAAGATTTCTTAAAATGTTACAGAGAACCAATAGCTCTGTTAAAAACATTGATGGAAATCCAAGAAATATTGTTGGCTCATGGATTAAATTGTGCAAGTTTTAATTTACCAGATCCAGGACTTATAGATGACATCAATTTTGATGATTATGACACTGAGCTTCAAAAACAAAAAACCCAAGAAAAACTGGCAACTTTAAATAATTTACAGTTAGAAGCATTTCATGCCATCACAAATGCTACAGATGATGAAATGGTCAAAGACCGGTATTTCTATCTAGACGGACCAGGTGAATCAGGAAAAACTTATCTGTACAATTGTTTGATGAGTTATATTCGATCACAGGGTCAGATAGCTATGCCATTTGCAACAACTGGAATTGCTGCACTTTTGTTAGATGGTGGTAGAACTGTGCATAGTGGATTTAAGCTGCCAGTTCCCATTTTGGAAACATCAGTGTCAGATATTCGACTCAATTCCATACAAGCAAAAAAATTCAAACTAACTAAACTAATTATCATAGACGAGGCAACAATGATGTCATGTCATGCACTGCAATGTATTGACAGATTCTTAAAAGAAGTAATGGATAATAAGTTGCCATTTGGTGGAAAGGTGATGTTGTTAGGAGGCGATTTTAGGCAAACATTACCTTTTGTGCCACACGGAAATAGAACAGAGATCATTGAAACATGTATCAAGACCAGTAAACTGTGGCAAATATTTACACATCTCAAATTAGAATTAAATATGAGATCTGAAGGCCAAAATGAATTCAATGACTGGCTCATTAAAATCTTAGATGGAAAACATCCAGAAATACAGCATTTACCAAATGATACCATTGAAATTCCATCAGAAATGGTTTGCAATGAATCACTCATATCAGCCATATTCCTAAACACTCTTAATAATGAGGATTACACAGACATTGCAAACAAAGTAATATTAACATCAAAAAATATCAATGCCTTGAATGTAAATAACGAAATTTTAAAATACATCAATGCACCACAAAAGAATTATTACAGTGCAGATTCTATTCTGTCAGATGATAAAGACAGTGAATTGAATTTTAGTATTGAATTTATTAATTCGTTAACACCATCTGGAATGCCCCCACATATTTTACAATTGAAAAAAGGCGCAATTGTTATGTTATTGCGAAATATGAATCCAAAAAAAGGACTTTGTAATGGGACCCGATTAATTGTGCATGAGTTAAAAGATCATTTTATACATGCAGAAATTATAACTGGTACCTGTCATGAATCAGCCAGGGGCCATCTTGGATTTGGAACTGTTATCTGCCACATGTTATTGAACAGAAGGTTTTGGGCTCCCAGAGCCACTGTTATAATGTAATATAGTCAGGGCAGAGTCCCACTGTTATTGTTATGCATTGAGAGAAGAGGCAGTTTACCACGTCACCACTAATAAAGTCGTCATAACGCATTAAGTGGACTGACATGGGAAGTACTGCCTCATAACATGTAGGTTATAAAATGTTGTAGTGGTAATATCTGTAAATATATTGTATTGGAATGTTGGAGCCATGTTGTGTGCAGTCATCCATATTGACTGCATATGTAACCTGAGTTGATCACCCATCTGCCTTCCAGCTATCACCTAAAGTAAACACTTGAAGTGATAGGAAGGCCAGAACAAAGGGGTCTGTACAGACATAGCGGCACCATAACCCCAGGGGGTCTACAGGGATTCTCACTCAGAGAATCAGGGCAAAGTCCAGAGGGCAGGGAGATGTTTCTCCCTTGAAAGTCATAGACCAAATGAATTAGGTAGCCACACCTAGTGGGCAGACCTGGGAGGAGTCTCATGGTTCACACGTAGGGACCCTGCCTGATTGGCCAGAGGCAGGTAGGGGCTGGCTAAAGGTAGCCCTTCCTGGTAATTTTGTATGCATGTTTAAAAGATAGTGTTTTTCCAAAATAAAGGGAGTTGAGAGATAGTTTTCACATAAACAAGGTGTGAGACTATTTCTGTGTGTTGTATCCTGACTTGGGGAGTGGTCTTGCTATGGGCCACAAAGTAACCTGGATCCAGTATTCTCTGTCTGTAGCTGTTGGGCCTTGCCCTCTTCAGAGGCCATCTTTTGTGCCACAGAGAACAGGAACTACATGATTCTGCTGGGGTAGGTTTGAACTAGGTTCATATCAAGCCCCCAAGAAGAAGCAGATCGTGACAGTACCCATAAAGGTGAACGAGTTTTTATACCAAGAATTGATTTAGCTCCAAGTGAGAGTGGTTTGCCCTTTGTCCTTCAACGGAGACAATTTCCAGTTATCATGGCATTTGCTATGACCATCAATAAATCCCAAGGACAAACTTTTAAGTCAGTTGGGATTTTTTTAAAGGAACCAGTTTTTGCACATGGACAACTCTATGTGGCTTTTTTAAGGTGCACTAATCCAAAAGAAATTAAAGTGCATGTTGAAGAAAACGAAACTCAAGGTCATTTATTGGACAATGGATGTGTTTACACCAAAACATTGTCTACTATGAGGTGTTGGAAAGATAGAGGACAATGGTTTCATTTTAATGCCAACATTTTATGGGACTCAATATGATTGCACAAAAACAACATTTCACGTAAAACATCCAAAGAATGGACAAAAAAACATAGAGAACAGTGGTTTGACTTCCAGTACAAAATTTAAGTACTCTGGGACTCTTTAAATAGGGGAACTCTATTTCACTTATGAAAATCGATGTGATATTTGCAGAATGGACAAACTGAAAAAAAAAAAAAAAAAACTACAGTAAAATATCCTTAAACAGATTGGAATGGGTTCAAAGTTTTATATTTACATGATTGGCCCCAAAAAACAATTAACTGACTTTTTCAGGTTTAAAAGAGTTAAATTTTATTGTTTGATGTTAAAATTTCAGATGTTAAATATGTGTTTTTGGAAGTTTGAAAAAAGTTTGGTAAATATATATGTGGTATAGTCAAATATGTTTTGTTAGTATAAAGTTTAAATATTTGAAGAATAATTGGAAATGTATTATTTAAAGACAAAGTATTGATTCAGGCAGAAATCCGATCGCTAGTTAGTGGGGTCAGGAAGGAATTAATTTTTTTCCCTCTTTGATACAATTGGACAAGTTTCAATAGAGGGTTTTTATTGTTTGCCTTCCTCTGGATTCAATGCTAATTTAGTTTAACAAGAGTTTAAAAAATATGTTACAAATTTAAAAAAGCATGTTATTGTTAAAGATATTTACTTACTCTAAGTTAATATAGTCCGCAGTTACTTAGTGATAAATATGTATTGAAAAGTGTTAGTATTGTTAACAAAATGTTGAACGAATGTTTCATATACAAGTTGCATGTTACAAAGTTAAATGTTTGGGAAATATAAGTTGAAAGTTAAAAAAATAAAAAGTTAAAAAAAATAATGTGTTTTTATTTTTAGAAAACAAAAAAGGGACAAATGTAGGTGAATCATTTTGTGTTGCAAACAAATTTCACAACATTTAAATTTTATTGACCGTCATTTTTTGACGGGCAAGTCGCTAGTATATATATATATTTTAATGGAGTGAAGCAAAAAATGCCCCTAGAGGTGGCTTTAATTAAAGAGGCTGGAAGATTTCTTGAAAGAAACAGAAAGAATTAACTCCAGGCAGTGATCAGAGGCTAATTAAAGTCCAGCTGTGGATTGCCTTTAAGACAACAGCAGAGAGATGGGTGGGAGCCCCCAGCAATTAGGCACTGTTTGGCCTAGCAGTGTGAGGCCAGTGAAAGTGAAGGCCTCAGTCTGAAACAAGCTAAGAAGGACGCTTGTAGTTATCTCCAGTGAGAGGAACATAGTATTTTTTTCTTTGTCTGCTAAAAGCAGAAATTGTACCAGGCTGAGAGGAGCCTGAAAGTTTACAGTCTGGAGTAAAAAGGCTGTTTGGTTTACACTGCTGCAGTTTGCACAGCTCAGCGAGCAAATTGAGAAGTCTGCAACTGCTGGAGCTACAGAGAAAGAGGATTTGTGCCACAAAGAGCATTTACAGAGGAGACTGCTTGCTGCAGAGGATTTGTGCCGCAAAGAGTATTTACAGTGGAGCTGCTGCAAAGATTTTGCCACAGCAGTATTTACAGAGGACACTGATTGGTGCTATCCCAGCAATTGGAGCAGAGGATCCATTACAGCTGAGAGACTGGATGTAAAGGTACCATTGCAGAGTCTGATAACCCCAGGGAGAAGTCTGTGAAGTTAAACAGATTTGTAGCCTTAAACATAAGCGGTTGTTAAGGGTCCCTGGAGGTTGGGGTATCTGGAGAGTAGGGCGGGCCAGAAACCCACCCTATGGTATAAAATTTAAAGACGACAGTCTACAGAGAGAAGACACTTTAAACCATTGAAGATGGACTATTTAAAGAGTATGTATTTTCACCTGAAGGCCGAGAAGCGGCTTCAGGGCTAGCGAGGGTGTTCCTGATGTTAAGCCAGTACGTTTATGCAGAATTTTATTTTATGCTGGAGTAAGCTATTTCTTTTGTATTTTAGACTTTTTAATAAAAAGTACAAAAAAAGAATCTTGGAATCTCTGCTATTTATATGTATCTCAAAGGAGAAACCAGTAATCAAAAGCCACATTACCACAATATATATATATATATATATATATATATATATATACGTATGCATTTACATATACATCTATATGCTGCACTTCACTTCCTGGGGTGAGAAGGGTCCACTGCAGGCCAGGGAGGTCCGAGGGGGGTTGCATGGGCTGAGGGAGGCCACAGAGGGCTGAGGGAGGCCTCAGAGGTTCGCAAGGGGTCACAGGGGGCTGAGGGAGGCTGCAGAGGTCCATGAGGGGCCAATAGTTTGGGGGACACAGGGCCTGCAGGGGTCACAGTGGCCCCCTTTAGGGGGCATAGTAGGCCATAAGGGGCTGAAGGTCAGGTCTGCGGGGCCCATAAGTGGATGTGAGGGCCACAGAGCCTGACGGGGGGCCCTGGGACTGGTGGGGGCCACAGTAGGCTATAAGGGGCTGCAGGGGACCCACTGGAGGTCCGCAGGGGCCATAAGATGCCGGGGGCTCACTGGGCTGGTAGGGGGACCCTAGAGCCTGAAAGGGGCCACAGGAGGCACAGGGGACCTACAGGGGCCACAGGAGCCACTCGGGACCAGAGAGCATATACAGGGGCCACAGTGGTTCTGGGTGGAGCACAGATGACCTGCAGGGACTACGGGATGGCGGCAAGGAGCACGGGAAGGGGACATGCAGGAGGTCTGCGGGGGCCATAAGGGGTTGTGCTTGCCACAGAGCCTGATGGGGGCTCCAGGGACCTGTGGGGGCCACAGTGGGCCATAGGGGGCTGCAAGGGACCCACTGGAGGTCCGCAGGGGCCATAAGATGCCGGGGGGCTCACTGCGCTGGTAGGGGGCCCCTGTAGTCTGAGAGGGCCACAGGAGACCCAGGGGAACTGCAGGGCCACAGGAGCAACTCAGGGGTCACAGAGTATCCACAGGGGCCACAGGGGATCTGGGTGGGGCACGGGATGGCAGCAAGGACCACTGGAAGGCTGCAAGGGTCTGCAAGGGCCAAAGGGGACCCGCAGGAGGTCCGGGGCCTCTGTGCCTTGCACCGGCTGCACCGGCAGTAGCTCCGCCTCTGGTTTTGACCCTGTATTATCACACTCCAATTATCCTCTTAATCTCTCCCTACCATCCTCCTCTGGCAAGACTTAAACACCCCAGGGTTTTAGTTAGTAAGCTATTGTTCTTCTCATAGTACATTTTTGTCCCTAACAGGCTCTACTTTACAATAGGAGGTGATAATATAATGTTAAACAAAAGCTCTGGAGCTTATACATTTTTTTATAACTTTTCTTTAGAGATTAATTTTTAAGACCACAAAACTTGTCTTTTAAGATATTTGAACTGAAGTGAGCAATAAAACTAGAATTTACAAGATGTCTGTACAGGTATATTATTTTTTACAAAATTTTAATTTTCAATAGTTAAACAACTGTTCTATTAGAGACATAAGTAGACAAGTGTAGAGAGAAAGAGTGAGTTAAAGTAAGGGTTTCTTGCATAGAAATAGAGATTTTGATTTCAGATAAATCAATCTAATCTCATTCTATTGATGAATACTGTAGAATAAATAAGTCTCTTGATATATACTAATACTCATAGCTAAATGAATATGCCAGATGTTCTTGAACTGATTTGCTATATGAATACTTATCACTACTGTTGTATCATCTTATCTCATTTCCCCCCCAAAAAATCATCAGGTCTTGTTCTCATATTTTATGAAAAAGTATTCTCACCTGAAAATGATTAAATAACTACTGAAATCTCACATAGTCTCATATAACCTCATATTCAGTTACTTTGGTTTGTTTTTATTCATAAATTATAGTTACATAGTTACATAGTTACATAGTAATTAAGGTTGAAAAAAGACTTTCAGTCCATCAAGTTCAACCTGTTAAGATCTCCTCTGATCTGCAATATGCGGATTAGGTATTAATTAAATTATTGATTAAATAATTATTAATAGTATAGTATTGGAAGATGAATAAAGAGTTAGTCCATCAAGTTCAACCTTTTTAGATCTCTATTGATCTTTTTAATGTGGACTATTTATTATTATTGTTAATTGTTAATTGATCCAGAGGAAGGCAAACAGAAAAAAAAAAAAAACATTGAAACTTTGCCAATTGTCTCATAAGGGGAAAAAAAAGCAAAATTCCTTCCTGACCCCAGAAACTGGCGATCAAATTTCTCCCTGGATCAATATTCCTTGCTAGTTATCTAGGATAGCCTTGAATGCCCTCTTTATTAAAAAATATATCTAACCCCTTTTTGAAGTTGTCTATCGAATTCGCTGTCACCACCTTCTTTGGTAGAGAATTCCACAGTTTAACCACCCTAACTGTGAAGAACCCTTTTCTTTGTTTAAGGTGAAATCTTTTTTCCTCTAACCTCAAAGGATGTCCTCTTGTCAGTTGATAATCTCTTGCTACAAAAAGTTCACTTGACAAAGCCTTATATTGACCCTGGATGTATTTATATAACGTAATCATATCTCCTCTAGACGCCTTTTTTCTAGTGAAAATAAGTTTAATTTTGTTAGTCTTTCTTCATAACTTAGCCCCTCCATTCCCCTTATTAGTTTTGTAGCCCTTCTCTGTACTTTTTCCAGCTCTAAAATGTCTTTTTTATGAGGTGGTGCCCAAAATTGTACTCCATATTCCAAATGAGGGCGTACAAGAGATTTGTATAGTGGCAGAATTATATCTTCTTCCCGGGCTTCTATACCCTTCCTAATACATGCTAATATTTTATTTGCCTTTGCAGCCACTGCTTGGCTTTGAGCGCTGTTACCTAGGTGGTTGTCCCCTAGTACTCCCAAATCCCTTTCAATATCTGATAACCCCAGGATTTGCTCCATTAAGATTATAGATTGCTTGGCTATTGTTCCTTCCCAAATGCATAACCTTACATTTATTTGTATTAAATCTCATCTGCCATTTAGCCGCCCATTTATCTAATTTATGCAAATCCTTTTGTAGGGAAAGTACATCATTATCTGATTTTATTACCTTGCACAACTTAGTGTCATCAGCAAAAATGGAGACACTACATTCGAGTCCTACCTCAACGTCATTAATAAATATGTTAAAAAGGAGAGGACCTAATACTGAACCTTGAGGAACCCCACTTATCACATTAGACCAATCGGAGTATGTTCCATTTACAACAACCCTTTGCTTCCTGTCTTTTAGCCAGCTCTCGATCCATGAGCAGATATTTACTGCAATTCCTGTATCCCTTAGTTTGCTCACTAGTCTTCCATGTGGCACTGTATCAAATGTCTTTGAAAAATCTAAAAAGACTACATCCACTGAGTTGCCCTGATCCAAGTTCCTACTAACCTCCTCATAAAAACTAATTAGATTGGTCTGACACGACCTTTCCTTCATAAATCCATGTTGACTGCTACCTATGATCCTGTTCAAATAGACATATTCTTGTATTCTGTCCCTTATTAACCCTTCTAAAAGCTTCCCAACTACAGAAGTGAGGCTCACTGGTCTATAATTCCCCGGATTTGCTCTAGATCCCTTCTTAAATATAGGTATCACCTCTGCTTTTCTCCAGTCATCTGGTAGAGACCCTGTAGTGAGTGAGTCTTGAAAGATTAGATATAATGGCTTGGCTATTACAGACCCCAGCTCCCACAGTACCCTTGGATGTATTCCATCAGGACCTGGGGCTTTTGTATTTCTTCCTGCGTTAACCAATTATTTAGTAAAGGTAGTGTAGCCCCATTATGTTGCGGTGTCCCAACCACTGGTACCTCCCTTGTGTAAACCGACGAAAAGAACCTATTTAGCTCATCTGCCTTTTCTTGGTCACTAATTATCAGATGGCCTGTGTCACATTGTAATGGTCCTATCGATTCCTTCCTGGCCTTCTTCCCATTAATATATTTAAAAAATATTTTAGGGTTAGTCTTACTTTTCATTGCAACTGACTTCTCATTTTCTATTTTAGCCAGTCTAATAGCCCTTTTGCAAGACTTGTTGATTTCCTTATAGTCACATAAAGCTGCCTCTGTTCCCTCCTTCTTGTATAATTTAAATGCATATTTATTTTTCCTCATCATGATCTTTAAGTCATTGTTAAGCCACATGGGATGTGATTTACTCCTATTCATTTTATTTCCACATGGTACATGCTGATGAGTATGTTTATTTAGTAAGGATTTGAATGTTGTCCATTTATTTTCAGTAATCTTCCCTGTAAGTTCTTTGTCCCAATCTATATGTTGTATTGCTGCCCGTAGCCCATTAAAGTTAGCCCTTTTAAAATGTAGAGTTTTTGTTGGCCCCTTACAACTCTGTTTTTTGTATTCAATCTCAAATGAGACTGTGTTGTGATCACTGTTCCCCAAGGGTTCCCCTATTTTTACATTTGATATTATATCAATATTACTTGTGATGACTAAATCCAAGATGGCCCCATTTATAGTAGGTTCTTGTATTACCTGGGCCAGATAATGATCCCTGAGTGTACTCAAGAACCTGCTCCCCTTAGCTGAGCTGCTGGTCTCGTTTATCCAGTTTATATCAGGGTAATTAAAGTCTCCCATTATTAGAACTTGCCCATGCTTAGCTGCATTTCCAATCTGTAACAATAATTGTATTTCCTCACTTTCAGCTATATTTGGGGGTTTATAGCATACTCCCACCAATACGCGTTTCGAATTAGCTCCTCCACTATTTAGCTCAACCCACAAGGATTCAATGATGCCGTTAGTGCCAGCATAAATATCTTCTCTGACTATAGGCTTAAATTCAGGCTTAACATAAAGACAGATCCCTCCTCCTCTTTTACCATTTCCCCTATCTTTCCTAAATAGGTTATAACAATCCAGATTAACAGTCCAGTCATGAGATTCATCCCACCATGTTTCCGTAATGCCTATTAAGCCCCATTTTTCTTGTACTGCTAATATTTCTAGCTCATCCATTTTCCCAGGCAAACTTCTTGCGTTAGCAATCATACACTTTATGTTGCTATGGCTCTGCTGTTGTGAAGTGCCTGCCACTGTATTTGAGGCCCCTATTAATACCTCCCTACTTTCTATTGTAACCCTCCCCCTTCTCCTCCCCCATGGGTAACTAATTCATCCCTTTCCCTCTCTACCCTATTTACCCCAATTCTTCTATATAGTCCCTGCCCCCACCTACAAGTTTAAAAACTCCCCCAGCCGTTCTACCATCCTATCCCCTAGCACAAAAGCGCCCTCATCATTAAGGTGCAATCCATCCCTGCTATAGAGATTGTACCCAAGTGAGAAGTCAGCCCAGTGCTCTAAAAACCCAAAACACTCTGCACTGCACCACTTTTTTAGCCACGCATTAACCTCCCTAAGCTCCTTCTGCCTCCCTGGGCTAGCATGTGGCACTGGTAGTATCTCAGAAAATACTACCTTGGAGGTCCTTGCTTTAAGCTTATTCCCTAATTCTCTAAAACCATTCTTTAGGACGCTCCATCTTCCACTAACTTTGTCATTGGTACCAATGTGTACCAAGACCGCCGGTTCATTACCAGCCCCTCCCAATAATTTATCCACCCGATCCACAACATGCCGAACCCGAGCACCCGGGAGACAGCAAACTGTTTGATTGCTGGGATCTGGGTGACAAATTACCCTGTCTACCTTCCTAATAATAGAGTCCCCTACCACCAAAACATGTCTGTTGCTCTGCCTATTCTGCCCTCCCTGTCCTCCAGTAGAACTGTTCTCCCGGCTGTTAGAGGGAACAGCTCTATCTGGCATTGCCATTCCTGAATGGACATCCCCAACAGTTTCACTCAATCTGGCAAATCTGTTGGTGTTTGCCAACTCAGAACTGGCCTGCCTCCTCCTGTTCCCCCTGCTTCCCCTTCTAACTGTAACCCAGCTACCTCCCTGGCCATCCTCACTAGCCCCAGCTCCTCCCTCCATACTAGGCCCAGCTAAACTGTGCTCCGTGAGCACCAACTCCCTTTCCAGTGGAGCAATATCACTAAGTGCTGCAATTCTCCTCTCCAGATCTTCAATTTGAGCTTCCAAAGAGGCAACATGCTCACACCTGTCACAGAGGTATGGACCCTGGATCATCTGTTCCAGTAGTGCATACATTTGGCAGGATGTACACTGAGTGAGGTTTCCACTGGACTGACTCATGATTATCAGTTACAAAAATACAGTGAGAAAACAGAAAACAACAAAATACACACAGATATAACTTACACAGGCCAAGCCACACCCACTCTCACCTGTACTCTGATTAATGCAACAGACAGAAAACTGTGCACTGACTAACAGAGCGGATTCCATTGCCAGAGGCAAACAGTTACTGTGGTGTTAATTATAGTATATAGTATCAATCTCACAAACTCAGAGATACTCTGTATGTTATGTATGTTTTGAGTCATTGAACAATCAAGTAAGTTGAACTGATTGTGATGTATACATAGAGTCAAAGAAATTGTGGGATAAAAGAGAATATGGTTATTTTATTCCTTTAAATTCATTTGATGTCTGCAATGGTGCAGGGCATAACTGTGCCCTATCACTTCATGCAATCATCGCTAAACATTCAGTAGATTTAAATAGAACACTATACCCACAAGCTTGTCTTCTGGGTGGGCACCACAAATTTAAATTGCTATATCAAATTCCACTCATTACCTTAGATATAATCCCTTATGACTAACTTTTGTGTACTTTCATTTCATGAACCTGGTTTTGAGAAAACTGAAACCTTAGTCTCCATATCTCTCCGTAATTACCTTACCTTAAAACTAGTTTCAGCTACATATAGCTTGTTGATACAATAATTTATCCACCTCTCCTTTAGTCTATTGGATCCAAAACAGTCTCAATGCACGGTTAAAACTCAAAATATTGGATTGAGCATTATCGTCATGGCCAAAATAATGGCTGTGTTTCAAAAGGGTACTTATTACCTCCTGTAAAATGTGGCAAGGAAACAAATTTTGCTGCACAGCTAATTCCACTGATAAGACAATTATGGGTCAAACTACATATTTGTCTTATCTCCAGCATTCTAAACATATGTTAAACTCAATCGATTTCTCCCAAATGAAAATCTCAACAATTCTATAGAGTTATGGATAACAAAAATCTCTCTCATTCAGTGAGATTATTTTTTACAAATAAAGTTTTATGCAAAAACAACTTTAAACTATGCTCTGTTTAATCCATGATGGAACTTTGTGTTCTACTTCCATGTAGACCCACTTTTAGACCATTAAAAAATATGCCTGTACTTTTATCAAATAGGGAAAAAGTATGCATGAGGAAAGTTAATAATTACAGTTAGATATCCTCACTGGTTCTTCTAGGTAGTCTGTTTATCAAACATGTTAAACGTTTTCCCTTTTTGATAAATGGGATTTATGCAAAATAAATTAGTTTTTCACCTTTTTGACCTCATTTAATCTTAATTAATGCTGTTGATATCCACGTATCCCCAGTTTATTCCAGTTGATAAATAAACCCCTATTTGTAGCAACTTCAGAGGATCATGTATAAAAGTAGTCACATATGACTAAAAGTATGCAAGTTAATTGGGTTAGAGGCAAAAAGCAGTTACATTTTGTACCCCATTTACATACCATATCATGCTCTTAATTCACTTTCTGTATCTTCACACACCACCATGAAACTGTCAAATACATTTTTATTTTTCCTCTTTTAGTGCTATAAATCAGTACAAGGATTTGGCCATTTTACTATTCAGTGTTAAAAAATGTAGAATAAAGAAACATTTCCTCCTCCACTTCTCAGGGGATGCTAAGAGTTTGTTAGAAATTCCATGAGATATTGTAGTATGTAATTGTCCTGGAGTTTGTATGTTTCACATATCCTTCTTTCAGGTGTTTATACGTGTAAGCCTTAAGGCATGCATTTTATTTTGGTGCCGCATAAACAAAATATTTCATTCTCATTATATTACTATCTAGCATCTTTCTCTTTGATCTATTTGAACATACTTAAGAAATTGCTGAACTTTATTTAAAATAAATATGACCATTTATTTAATTATTGTATTCAGTTTTGCTTTCATGGCAGCAGGCATTTGCTTTTGTTTCTAAAAGGAGTATACAGCCTGAAGCAATTTGCAAACATTGTATTCAGGTAATATCCCAATTCAGTTCTACTTAAAACTTCTATTTTTATAGAACTGCATATAAGCACAGAAAGATTGGAGCAAATATATGATGGCAGGTAAAAAGCCCATCTAATCTATCCATTCTAAAAACCTAAAAGCTTGTCTAAATTACACATCAGGTTACTGTTATGTTTATCTCAGGCTTCCTTAAGTTCCTGAACATGTATATAAAAATTCCCAAGCATCTCAAAAGTTAATGGACCACTGTGGTCCAATTTTCTATATGTTTTTTTAAATAACAAAAATTGATAACGGGCAAAGTGATTTTAGAAAGTAAAAAAAAAAAAAAACAATGCTTACATTTTTCACTTTTATATGCAAATATTAATTACTACATTATTTTATTTTCTTTACTAAGTTTGCTTCTTGTAATTTCTCTCTCCACCTGGTGTGCCCTTATAGAACAATGAAATTTACATTCATTATATTGAGCAATGGCAGTTGTAACTACCACATTTCAATCAAATTAGAAACTTGCTCTTTTCATTCAAGTCTCTTAGCCCCTCAGGATGTGCAGCACTGGAAATTAAATGTAGATTTCAAGATTTCAGAGCAGCATATAAAAGGTGATGTAAATGATATATATATATATATATATATATATATATATATATATATATATATATATATATACACCGTACATATATATACAGTGGATATAAAAAGTCTACACACCCCTGTTAAAATGTCAGGTTTCTGTGCTGTAAAAAAATGCGACAAAGATAAATCATTTCAGAACTTTTTCCACCTTTAATGGGACCTATAAACTGTACAACTCAATTGAAAAACAAACTGAAATCTTTTAGGTGGAGGGAAGAAAAAAAAAAGAAGAAAAATAATGTGGTTGCATAAGTCTGCACACCCTCTTATAACTGGGGATGTAGCTGTGTTCAGAATTAAGCAATCACATTCCAAATCGTGTTAAATAGGAGTCAGCATACACCTGCCATCATTTAAAGTGCCTCTGATTAACCCCAAATAAAGTTCAGCTGCTCTAGTTGGTCTTTCCTGTAATTTTCTTAGTCGCATCCCACAGCAAAAGCCATGGTCCACAGAGAGCTTCCAAAGCATCGGAGGGATCTCATTATTAAAAGGTATCAGTCAGGAGAAGGGTACAAAAGAATTTCCAAGGCATTAGATATACCATGGAACACAGTGAAGACAGTCATCATCAAGTGGAGAAAATATGGCACAACAGTGACATTACCAAAAACTGGAGCTCCCTCCAAAAATTGATGAAAAGACGAGAAGGAAACTGGTCTGGGAGGCTACCAAGAAGCCTACAGCAACATTAAAGGAGCTGCAGGAATATCTGGCAAGTACTGGCTGTGTGGTACATGTGACAACAATCTCCCGTATTCTTCATGTCTGGGCTATCGGGTAGAGTGGCAATACGAAAGCCTTTTCTTACGAAGAAAAACATCCAATCCAGGCTACATTTTGCAAAACCACATCTGAAGTCTCCCAAAAGCATATGGCAAAAGGTGTTATGGTCTGATGAAACCAAGGTTGAACTTTTTAGCCATAATTCCAAAAGATATGTTTGGCGCAAAAACAACACTGCACAACACCAAAAGAACACCATACCCACAGTGAAGCATGGTGGTGGCAGCATCATGCTTTTGGGCTGTTTTTCTTCAGCTGGAATTGGGGCCTTAGTTAAGATAGAGGGAATTATGAACAGTTCCAAATACCAGTCAATATTGGCACAAAACCTTCAGGCTTCTGCTAGAAAGCTGAACATGAAGAGGAACTTCATCTTTCAGCATGACAACGACCCAAAGCATACATCCAAATCAACAAAGAAATGGCTTCACCAGAAGAAGATTAATGTTTTGGAATGGCCCAGTCAGACCTAAGACCTGAATCCGATTGAAAATCTGTGGGGTGATCTGAAGAGGGCTGTGCACAGGAGATGCCATCGCAATCTGACAGATTTGGAGTGTTTTTGCAAAGAAGGGTGGGCAAATATTGCCAAGTCAAAATGTGCCATGCTGATAGACCCATACCCAAAAAGACTGAGTGCTGTAATAAAATCAAAAGGTGCTTCAAGTATTAGTTTAAGGGTGTGCGTACTTAGGCAACCATATTTTATTTTTATATTTTTTCTTCCTTCTACCTAAAATATTTCAGTTTGTTTTTCAATTGAGTTGTACAGTTTATAGGTCACATTAAAGGTGGAAAAAGTTCTAAAATGATTTATATTTGTCTCATTTTTTTACAGCCCAGAAACCTGTTATTTTAACAGGGTTGTGTAGACTTTTTATATCCACTATATATATATATATATATATATATATATATATATATATATATATATAGAGAGAGAGAGAGAGAGAGAGAGAGAGAGAGAGAGATTTTTACATTTGAGATATGGAAATATGGTATATAATGTTATATACTGTTACATTTATAAATAATTCCTCTGTTAACCCTCAAGAAACACAAAGCTGATAAATAATGTTTATGTAAAAAAATATTTATTAAACCTTGACATGCTTTATGTATCGATAGAGCACAGATCCCTTAAAACAGACTACATAGCTGCAACAGATCTGAATACAGAAGACTCATCATATTCTGCACCTGCAGGTCACTAGTTTCTTTGCATATACACATAATAGTGTCAGTTGTGGAGGCTGCACAGTAGTGGCCATCAGTTGCATTTGAAGAACAACTGCAGTGATGCTGAAACATGTGCCCTGTGACAGAGATGCCAGGAGATGCTGACAGATCGTAGATTTGTCAAAAGCGCCCCTTGTCATTTGCTGGCTTTCCTTCATGTTTGGATAATGAGCTATTCAAGTTATTTATGCAACTAAAATTTAAAGAAGTATGCTGTAACTGTAATCGACTTGCAGGGTTAATTTAACTGTTACCATGGCAACCAGGTGCCAGACATTTTTGGAGCCCATAAGAATCCATTTTAATGCAGAGACAATGGGATATATTTTTTCAAAATGGGTTAAAGGAATAATGAAGTCACCATATATGCACTGCACAGAGGTGCAAATTATGGGGAATAATTTTTTTTTTTTTTAACTGGTCAGGAATTGACTTGGGTGTTGTCAGTTTTAATTACTGCTTGTATAGCCTCTGAAGCCCTCCCACAAAAATCTGCATAGATAACAAGATAAGGCGTGACTGACGCTGACTGTATTTAGCTTTTTTGTTTTATAATCTCATTGCTTATCATGTGGTGCATCCATTTTAAAAAATGTAGGTCTTCAATATGAATTATCCTTCTTCCCTTTTATACATTAATACATATTAGTTTATATAATTTGTTTAAAAGCATAACAACTCCACTATCCATCCATTTACAGTTTTTTTTCTATATTATCTAAAAAATAAAAAAAGTGGCACATTTTTAAAACTGCCATTCCATTGGATTCAATAAAATTTCTCAGTAAGCTTCCCATTTACCACCAGACTACATCCACATGTGTACACAGTGGAGGAGCTACCACCGGTGCAAGCGATGTAATGCACTGGGGCCCTTGTGTGGAGCGGCCCCAATACAATCTTTATTTTGGAATATAGATATATTTTCCATTGTGTAGGGCCACCAGCCCATGCCAATGAGACCATGCCCCTCAGCCAAGGTCAGGTCCCCATGGACCCCCAACTTAGCCTCTATGCTTCCCAGCCTTTACTCCATAACCCCCCAGCCTCATCAGCTCCCCCTTACTCCTTACATTAACCAGGGAATTGATTTCTCTTTCTCCATGCGCCCCTTGCCTGCACGTTTTTCTGCAGAAAAACATGCAGGCAGGGAGGCATGGAGGAGAAGAAATCAACTCCCTGTTGAATGTAAGAGGGGGCTGATGAACTTGGGTGCCATGGAGCATAGGCTGGGTGGCATGGAGGATAAGCTGGGGGGCACAGGGAATAGGCTGGGAGGCATGGAGGATAAATGGAGGGGGGCATGGAGCATAAGCTGGGGGGACATGGAGGATAAGCTGGGCGGCATGGGGCATAGGCTAGGCGCATGTGGGTAAAGCTGGGTAGGCATGGGGCATAAGCTGGGTGGGCATGGAGCATAAGCTGAGTGGGTATGGAGGATAAACGGGGGGGGGGGGGCAAGGAGTATATTCAGGGGATCCTACAATAAGAAAAAAAACAATTTAGCTTGGGACATTATATATATTTGAAATAGTGCCACTGGCTGGTGCAGACCATTATGTATTCTAGAAGAGAGAACAGCCTAAAACCTCTAACTTTAAAAAGTCATTACTCATTTAATTTAGTAGAAACTTTGAATAGGAAACACTTTTTCTCAATTGATTTCATTTTTTATTGTAATTTTTTTTATTTATAGTTTACAACATACAAATTTTACACAACATACAAAACATACAGGGCATTATATTACACATATTCAATGACTTTCCCGTAAATACAATTTTCAAATTATGTAACAAGTATAAAAAGATGTTGTTATAAAGACAATTTATAAAAATCCATCCTGCATTGACATACAGTCAGGTCCATAAATATTGGGACATCGACACAATTCTAATCTTTTTCACTCTATACACCACCACAATGGATTTGAAATGAAACGAACAAGATGTGCTGTAACTGCAGACTTTCAGCTTTAATTGGAGGGTATTTACATCCATATCAGGTGAACGGTGTAGGAATTACAACAGTTTGTATATGTGCCTCCCACTTTTTAAGGGACCAAAAGTAATGGGACAATTGGCTGCTCAGCTGTTTCATGGCCAGGTGTGTGTTATTCCCTCATTATCCCATTTACAAAGAGCAGATAAAAGGTCCAGAGTTCATTTCAAGTGTGCTATTTGCATTTGTTGCTGTTAACTCTCAATATGAGATCCAAAGAGCTGTCACTATCAGTGAAGCAAGCCATCATTAGGCTGTAAAAACAAAACAAACCCATCAGAGAGATAGCAAAAACATTAGGTGTGGCCAAATCAACTGTTTGGAACATCCTTTAAAAAGAAAGAACGCACTGGTGAGCTCAGCAACACCAAAAGGCCCGGAAGACCACGTAAAACAACTGTGATGGATGACCGAAGAATTCTTTCCCTGGTGAAGAAAACACCCTTCACAACAGTTGGCCAGATCAAGAACACTCTCCAGGAGGTAGGTGTATGTGTGACGAAGTCAACAATCAAGAGAAGACTTCACCAGAGTGAATACAGAGGGCTCACCACAAGATGTAAATCATTGGTGAGCCTCAAAAACAGGAGGGCCAGATTAGAGTTTTCCAAACAGCATCTATAAAAACCTTCACAGTTCTGGATCAACATCCTATGGACAGATGAGACTAAGATCAACTTGTACCAGAGTGATGGGAAGAGAAGAGTATGGAGAAGGAAAGGAACTGCTCATGATCCAAAGTGTACCACCTCATCAGTGAAGCATGGTGGTGGTAGTGTCATGGCGTGGGCATGTATGGTTGCCAATGGAACTGGTTCTCTTGTATTTATTGATAATGTGACTGCTGACAAAAGCAGCAGGATGAATTCTGAAGTTTTTCCGGCAATATTATCTGCTCATATTCAGCCAAATGCTTCAGAAATCTTCGGACGGTGCTTCACAGTGCAGATGGACAATGACCCGAAGCATTCTGCAAAAGCAACCAAAGAGGGAAATAAGTGGAATATTGTGTAATGGCCAAGTCAATCACCTGACCTGAATCCGATTGAGCATGCATTTCACTTGCTGAAGAAAAAACTGAAGGGAAAATGCCCCAAGAACAAACAGGAACTGAAAACAGTTGCAATAGAGGTCTGGCAGAGCATCACCAGTGAAGAAACCCAGCATCTGGTGATGTCTATGCGTTCCAGACTTCAGGCTGTAATTGACTGCAAAGGATTTGCAACCAAGTATTAAAAAGTGAAAGTTTGTTTTATGACTGTTAATCTGTCCCATTACTTTTGGGACAGATTAATAGTGGGAGGCACATATACAAACTGTTGTAATTCCTACACCGTTCACCTGACTTGGATGTAAATACCCTTAAATTAAAACTGAAGGTCTGCAGTTAAAGCACATGTTGTTTGTTTCATTTCAAATCCATTGTGGTGGTGTATAGAGCCAAAAAGATTAAAATTGTGTCGATGTCCCAATATTTATGGACCTGACTGTATAAAACAAAAAACATGATGATACAAAACAACCTGAGCAATTGCTTGCGAGGCATCAATATCTTAACCGATGATACATCTTTATATATTCCAAAGCTACTCATTCTCTATAATTAAATATTCTTAATCTGTGTTTCAAGATCATAACACATAAAAGAGAGGAAAAAAAAAAAAAAAAGTCAGACATTACAAAGCACTTAAGGAGTCCCAATCTCACTTTTAATATAGATTGGAGGATTGAGATCGGAAACGAAGAAAACTAAGCAATTTATATACTTTTATCAACTTTATAATATCCATTTTAATTTATTTTTCTTTTGCTATTCTGGGTTAAAAATTATAAAATCAATTTCAATTTATTTCTTTCAACCACCATTTTAACTTCCTCCCACGTAGGTAAAGTTGTTTTTTTCTAATGAACCATTTTGCCACTAACAAAATATTAACAATTATATTAATTTTTGCTCTTGAAATTCTTTCAGGGAAAAAATTAAATAATATGATATCTGGTGACAATTTAAGATGTTGTTTTATCACATATATAGTTGTCATCAGTGTGTGTTGTCCAGAGTTGTTGTTAACGCTGCAGGCCTCGCCGAAGGCGCTCCTTGCCAGCAACTGCGGACTTTAGGGCCTCAAATGCGGACCTTCATTTGCGGAGGTGGCGGCTCCCACCGCGAATGCAACATTTCCGAACTTAGCATCCGCAAGTACGAGCCGCGCCACTTACAAACAAAAATATTACGACCTCGCAAAAATACGACATTAGCGGCCGAAACCCGCGCACACCAAAAAACTAAAAACACAAAAAATACACACAACAAACACGTAAAAATCTTACCCACAGCAAGGGGGGGGGCACCCAGCACCTCTAAAAGTGAAGTTACAAGTCAATTTAGGTAAAAATGAAAGAGTTTAGACACCCAAAAGTCCCCTAAGCGAGAGACAAAATGGCTGCCGAACAAATCAAAAACAAGGCTAAAGGACCCTAAACACGCAAAACACCACAAAACACATACAGATTTTGCAAAAAAACTGTACGAGGTAGAAGAACAAGGACTCAAAATCAGCCACAGCCGCGTAATACACACATTAGGCGCCATTTTACAACACTAACTTACACAATGCGGGAGTACACAGGTACCCTAATGGATTTTCATTGCGCACGCACACTATTTACACTACACACTGCACACATTGCTGACACTTACACAGCAGCTCCACAACACTCAAAACACACATTAGATGCTGCGGCAACATCAAAACAGATTGTCAGCTCTTCAACACAATGCTTTCTGCATATATTACTTCCAAATAGGTAAAGTATTAATTAATTTTGTAATGTATTATTTATTTGATTACCATACACCAAACAGCATTAGCTCACTTACAATTTCATTGTCGTCATTTTTTGACGCGCAATATTCTAGTAATTTTATATATTTGAAAAATACAGCTAGACCAATATGCTTGAATAAGCGGGCAGGTCTACCACATATGCATCTGTGTACCTTTATCCTTGTAACATCTCCAGCATTTCCTGAGTTTTCTCTTGTGGGGCAATTATTGCTAGTTTTTCTAGGGTTATATACCACCTCTGCATTATCTTAAATTGGACTTCTCTAAACGTAGTACATTTAGTATATTTTTCAGTGGTTTGAAAGGCTCTTTGCCATATCTTTTCATCCCACTCCTTTTTACATTTTTGTTCCCACTTTATTATTCTTTTAGATTTTATATTTTTCATTAGTGATTTAATACTTTTTAGGCAGCTTGATATTGTCTGCTTTTATTTTGTATTATAAATGGCTATTACAAAACACATTCATTCTCTTCTTTCTTTTAGATTGTATTCAGAGTTAGAAATCGCTGTATAAAGCATATTGAAAAACAGCCACTTATCTTTTCGAAGCCTAATAATTCAAAGGTTTTAAGATCTCCATTTGAATATATGTCGTTTAGGGATTTTAATCCCCATTTTGTCCAATCTATATTTAAATAAGGTAGTAACTCACAACTAATCTTATATATTGGTATAATGGGTGATGGAAATGTAATCAGGTTTAATCCTTTATTGAGTTTAAACCAAAGTTCATTATGGATCTTGGAACGAGTGGTAATTTATTTATTTTTGTATTCGTTTTTTTTCCAATATCATATTTTCCATATCTATATTACAAGCTAAATCATTTTCTAATATAAAAAATGTAGTAACGTTAGTCTTGACAGTATATTTTAATATATGTGTTAGGGTCACTGCCTTTGAGTAATCCATAATGTTAGGTGACAATAACCCACCTTTAAACCTTTGATGCAATTTCTTTTTGATCTTGTGTTTTTTTGTTTTTTTATATGTATTGATCTATTTTATTCTGAAGTTCTTTTAATCTATGAGTTGGAATTATGAGGGGTAAACATCTTAAAAAATAGATCATTTTCAGTAGAATAGTCATTTTTATAGAAGATATTCTTCCTAGCCATGTTAAATATAACCTCTTACAGTTTTTCAGTGTGTTGTTGATATCCATATTTAATTTTATCAAAATATTTTTAATCAAATTATTTAAATTTGATGTAAACTTTATTCTTAAGTGAGTTATTGAATTTATATCCCAATTGTACAGAATTTTTTCTTTCAAATTTGATCTTTCCTTAGCTTGAACATTTATTGAGAGAGCTTCTTATTTTTATATATTTAATTTATAATAAGACATCTCACTATAAACATTTTAAATTTTATGTAATTCCATTGTTGATTTTTTGGAGTTTTGGGACAGTTTTTGGGCTTTTGTTATGCCCTCTATACCATTAGAGTGTCTAATGATTTCATTTAGAGGTTCGATAATTAATGCAAATATTAGTGGGGAAAGCGGGCATCCCTGTCTGGTTCTGTTGATTATGTTAAAGTTGTTGTTTTAAAATCCATTCCCATGACATATGCATTAACATTTGTATAGTGGGCCTTAACTGCATGCAGACCTTATGTACCAAATCTAAATGTATCCAAAACCATGTCTATGAAGTCACAATTCACCCTATCAAATGTTTTTTCTGCATCCATTGATTGTGCTACTAATGGTAATTTCTGAACTTTTACATAAGCAATAATATCTATTAATTTACGGGTGTTATCCGTTGCTTGTCTACCCTTTATGAAAATGGTTTGGTCTGAATTAATGAATTCATTCAAAAGGGGATTAAGCCTATTTGCTAAAATGCTTGAATACATTTTAATGTATTCAAAAGGGATATAGGATGATAGTTTGGGCATTTGGAATTATCTTTGTCTTGTTTAGGAATATTTATAATTGCTGCTTCTAGATTTTCAGCAGGCACATTTCCTGTGTGTTGTATTTCATTAACTATGTTTTAAATGTTTAATTAAGCATGGTGCAAATGTCCTATAGTAGATACAGTATTTGGGAATCCATCAGGACCCAGTGTTTTCACTATCTTTACAGCAGTTACACTCGTTTGGATTTTCTTTTCTGTTATTTCTTTTACTAAATCCTTAAGTTGTTCTTCTGAAACTTTTGGTAGGGATATCTGATCCAATTTTTGGGGTATTTGTACTTTAGATGGTTTACAGAATTATACAGATATTTATAATATTTTACAAAAGCTTTTCCTATTTCTGATGGGTTTCTAAATTTATTTCCTTTTTCATCTTGTATTTTTTCTATTCTTATTGTTTTATGATTACCTTTGATTTTATTAGCTAATAATGTACCTGGTTTATTTCCTAAATGGTAATGTTTTTGTTGGTGTAACCATATTAAACTGTCTTCTTGAAGTTGTTGAATTTTCCTTATTTGTGAATTTGAGCAATTTCAGAAGTTATTTTAACTCTTGGTAAAAATGTATTTAAATTTTGCAGGGTATTTACATCCAAATCAGGTGAACGGTGTAGGAATTACAACAGTTTGTATATGTGCCTCCCACTTTTTAAGGGACCAAAAGTAATGGGACAGATTAACAGTCATAAAACAAACTTTCACTTTTTAATACTTGGTTGCAAATCCTTTGCAGTCAATTACAGCCTGAAGTCTGGAACGCATAGACATCACCAGATGCTGAGTTTCATCCCTGGTGATGCTCTGCCAGACCTCTATTGAACTGTCTTCAGTTCCTGCTTGTTCTTGGGGCATTGTCCCTTCAGTTTTGTCTTCAGCAAGTGAAATGCATGCTCAATCGAAATCAGATCAGGTGATTGAATTGGCCATTGCATAACATTCCACTTCTTTCCCTTAAAAAACTCTTTGGTTGCTTTTGCAGTAAGCTTCAGGTCATTATCCATCTGCACTGTGAAGCGCCGTCCAATGAGTTCTGAAGCATTTGGCTGAATATGAGCAGATAATATTGCCCGAAACACTTCATAATTCATCCTGCTGCTTTTGTCAGCAGTCACATCATCAATAAATACAAGAGAACCAGTTCCATTGGCAGCCATACATGCCCACGCCATAACACTACCACCACCATGCTTCACTGATGAGGTGGTATGCTTTGGATCATGAGCAGTTCCTTTCCGTCTCCATACTCTTCTCTTCCCATCACTCTGGTACAAGTTGATCTTAGTCTCATCTGTCCATAGGATGTTGTTCCAGAACTGTGAAGGCTTTTTTAGGTGTTGTTTGGAAAACTCTAATCTGGCCTTCCTGTTTTTGAGGCTCACCAATGGTTTACATCTTGTGGTGAACCCTCTGTATTTACTCTGGTGAAGTCTTCTCTTGATTGTTGACTTTGACACACATACACCTACCTCCTGGAGAGTGTTCTTGATCTGGCCAACTGTTGTGAAGGGTGTTTTTTTCACCAGGGAAATAATTCTTCGGTCATCCACCACAGTGGTTTTCCGTGGTCTTCCGGGTCTTTGGTGTTGCTGAGCTCACCGGTGCGTTCTTTCTTTTTAAGTATGTTCCAAACAGTTGATTTGGCCACACCTAATGTTTTTGCTATCTCTCTGATGGGTTTGTTTTGTTTTTTCAGCCTAATGATGGCTTGCTTCACTGATAGTGACAGCTCTTTGGATCTCATATTGAGAGTTAACAGCAACAAATGCAAATATCACACTTGAAATGAACACTGGAGCTTGTATCTGCTCTTTGTAAATGGGATAATGAGGGAATAACACACACCTGGCCATGGAACAGCTGAGCAGCCAATTGTCCCATTACTTTTGGTCCCTTAAAAAGTGGGAGGCACATATACAAACTGTTGTAATTCCTACACCGTTCACCTGATTTGGATGTAAATACCCTCAAATTAAAGCTGAAAGTCTGCAGTTAAAGCACATCTTGTTAGTTTCATTTCAAATCCATTGTGGTGGTGTATAGAGCCAAAATGTTTAGAATTGCGTCGATGTCCCAATATTTATGGACCTGACTGTAACATTACTCTGACAGGAAAAAACATGTAACACCTGGATAATGTTAAAAGCAACATTGCCTTTTCTCTAGGACAGGCGTATCAATTTGCTTTCAAGAAATATATGCTTTGAAAGACTGGCTTACATCTTATCAAAGGATGCAGGGCTTCTTTGCAAAAATTTACAGATAACAATATGAATTGCTAATAATGCTTGTCATAAGCACAGCAGATTTAGGAGAGGGAAATGATTCATTGTGATATAAACTTGCTGCTCTTGTTTGCATACATATTTGTCCTCCCATGGGAAGTTTACATTTGGAGTTTACACTTCATTGTTTAAACACTGTATATAATGTAAAATTCCTAACTTTTCAACAGTTCACTTTCATATGAGCATAAGTAGCTGTACATGACTTTGATTTACAAAAAAATTATAATTTAAGTTATAGCTCTATTAACCATTCATAAAAACTACAATTATCCATTTTATCGGAGAAAGATCTATTCAACAGATTACTGAAAAGCAACTCTACTTCCTGCCTCAACAGATAAAACAATAGTTAATTACTACTGGGAAATTATGATACAGTTATCCATCACTCCCCACATTAGTCATGCACAATGTACCACAAATTACCCAACTGAGCTGTTTTTGTTTAAAAACTAGTTGGCACAATGCATAGCCCTATATAATGATCTATTACAATAACTGTTGTGTTTAGGTGATATGCAAATGTGGTAAGAGTTATACTTCATCATGTTGCTGGGTTAAGTAACCAACTTGTTATTCTCTTTCCATTCAAGTCAATGGAGATGGTTAGTTTGATATACCACACTAATGAAAAAATGTTGATTGAATTTTAGTACATCCATATATACACAAAATCATATCATATGCACACATTGATTCATTTCAAAATAAAACAGTAAACATTGCATGGCCTGCGATGAACACCAAAGGCGCTCATTGAGAGGCCCGCATTAGGCCCACAAGGTAGAGGGGGACAGGCGAGGGCCGCAATTGGCACAGGGGGAGAAGCTGGGAAGTAAGTGAGGTTGCAAGGTAATTTGCTATTCAATTGGCGTATTTTTGCTGGCTCAGAACAGCAACAGGGGAAGGGGGGGATAGACAGGGGAGGGAGAGGCGGAGAAGAGGTACAGGGGAGGGAGAGGGTGGAGAGTCAAAGGGGAAGGAGAGGGGGAAAGAGTTACAGGGGAGGGAGATAGGAAAAAACACAAGGGAGGGATAGAGGGGAAGAGACACTGGGGAGGGAGTGGGGGAAAAGAGACACAGGTTAGGGACAACGGGGCAAAAAGACACAGGGGAGGGAAAGGGGGAAAGAGACACGTGGGGGGGAAATTAAATATTAGCTTGTTATTTGTGACAGGAGGCCTGCAATGGGTGCCAAAGGCGCACATTGCGAGGCCTGTAATTGGTGCTGAAAGCGCTGATTGTAAGAATCGCAGAGAGTAGAGAGAAGGAGAGAAGAGGGGGGAAGAGGACACAGAAGAAGGGAAGGAGGGAGAGAAAAGCTGTGCATAGCGAGGCTCGCATTGCACGGCTTTGTTGCCCATGGTGAGACTTGCAATGTACAGCAAAGCAACAGCATTGCGAGGCTTCACATTTTTATGCCATCATTTTTGACGGGCAAGTGGCTAGTAAATAAATAAAGCTGTATCTTGTGTTGCGTAGCCATTTGCATAGAGGTGTCTGTCTGCAGTAAGTACCATGTGTATACACTGCAAACCATGTCTTAAAACAGACCTACACCTGACATTGTGAGTTGCACAGTGCTTCTTGAAGGAGGTGTCATGTCTTGGATTCCGTAATAACAGAACTCCTCTCTGATTTGCTGAATTGTGCTGGTCATCAACATGTCCTCTCACTTTTAGTTAGGAAGATGAGATGTGTAGTCCTGTTGAACTGTTATATCAACTATAGGCAAAATATCTACATCTCCTACAATTTCACATGCATGAAGGGCCACAGAGCTGAGACTTTCCATGTGAGACTGTGAAATTCAGATTCCATGTAAGAAGCAGCTACAAGAAGCTTGTGCAGAAAAAGCTAAATAGTGTTTGGGTAATCACATGAATCGATTGTCCCTTAAGCCCATCCCGAGCCAGAACAAACAATCAGCTGTGATAATGAACAGCTGAACCGTATACATTTGTGCATGTTATATATATATATTTGTTGGATTGAGAAGTCATTCTGCATAGAGCTCGGCCAATGTCAATGGGCCTCATTTCCCACTCAGCAGAGACACTCTCCAACTGTAATAGTCCCAGTTCCATTTACCCTGTTTTCTTGAGTCTCACACTCCATCATTCTTCCATCTCTGAACTAACCTGCCCTCCTATCTTCCTCATCCATACCCAACTATGATTTAGTTTAATTTATAGAGCAGGTTTAGCATGATCCATTTTTTACAGCTGATACACCCACAAAAGTAATCACTAAATAATCCTCTACTGTCTGTCTAATTACTTGCCAAGCTCTTGTTATTCTTGTTATCTTCCTTTTTACTTACTTCTCCTTTTGTTTCATTAATGCCTTTAGATTGTAAGTTTGCAAGTCTTCAATCGTGTGTGTATTTAAACCGTTTTTTAAATATAGGATCTCAAGGAATGCAGTGTTATCACCTTACTCTGGAATACACACAAAGTCAATAGTATATATATATACTAGGAACTTGCTCGTTGACGGGATTAAAATTGTAAGGCTGGCAATGCTGTTTACCACACAATGTAAAGGCTTTTGGTCCTCTGAGCACCTTCGGTGCTGATTGCGAGCCCTGAGCTGAGCACCTTTGGCACTCATCGCATGGCTCGCAATGACCACCTTCTCCCCGTGTACTTCAAGTTTCCTGCTTTGAACTGATCACCTTTGGCGCTCATTGCAAGCCTCTGCTGCTCGCAGTGCTCATTGTGAGCCCCTGCGCTGGTGGAGATGAGCGTCGTAGGCGCTCATCCCTACGACCCCACCCGACTTTGGCAGTGAGCGCCAAAGGCGCTCACTGCGCTGGTGGAGATGAGCTTCAAAGGTGCTCATCCCTATGACCACAGATCAACAGAAATCTCAATTATCCAATTCACAGTGCGAGCCCCGTAGTTTTAAAAAATAACTGCCCGTAACATTCAGGACCCCGGAAAAAAATCCGTACCCCGCAAAAAATCCGGACCCAGCAAAAATACTAATTTAACAGCAGAACCGCACAAATTGAAAAACACAAAAAACACAAAAACAATAAAGAAAAAAGAAAAAAAAAGTCACACACAGCACGGGGGGACAACCAGGACACCTGGGAGAGAAGTTGCACACTAAATTAAACAGAATTTGCTGTGTTTCAGCACTCAAAAATCGCCTCAGCAAGAAAAAATGATGGATGAAAAAAACAAAAACAAAGCTACACATCCCCTAAGCATGAAAAACACCACTAGGCAGGTATGACTTTCCCCCAGGAAAGTAAGAGGTACAAAATACACTATTAGGAAGGATGGAAAATGCAATCGCTGCCATTTTACAACACTAACTTACAACTAATAACATTACGATTCTAAAATGGCACTTTACCGCCTAAACAAACGGTTTGGCCTCGCGCACGCAGTCTATTTATACTGCATACTTGCCACATTGCTGACACTTTCTCCTCAGGTCAGCAAAAGTCCAACTGTACATTGTATGCTGCAGAAAAATCAAAAGAGATTGTTAGCTCTTCAGGATATTGATTGCTGGATGTATTAATTAGAAATAGGTAAAGTATATTAATTTATTAATTAATTAATTAATTATTGATAAAAAAAAAAATATATATATATATATATATTTAAAAAAAAACGCTAAATAGCATATTTTACTCTGCCATTACTTTATGAATACATTAATACTTCACACTTCCTATATATTTATTCATTACTAATTAATTATTAATGTACATTCATTTAATAATTATTAACTAGTAATGGAAAATAAAAATGTATAATTTCCACTGCACTAAAAATGTTTACATTTTACACTCCACTTGTATATCTGAATTACTGCTCATTGGCTGAAAGTGAAAGGATTCTCAAAGCAGTTCCATATATAAATCACTTTATTATGCTCTGAGACCTGAAACATTTTTCTAATTTACACTACACTAAAAAAAATGTATATTTAACACTGTACTTATATATCTGTCTTTGCGATGAGCCCCGAAGATGATCGTTGCAAAGCACGAAACTTGAATTACACAAGGGGAGAGGCTCGCAATGAGCACCAAAGGTGCTCAGAGGAGCAAAAGTACACAAGGGGAGAGGCTCACAATGAGCGTCGAAGGTGCTTAGAAGAGCAAAAGTACACGAGGGGAGAGGCTTGCAATGAGCATCGAAGGTGCTCAGAGGAGCAAATGTACACGAGGGGAGAGACTCGCAATGAGCGCCAAAGGCGCTCAGCGCGAGGCTCGCAATGAACTGGTACTCAGAAGACCAAAAGCCTTACATTCGATGGCAAACAACATTGCCATGGCTTCAAGTTTTATTGCCGTCATTTTTTGATGGGAAAGTCGCAAATATATACATTTGCTTGTCCTAACTCAGCTTCCCAGAATGCAGTGTAATAATTGTTTTTCTTGTCATTCTGAGCTGAAAGCAGGTTTTTTAACTTGTTTTAGACATTCAAATGTGAACACAGATGTACTATTTATTTACTGGTCTACTGTACAGGGGAGGGCTTCTAACGCTCTTTTGCCCACCATAATATAAATGATTGTTGTGGTGAACTACCTAATCATAAGGTCCACAACACAAGCTGAGATCCTGCTCCATGCTGATAAAACAGCTGTGAGTATGTTTTTTGATCGATTTTCTGCCAATTGGCAAGATTTCTAAAAGATCTTTTTGAAGGCTACTCTGAGCACTCATCACCTCGGCCTTGCAACATCGGTGTTTACTCCTTAAGTTGAATGCTGCTATTGGGGTGGTGCCTTGCTGGATAAACAAGTGGCGATCAGCACTGCTGTTATGGTGGAGCATTCTACTACTGGACGAGTTGGGGGTTAAGCAGGACCAGGAACTGGATCCGAGAGAGGAGGAGGTGGAGCTTGTGTCTGGATGGACCATTTGTGGAACGACACCCTTCGTTTTGAAGTTCAACCTGCGTTCCAACTGAAAAGATTGATTATTACATACAAAAAACGGCTTTTACATGAGACTATTGGTTTGTAATGGTTGGTTTGTTTTTTTGTTTTTAGGAATTTTGGAGGAAGGGGACTTATGACCTGACCCTGATTTCTGAGTATTGTAAACCGGATTTTAGAGTTGTGCAGAAGCCAAGTGGATTCACTGATTATGAAAGGTATACAAGTAACATCATTGTTCGGAGACACAGAACAAATGATAATGGTGTATATGTAGTGATGTCGCGAACATAACATTTTCGGTTCGCGAACCGCGGAAGCGAATTTCATCAAATGTTCGCGAACGGACAAACATCGGCGAACCGCCATAGACTTCAATGGGCAGGCGAATTTCAAAACCCACAGGGACTCTTTCTGGCCACAATAGTGATGGGAAAGTTGTTTCAAGGGGACTAACACCTGGACTGTGGCATGCCGGAGGGGGATCCATGGCAAAACTCAGACAGAAAATTACATAGTTGATGCAGAGTCTGGTTTTAAGCCATAAAGGGCATAAATCACCTAACATTCCTAAATTGTTTGGAATAACATGATTTAAAACATCAGGTATGATGTTGTATCGATCAGGTAGTGTAAGGGTTACACCCGCTTCACAGTAACAGACCAATCTCCCCCTTTAATGCACCGCAAACAACCGCAAACAGTCCATTTGCACAACCGCAAACTCACCATTTGCACAAGGTTGGATACCAAGCTAGCCATGTCCCGTTCCTTGTGCTCACTGATGTCATTGAAGGTCTCTTCCTGCTCCCAGCCACCAAGGGTCCCCGAAAGGTGACAACGAGCCCCTTGGGACGCCTTCTGTGTTTGGTCTTCCACCTCCTCAAAGCCACCTTCCTCCTCTGACTCCTCTTCTTCAGACTCCTCTCTCTGCGTTGCGTCTGTCTGCATTATTATAAGGTGTGTACTGTTAAGTAGTACTATTCCTATCGTTTTAATCCCTGTTATGTCCACTATTAGGGGACGTGTATATGGCATGGATTTTTGGAACAGGGAGATGGAAAAAGATGCTTGGTCGGACCTCCTACTTTGAATTTGGGGCACTGCACGTGCAATGTAATGTGCCACCAGATAGGAGTGGTATATTAAGTTGTACTATTCATTCCTATCAGTTTAATACATGTTACGTCACCTATGAGGGGACGTGTATATGGCATGGATTTTTGGAACAGGGAGATGGAAAAAGATGCTTGGTCGCTCCTCCCACTTCAAATTTGGGGCACTGCGCGTGCAATCTAAGGTGCCACCACATAGGAGTGGTGTATTAAGTTGTACTATTCATTCCTATCAGTTTAATACCTGTTACGTCACCTATTAGGGGACGTGTATATGGCATGGATTTTTGGAACTGGGAGATGGAAAAGGATGCTTGGTCGGTCCTCCCACTTCGAATTTGGGGCACTGCGTGTGCAATCTAAGGTGCCACCAGATAGGAGTGGTGTATTAAGTTGTACTATTCATTCCTATCAGTTTAATACCTGTTACGTCACCTATCAGGGGACGTGTATATGGCATGGATTTTTGGAACAGGGAGATGGAAAAAGATGCTTGGTCGGTCCTCCCACTTCAAATTTGGGGCACTGCGCGTGCAATGTAATGTGCCACCAGATAGGAGTGGTGTATTAAGTTGTACTATTTATTCCTATTAGTTTAATACCTGTTACGTCACCTATCTTTACTCCCAATAGCACATTCTATATGTCATCAACCGGCCTGTGTGTATTTAGAGAACCACACTTTAAGGCCCTTAACCTGGGACAAGGTGGCTTAGCTATCAGAATTGCCTCAGAGCCTTAAAAACTTGCCAACCCCCCTAATCAGACACTCACAATCATACTGGAAATGGGCCAAGAAACACACGGGTTTGTTCCCTGGATCCACCCAAATGACCCCATTTCTTGACCACCCTCAGGCCCCGAAACACATGAGCACAACATCACAACACTGGTGGAGGTCAAGGAAACTAGATAGACTGGGAGACTGGTTAGTAAAGGGCCAGATGGTCACCTATGAGGAACTGAGGGACAAGCATGAGCTACCACTGTCAGAACATTACAATTACTGTAGGCTGAGGCATTTCACACACTCCCTGACCCAGAAATAGGTAAATTGGTTTTCCAAAATTTGTAAAGATAAACCTCTATCAAGGGGGATCATTGGGTCGCTTTACAAATATAAAACATTTGTTACTGGTTGAAGCAACACTGGGGGAAGGACCGGAGTGGGGGAGCCCTGGAGACCCTTCAGAAGCAACCGGCGGCAAAATCATTCCAGGAAAGGAGAGGTCGCTTACTGAAGCCTGCCCTAGGGTAACCCAAGGGTGATTGCCCAGGTCAGATATTGTAAATAATAAGCTAATACTGCTGGAGGGATGATAGCTAATAGGACTTTGGTGTTTCCTGCAGATATACTCTTTACTATTGTCTGTTTTACCATGTTTTAGGTATCTCTTAAATTGCAATCACAGTAAAAAATAAGAAAAATTATTAACCTAAAAAGTAAAAATAAGAAGGAATAGCCAGCTAACTTTCACAAAATGTCTTTATTGTAAATATGTATTTTTGCACAACTGTTATGCAAGACTGTTCAAAAATGCTTTATTTTTCATTACATGCTGTATGCCTTCTAAAATAAAATAATTTAAATGCAAAAATTAGGTATTGTTGCAGCGACCAGAAAAATTGATGTTAGTTTGCCAGGCAGAAAGTGCCTAAAGCATTGCGTCTTGAACCCTAGTTGGTGGCGGATAAGTCACGCAAGTCATCCGGCATTCAGGGATAAAATACAGCAGCATGTGGACCATTATTAGCTCAAGGCAGCTCATCTATCAGGCCTTTTTTAATCAAATGTATCGCCCACTGTCAGTCTCTTCGGGATCCATCCCTCATTCATCTTAATAAAGGTGAGGTAATCTAGACTTTTTTGACCTAGGTGACTTCTCTTATCAGTGACAAAACCTCCTGCTGCACTGAAGGTCCTTTCTGACAGGACACTTGAAGCGGGGCAGGACAGACGTTCTATGGCAAATTGGGATAGCTCAGGCCACAGGACAAGCATGCACACCCAGTAGTCAAGGGGTTCATCGCTCCTCATAGTGTCGATATCTTTAGTTATGGCGAGGTAGTCTGTTACCTGACGACCGAGTCGTTCTCTGAGGGTGGACCCCGAAGGGCTGTGGCGATGCATAAGACTTAAAAAGCTCTGCATGTCCTCCATCAACAACACATCTGTAAAGCGTCCTCTCCTTGCCGGCGTGGTCGTGGGAGGAGGAGGATTATGTTCACCTCTTCCGCTGTTAGATTGCCGTTGTGCTGTGACATCAACCTTAAACGCTGTGTAAAGCATACTTTTTAATTTATTTTGGAAGTGCTGCATCCTTTCCGACTTGTGTTAATTCGGTAACATTTCAGGCTCTTTCTGCTTATACCGGGGGTCTAGTAGAGTGGACACCCAGTACAGGTCATTCTTCTTCAACCTTTTTATACGAGGGTCCCTCAACAGGCACGACAGCATGAAAGACCCCATTTGCACAAGGTTGGATGCCGAGCTAGTCATGTCCCGTTCCTCGTCCTCAGTGATCTCACTGAAGGTATGTTCTTCGCCCCAGCCACGTACAACACCACGGGTACTAGATAGGTGACAACGAGCACCGTGGGATGCCTGTTGTGGTTGGTCTTCCTCCTCCTCCTCAAAGCCACATTCCTCCTCTGACTCCTCTTCCTCACAATCCTCTTCCAGCATTGCTGCAGGTCCAGCAAGCGATGCTGATAAGGCTGTTTCTGGTGGTGATGGTGACCACAACTCTTCCTCTTCACACTCATCTACGGTCTTATCCAGCATTCTTCACAGGGCACACTCCAGGAAGAAAACAAATGGTATGATGTCGCTGATGAAGCCATGGGTGCGACTGACCAGGTGTGTCACCTCCTCAAAAGGACGCATAAGCCTACAGGCATTGAGCATGAGCGTCCAGTAACGTGGCAAAAAAATCCCCAGCTCCGCAGAGGCTGTTCTAGCACCCCGGTCATACAAATACTCGTTAACTGCCTTTTCTTGTTGGAGTAGGCGGGCGAACATTAGGAGTGTTGAATTCCAACGTGTCGGGCTGACTAAAATCAAGCGCCTCGCTGGCATGTTGTTTCACCTCTGGATATCTGTAAAGTGCGCCATGGCTGTATAGGAACGCCTGAAATGGGCACACACCTTCCTGGCCTGCTTCAGGACGTCCTGTAAGCCTGGGTGCTTATGCACAAAGCGTTGTACAATCAGATTACACACATGTGCCATGCACTGCACTTGTGTCAACTTGCCCAAATTCAATGTCGCCAACAAATTTCTTCCATTGTCACAAACCACTTTGCCGATCTCCAGTTGATGCGGAGTCAGCTACTGATCCACCTGTGCGTTCAGGGGGGACAGGAGTGCTGGTCCGGTGTGACTCTATGCTTTCAGGGAAGTCAACCCCAAGACGGCGTGACACTGCCGTATCCGGTATGTGGAATAGTACCTGTGGAGCTGGGGGGGGGGGGCCGTTGACGTGGAGCAAGACATAGCAGCAGCAGAAGAGGACTCAGCCGAGGAAATTATAGAAGAGGATGGAGTAGGAGGAGTAGAGGAGGTGGCAGCAGGCCTGCCTGCAAGTCGTGGCGGTGTCACCAACTCCTCTGCAGAGCCACGTATTCCATGCTTGGCAGCCGTCACCAGGTTTACCCAATGCGCAGTGTAGGTGATATACCTGCCCTGACCATGCTTTGCAGACCAGGTATCTATGGTCAGATGGACCCTTGCCCCAACACTGTGTGCCAGAGATGCCATTACTTCCTTTTGCACAATCGAGTACAGGTTGGGGATTGCCTTTTGTGCAAAGAAATTTCGGCCAGGTACCTTCCACTGCGGTGTCCCAATAGCTACAAATTTTTTGATCGCCTCAGACTCCACCAGCTTTTATGGTAAAAGCTGGTGGGCTAAGAGTTCAGACAAGCCAGTTGTCAGTTGTCGGGCAAGGGGGTAATTTGTGACATTGGCTTCTTACGCTCAAACATGTCCTTGACAGACACCTGACTATGGGCAGATGAGCAGGGACTGCTCAGGGCAAGACACGGAGGGGCGGATGGTTGAGAGGGGGCAAGCAGGGCAGCAGTGGTTGATGTGGCTGAAGATGCTGGACTAGGAAGAGGATGGCGGCTTTGACTTTGTGTGCTGCTTGTACTCATGTGTTGATCCCATAGGCGTTTGTGATGTGACATCATGTGCCTTCGCAAAGAAGTTGTACCTAGGTGGGTGTTGGACTTCCAATGACTCAGTTTCTTTTCGCACAGGTTGCAAATGGCATAGCTGTTGTCACAGGCAGACACACGAAAAAATTGCCACACTGCTGAGCTCTGCAATGACGGCATTCTGGTGGTGGCAACAGCATGCTTTGACTGGCGTGCTGTCTGACTGACCTCGGGTGCCGATGCATGCTGTCTGACTGTGCCAATAGATACTTTCGATGACCTCCCGCTGCTTCCATGTCGTCTCCTCCTCCTCTCTGTCTCCCCATCTGAACTTTCCTCCTGTTCTTCTTCTCTTATAGCGAGCACCCACGTGACATCCACGGACGCATCGTCATCATCAACCGCTTCACTTGTATCTGACAACTCAACAAAGGAAGCAGCACCGGGTACAACATCATCATCATCATCAGATCGTACGTCCATGTGTGTAATGCTGCCTGACTGGGACATATCTCTGTTATCTACATCCTCTGGCACTAATGTTTGTGCATCACTCATTTCTTCCAACAGATGTGGTGCTAGTGTTGTTGGTGGCGAGAGGCGGGCGAGTGGTAACTGGAGAGGTGCCCGAAGCTAAGCTGGAGGAGGATGGTGCGTCTAGGTTCCGAGCGGAAGCTGTAGAAGATTGGGTGTCCTGTGTTAGCCAGTCAACCATGTCCTCAGAACTTTTCAAGTTCAGGGTACGTTGCCTCTGAAAACTGGGAATTATTCTAGGGCAAAAGGGAATCACAGCACCACGACCACGACGGCCCCTGCGGAGTGGCCTGCCTCTGCCTGTCATTTTTTTTACGATTAGTGGTACTATGCGTGCAAGCTACTGTGACACCAGATATGAGTGTCACTGTGCACTGGCAAAAGTTGGCAGAGTAGATGCAATAGGCCTCACACACACACGCCTGTAGGCAGGCAACTGATATTCAATCGATTACTAAAAAAAGGGTTGTTTTATGTTACTGTACACTATGGTTGCACCAGATATGAGTGTCACTGTGCACTGGCAAAAGTTGGCAGAGTAGATGCAATAGGCCTCACACACGCCTGTAGGCAGGCCACTGATATTCAATTGATTACAGTCAAAAAAGGGTTGTTTTATGTCACTGTACACTACAGTTGCACCAGATATGAGTGTCACTGGGCATTGGCAAAAGTTCGCAGACTAGATGCAATAGGCCTCACACACACGCCTGTAGGCAGGCAACTGATATTCAATCGATTACAGTCAAAAAAGGGTTGTTTTATGTCACTGTACACTACGGTTGCACCAGATATGAGTGTCACTGTGCACTGGCAAAAGTTGGCAGAGTAGATGTAATAGGCCTCACACACACGCCTGTAGGCAGGCAACTGATATTCAATTGATTACAGTCAAAAAGGGTTCTTTTATGTCACTGTACACTACGGTTGCACCAGATATGAGTGTCACTGTGCACTGGCAAAAGTAGATGCAATAGGCCTCACACACACGCTAGCAGGCAGGCATATGCAATTAGATTACACAGAAAAAAAAGAATAAAATAAAATAAATGATGTTCTAACCCCAAAATGGGCTTTTTGGGTTGCTGTCCTTGCAGCAGATATCAAATGAGTCCTTCATATGTGTAGTGAAAGCTAAATACACAGCCTGGCTATCTATTTCCCTATTAAATCAGCAGCAGGTAGAATATATGTCCTCTCTCAACGAATGTAGCTTCAGAATGATTCTAAAATGGAGGTTGTCCTTCAGATTAAAGGCCCTGGAAAGGAGTGTATGCTGCTGATTGGATGGAATGTGTCTGCTGACTGTAAGGTGCAGGGTCAAAGTTTCCTCAATGATAAAGAATAGGGGGCGGTCCGAAAAATACATGTGTTCGCCGTTCGTTGCGAACGCGAACATGCGAAAATCGCCGCAATTAGTTCTCCGGCGAACTGTTCGGGACATCACTATGTATATGTACAAAAAACTACACAGAATTTTTTTTTTTATCTCTGTGGAAAGTCTGACCATCTGCATAAGGATTCCTCTGATAAATCTTCTTCCAGAAGATGGGAGAAGAAGGATAAACCTGAAACTGAGAAAAAAGGACAACAGAAGTTCACTCTAAGTGACGAGGAAGAAGAAGCCTTGAGAAAAACAAGATTTAAAAAGGATAAATTAAGTGGATAGTTGCAGTCCCTTACCCATATCCTGAAAAAAAAACATCCCAGGAGTCGATTGTTCCATCAACTGGGGTAAGCATGGACATTTCTGGAAACCCTCCTCAATCAAAAAGAGGACAGCTTCAGCAATCGAACTTTCCAGAAAAAAAGAAAAAAAGTCAAAATGGAGGTCTGAAACAGATCTCACTACACAAATACAGGTGAACGCCACTGTTTTTCCCGTACTATCACCTGATAATATCAGTAATGAAAATTCTGCTCTTACAGCCTTCGAGTCAGAAAATTATTTCGAAGGGCTGATTGGGGATATATCATCCTCAGATTCTGAGAATTTAACAGTCGGAACAGAAATGGAAAATTGTCCTGCGCCCAGTGAAATTGAGTCAGGTAAGACCTTTTTTAACATCTACCAATATTCCAAGTTAGCACATTAAATGTACGGAGCCTAAAAAACACTGTATGTAGGGCAACTCTGTATGACTTTTTAAAAACAAGAAAAGATTATATATTATTTTTGCAGGAGTGTGGAATTGAAAAAAGATTTGAATACAGTGATATAGAAAAAGACTGGGAAAAAGGACCACAAGTATGTGAAAATAAATGTATATGAGTTGGTATTTTATTTAAAAGTAATAATTTAAAAATTTAAAAATATGAGGAAATAATACCTGGGAGTCTTTTAATTGTTTTTGTTCAATTTGATCATTTTAAATTTAAGTGTATTAATGTTTATGCCCCACCAGATAAAAAAGAGAGAACTGAGTTTTTTTTAAATCCTTAATCTGTTTTTAGCTGACAACAATCCTTTGATTTTAGGTGCAGATTTTAACTGCGTATGGCCTGGTGATTGTAGAGGAAGTGAAAGTACTGAAACAAGAATAGTAGGACTAGTAGAGGATGATAGCTTACAGGATGGATGGAGAGTGTCAGAAGGTATGAATGAAGGCTTTACGTGGAGCAATGTTTTATCCAAATCTCAAATAGATTATTTGTTTTTAGCAAAGAATTTTAAAATTTGAAATAGTAAATTATGTGGAAAAAAAAATTCGGACCATAAGTTATTAACATGTGAATACGAAATGTCAGAACAAATCAGATCAAAAAACGCCTATTGGAAGCTAAATACATAATTTTTAAAAGAAGAAGAAATTAGAGAGGATTTAAAAAAACAATATATACAATGGAATAATCTTAGAGATGAAGAAGATATTATTTTATGGTTAGATAGGATTAAACAAAAAATAAAACACTATTTTATACATATTGGACAAAAAAAGAAAGATTAAAAAGAGAATATAGAATATTAAAATTTCGCCTTCAGGCACTATACAAAGCCCAAAGTCATGCATCGAGGTTGAGGATGGTTTATCTCAAATAAAAGAAGAACATTTTTTTTTTTAAAGTAAAGGGCAAACAAATCATTTTTAATTCTAGAATAAAAGTTTTAGAAGAAGATGAAAAGTGTTCCCGTTAATTAAAAAAAAAAAGTATGAAATAAGAAAGACATTATTGAAAATATAGGAGAAACAGAAATTTTAAAAAATAAACAAGTAGTTTTCAATTTTTATTCTGACTTATTTTCTTTAAAAAAAGGATATTTTTAGAGGAATACTTTTTAGATAAAATCAAATCTTCTTTTAACACTGCAGGTAAAAAAAAATTAGAAAACATTTTTAATAGCACTGAGATTTTAAATATAATTAATCATTTTTTTAAAAAGAAAACGCCAGGAAATGATGGTATACCTGTTGAATTTTGTATTACTTTTTGGGATGTTTTAGAAAAAATGTTTCTTAATTTAATTGAGAAAGTCTCCACTACCAATATTTTACCAGCTTCATGGAAGCAAGGGGTGGTAGTTTTAGATTATAAAAAAGAAGGGAAAGAAAACATAAAAAATTGGAGACCTATAACTCTTTTAAATTCTGATTATAAAATGTTTACAAACTTATTAGGATCTCGTTTACAATCTGTAATTTCCAAAATCCTAGTAGAAATATTACTATTAAAGACATTATTTATTATAGTTTAGAAAGAAGACAAGATTTGGCATTAATTAATTTTGACTTTGAAAAAGCCTTTGATAGGATATTACATAGATTTTTATTTCAGATTTTAAAAAGAATGGGTGTGCCAGAGAGAATATTGAAGCAAAATAAAAGTGTGTATGATGGATATACAGTATGAGTTGTGTTAGTGTGAATGGGTTTATGACTGGTTGGAACAGTATAACTGCTGGTGTGAAACAAGGTTGTCCCCTCTCCCCACTTTTATTTATAAGATGTATAGTTTAAATTAAATAAAAAAAGTTAAAGTAATACAAGGAATTCCAGTGCCAGGCGCTGGTGGTAAACAAGCCAAAGTTTTCTTGTATATGGATGATACAACAATTGTGTGTAGGGATTCTGTTTCCATAAAAAGAGCAGTAAGAGTGGCTAAATGGTTTTGTGGAGCATCTGGTTTGAAGTTGAATATTGAAAAAAGTGAATGCATGTTGTAGGGAAAGTGGAAAAGTATTTTAGATATCACTATCCCTAAACAAAGAGATAAAATAAAAAATTTAGCCGACCCGAGTATAAACAGAGGCACCTATTTTATCACAAAATACTGGGAAAACTCAGTGACTCAAGTATATGCAGAGGGTGGGAAATGTGCTGCCCCCTGTGTCCCTCTTGTGCCCTCTGTGTCCCCCTCTTGTGTGTCCTCTGTGCCCCTTTCTTGTTTCCCCCCTCTCTCTCCCCTGTTTCTCTTCCCCCCTCCCCTCCTCAACCTCCCTCCTCAACCCACCTCCTCATACTCAAGCACACTCCTCAACCCCCCTCCTCATCCTCAACCCCCCTCCTCAACATCTCTGCTCAACCCCCCTCCTCAACCCCCCTCCTCATCCTCTCTCCTCAACCCCCCTCATCAACCCCCCTCCTCATCCTAAACCCCCTTCCTCAACCCACCTCTACATCCTCAACCCCCCTCCTCACTTTACCCCTCTAATTACCTTCCTCTCTCCCTTCACTTACCTTCCATCAGCAGCTGCTCCTCCGCACCTCCACGCTCCTTCTGGCTGCATAGGAACCCGGCATATGCTAATGACGTGACTTCACATGGTAGGGGTAAAGTGAGGAGGGGGGTTTAGGATGAGGAGTGGGGTTGAGGATGAAGAGGGGGGTTGAGGATGAAAAGGGGGGTTGAGGATGAAGAGGTGGGTTGAGGAGGGGCTGGTTGGGGATGAGGGGATTGAGGATGAGGAGGGGAGTTGAGGAGGGTGTGTTGAGGATGAGGATGGGGTTTTGAGGATGAGGAGGATGATAAGGGAGGGGCACGGTAAGAGCCACAGGGGTGGAGAGACAAGGGAGGGAAAGAGAGACATGGGGGTGGAGAGACACGGGAGGGAAAGAGAGCCATGGGGGTGGAGAGACACAGTGGGGACAGAGAGACACGGGGGTGGAGAGTCACAGAGGTGGAGAGACACGGGGGAAAGAGAGACACGGGGGTGGAGAGAAACATGGGGGGCAAAGAGAGACACAGGGGTGGAGAGACATGGGGGGAAAGAGAGACATGGGGGTGGAGAGACACAGGACATTTCCACTTAGTGGGGTACTCACTTTTGTTGCCAATGGTTTAAACATTAACGGCTGTGTGATGAGTTATTTCGAAGCGACAGCAAATTTACACTGTTATAAAGGCTGTACACTTTCTACTTTACATTGTAGCAGTGTAATTTCCTCAGTGTTGTCACATGAAAAGATATAATAAAATATTTACAAAAATGTTACAAAAATGTGAGGGAGCGGAGGAGACTCGAAGACTGGTCCTGGAGGCTCTGATTTGACTGGTTCGCCTGGAACACAACACAGGAGGTGAATGTATGCATCATAATTGTATAAACTCAACCTGATCTAGGGATTCCTCCCTTATCTCCATAGTTATTTATTTGTTTGTTTATCTAAAGTTTCAGTTTCTATGTAAATAAGTTCTGTTTGTTCATGCTTCCCTTGCTTAAATTATAGGACCTAAATAACTATTTAATAATGGTAAAAATTAAAAATAAAAACCTGGAAGGAGATGCTAGTAATGTGACCACGAGGTATATATGTTTATAGAAAATCTTATGTGTTAATGTACCTAATGCCTGTCCTTACTTTGTATCCCTTTCAATAAAAATTTTTATTACAAAAAAAAAAAAATGTGAGGGTGTACTCACTTTTGTGAGATACTGTATATACATATATAACATTATTAAATCACTATTGTTTATTATAGTTAAATTATATATTATTTCACACAGAGTGAATCAATCTGGCAGCTTAATGGAGGTGGAAATATGACTGGAAGATTTAAAGGACGCACAGAAACGCCAAAAGGGCCTTAAGAAGAAAAGGCCTTTGTATAAGAGTGGAAGAGGGACTTACAACTAACCACAACAAGAGTAGTCAAGCACTATTTATACATTATGTGGGACATTAACAGTTTGCATCTGTGTGTACATTTGAGATTATGATTTGAGATTATGAAAAGATATCCATCTTTTGAGTCCACTATGCCTTTTTCTAAATAAAACAATATTCAAAATCTTGTTTTGGAATCAGAAGTGAAGATTAAAGATGCACATCTCTCAACTTGACATATCATTATTTATGTAGGTTTATGTAAAGTTTAATAAAAGAAAAGGGTAGATCAATGGCTGAGATATAGCTAAAACATTCAGCCTCTTTAAAGCCATGACATTGGAAACTAAGCTATGTTTCGTAGTAACATCTTATCCCAGAGAACGCAATCGTCACTGTTTTTTAAGTGTATGTTAGGGTTATGATGTATCTGACACACTAATGGTGGTTACCATCATAGTGAATATGAATAATGTATCTTCTCTCTTCTCACCACATATCAGAAGTCAATAATTCAACTAACTGCATATTATGAAATAAATGCTATGAATATAGTTTTTAAAGTAAGAAATCAGCTTTCTGTGCTTGATTTCTGTGTTAATACATTAAACAGGAATTCAACCGTAGATGGCTGAATTATAGAAACAAACTCTGGGTGGTATATCCCTACATGAGGAGCAATAGCACCACTTTTCTACAGTAAAAGTACAAACCTTAAAAGGGTATCAGTGTGTCTGTTCTGAAATGTGTGTATATATATATATATATATATATATATTTATACAGTATATATACTGTATACACTTTAAACAGCACATACCTCCCTACTTTGTAAATGTAGCTAATAAGAAAGTAGGTAGAGATTTTAGCTTAGAGGAGCTAATCTGAATAAAATAACCTTAGTGATGACTATGAACTCAGGTGCTGTGGTAGATTGTAATCATTAGCACAGTTAGGTTTTATGCTGCCCTAGGCCTTTCAGTTCTGTGCCCCCTACACTCACGGTTTGTAGCTCCTACATTCCCCTTTCTATATTTCAAATCGTAAGAAATATCACTGCATATAGAAATTTCTGTACATATGCAAACACATTTTAACATACAGCACTGCATCTTGAGACAGGCTGTTACCCCCCAAATGTGCTGCCCAAGGACTTGGCCTCATGGACCTAGGCAGAAACAGAACCCTGATTGCTGGCCATCATAGACATTTCATAGCCATTCTCAGTGAATTTACTTTGCCTGTGAGTATGCAAGGAATTATCTCTTTTCAGGAGCCTGCATTCAAATATATAAATAATAGTACATGTATGTTTTTATTGGAAATATAAATTGTATTGCATTTCTACCCTGATAATACACATTTAGTTTGCATATGCTTTGGTTGGCCCTTGACCAAGATTATATTTAAGAAAATTATTTTAATCAAAGAGATCCTAAAAAGAGAGAAAACATGGCATCAAAGAGTAATATATTTCAGGAAATTCAATTAGATAAGCATATTGATTTTAACTTTAGAATGGTAGAAACATTCAGAAATGGTTCTTTGTTAATAATACTGAGACATTTAATACATTTAAGTTGTTACTGCAGGCCCTCAATGTATTTCAGGTTTAAGCTTTTGATTATACTTAAATTTTGATTTTGAAAATCTTCCTTTCAATTCATTAATGTTGGAATCACTCATTGAAAACATAATATGAACAATTAAATAGTGAGAAGGCCTCTTCACAAATCACTGAGGAATAGAGATGACACAAATATAGAGTTAGTGTTGCATAGAAAATATAAAAATAAAAGAGGGTGAAGTTATTTATATTAGACAGACCGCAAACTGACAAAATCCATTTAGCTAGGAATATGTATTTATAAAATTGGACCAAAAGATATGTCTTCATAGTTAATTGCATATAACAACGTTTCCGATTCCGGAGCTATTCAATTGAGCAAGGGCTCAAGTTACGAGCCAAAGCCTCAAGCCTGTAAACCCCTTCCTCATCTGCAAACTGTTAATGGGCTGGCCGAGATGCGATCCGCTGTTACGATCCAATCATGGTATAACGTAGTGCAACACAGGCCCCTTAGCCAATGGAAAGCGGTCCAGCCACAGATGATTGACAAAGGGAGATTATATACAGTGCCTTGTAAAAGTATTCACCCCCTTGACTTTTTACCTATTTTGTTACATTACAGCCTTAAGTTCAATGTTTTGATAATCTGAATTTTATGTGATGGACCAGAACACAATAGTCTAAGTTGGTGAAGTGAAATGAGACAAATATATGCATAAAACTATTTTTTAGAAATAGAAAACAGAAAATTGTCATGTGCGTATGTATTCACCCCCTTTGTTATGAAGCCCATAAAAAGCTCTGGTACAACCAATTACCTTCAGAAGTCACATAATTAGTGAAATGATGTCCAACTGTGTGCAATCTAAGTGTCACTTGATCTGGCATTACATATACACACTTTTTTTGAAAGCACCCAGAGGCTGCAAAACCTAAGCAATAGGCACCACTAACCAAACACTGCCATGAACACCAAGGAACTCTCCAAACAAGTAAGCGACAATGTTGTTGAGAAGTACAAGTCAGGGTTAGGTTATAAAAAAAATCCAAATCTTTGATGATCCCCAGGAGCACCATCAAATCTATCATAACCAAATGGAAAGAACATGGCACAACAGCAAGCCTGCCAAGAGAAAGCCGCCCACCAAAACTCACGGACTGGGCAAGGAGGGCATTAATCAGAGAGGCAGTACAGAGACCTAAGGTAACTCTGGAGGAGCTCCAGAGTTTCACAGCAGAGACTGGATTATCTGTACATAGGATGACAAAAAGCTGTACACTCCATAGAGTTGGATTTTATGGCAGAGTGGCCAGAAAAAAGTCAATACTTTCAGCAAAAAAACAAAATGGCACATTTTGAGCTTGTGAAAAGGCATGTGGGAGACTCCCAAAATGTATGGAGGAAGGTGCTCTGGTCTGATGAGACTAAAATGTAACTTTTCGGCCATCAAAGAAAATGCTATGTTTGGCGCAAACCCAACACATCACATCACCCAAAGAACGCCATGCCCACAGTGACACATGGTGGTGGCAGCATCATGCTGTGGCGACATTTTTCAGCAGCCAGGAATGGGAAACTGTTCATAGTTAAGGGAAAGATGGATGGTGCTAAATACAGGGATATTCTTGAGCAAAATGTGTACCACTCTGTGCATGATTTGAGGATAGGATGGAGGTTCACTTTCCAGCAGGACAATGACACATACAGTGTGTTAACAAAACAAAAAAATGAAAAAAAGTGGTAAAAAAAAAGGCGGAGGATTAAAAAAACAAACAAACATGCATGTACAGTACAGTGTTGAATAAAGCAACACTTGAGTGGTTTAAGGGGAAACGTAAATGTGTCGGAATGGCCTGGTCAAAGCCCAGAACTCAATCCAATAGAACATTTTTGGTCAGACTTAAAGATTGATGTCTACAAGCGCAAACCATGTAACTTGAAGGAGCTGGAGCAGTTTTGCAAGGAGGAATGGGCAAAATCCCAGTGGTAAGATGTGGCAAGCTCATAGAGACTTATCCAATGCGACTTGGAGCTGTGATTGCCGCAAAGGGTGGTTCTACAAAGTATTGACTTTAGGGGGGTTAATAGTTATGCACATTGACTTTTTCTGTTATTTTGTCCAATTTGTTGTGCGCATGTTCTGTAAATTAAATGATGCAAATCCTCAAACAATCCATGTTCATTCCAGGTTGTGAGGCAACAAAACACAAAAAATGCTAAGGAGGGTGAATACTTTTGCAAGGCACTGGAGTTGCCTTCCACCTGCCCATGCGTTGACTGTGTTGTATTTTCTTCCAAAGTAGCACGCAGGTTCCGGAGATGGAGGTTTTTCAGGGAGAGTGAGAGAGTAGGCGATTTGTGAAAGTGGTATATTGCGGTTTGGTTCTTGATTACACATATTTACAGATTACCCATAATAACAATACACATAAATTAAAGAACACACATAGAAACAAAAAGCTAGGTCACTCTTTACACACACACCCCATACCATCCCCACACCCCATCCCCCAACAGTTAATTAAGACACATAATACACACATTACTTATTTTTTACTATTTTTATATATATATATATATATATATATATATATATATATAGAAACACTTATTTTTTTTAATTCTAATATTCATTTTGGGATTGTAAAGGAGAGGCGGGGAGAAAGAGATGAAGAGAGGTGAGGAGGAGAAAGAGGGGGCCCTGAGGAGTGATAGAGGTGAGAAGCAGGAGGTGAGGAGAGGTGGCGGAGAGGAGGAGAAGGTTGGGAGTGGTGGCGGAGAGGAGGCAGAGTAGTGCATCTGACTGGACGCCACCACCACCGGGCCCACCAACACCACCACCTTATTGAGCCTGGCTCTATCTGGACCCCAGATCCTCCCCACTGGGCCACCACCACCTCCTCACCAGGCCACGCCCCACAGCCCTCCATCCCCAACATCAAGCCATTCTGAGCAGGGGGAGATGCTGGCCCTCATGTGGCAGCAGATGGAGTGTCTCCGGGGGATCAAGGCCAGCATCTCCGCCAATCATGAGGAGGTAATGCGTAGCCTGGCCAGGTGCAATAGTGAGAACAGGAGGCATCACCTAATGACTGAATTTTCCCTGACCGGGTTGCTCAGGATGGGGCGGACTAGAGCGCATTCCAGGAGGTGACTGTAGATGCCATGCAAGGCGCTCTGGTCTCCAGCCCAGCCTTATTCAGCCCGGAGGCATCCGCCATCCACCCTGAGCCCCTCTTCTCCTCCCCAATGCTTTCATCACTGCCACTGCAGGTGCCGCTGCCACCTGGGGGTTTGCCTCCCCCTGTTCCACCCCGCAACACCACCAGGGAGACGGCCGTTGACCACGTGGGATTGGGGCACAATGATTAGGATGGAGGAGGACTAAGGGCTGCACAGATGTTTGTGCCTTCTAATCAGCACTCCTCAGTGACAATCTATTGGTCCAAATGTTAACCTAATCTAGTCTGGCTACAGAGTCTTGGATCCTGACCTATGTGAAGGTGATATTTTGAATGCAGGTGGCTACCACCCATCACATGGTCCATGATTCTCTTCTCTTTGGACACCTAGGGCACTGTTTAACCTTTCACCATTTGATGGTCAGTGAGGAATGCTGTTGAGAAGAGATGCTGCAGTCCCTATATTTTTTAAGGCCTTTTATTGTAGGTGTTATGTTTTATGTTTTATTTTGTTTAGGTACAATTCAGGTCCACTAAGGCATCTTCTGCATCTGCAAGCATTGTGAAGGAAATGCATTAAGTGTGAGATTTTCATAATACCTCTCAGGTGCACATTCCTTCAATGACAGCCCCCCCCCCCCCCCTTAACATGTAGCTCCCAAAACTCTAAAGCTATTATATAGCCAGATATCTAAGACATGATTGTTGTTAGCTTAAATGTAGACTAATATCCCTATGGCAGAGGACTTGCAAAATCTCACTATGGCATGTTAATGACAGCCAGCATTAATATATGCACTAGTGAAGCATGTGATCCTGACCTCAATATCAGTCTGTGAACAGATCTTGGGACTGATGTAAGTAACATTGAATCTGGCTGCTGACCTTTGTGTCCTCTCCGTATTAAAGGGTGTTTTTCCCTATTGCTGATATCATGGTTATCCTTTAACATGTGCTAACAGCTGTATAGCTGATGGATGTGAGATCAATGTTGAGGAACAATATCATATGGAGACTGACGCTGGTCACAGCTAAGCATTTATTGTGAGATGACACATCATTATTAATTGTCATGGCCAGTGAGTTATCCTGAGAACTAGCTAATGGGAATAAGGTGAGTTTGTATATTGTTACCATTACAGTATTCAACACTGTACTGTACATGCATGTTTGTTTGTTTTTTTAATCCTCCGCCTTTCTTTTTTACCACTTTTTTTCATTTTTTTGTTTTGTTAACACACTGTATGTGTGAAACTAGATTGGATTACATAGTCCTGATGTTTAATCATCTGTTTCATTGAGCAGACCTAGACAAGTTGTAATTGCTATGCACATTAATGGTTTCTTCAATTGAAATGAGTGATTTCTGATGATACTTTTTATCATCAGATTCCGGTTGCAGTGGTGTAGTGACTACATGTGACACTGGTAGGTGCTATGCATCATGCTTATTCTAGACTATGACATTACCCCGTTTAGGTATACCCTTTTTTCCAACAATAGCCTCTTGCTCTCCCGGGATCCACCCACACCACACCCATGATATTAATGCACAGTCTTGTCCATTTCTGATTATGCTCTGTGTATGAAATAAGGCTTTGTTATACCATTCTCAAGGTATCAGTGTGTTTTCAATGGTTGGGGTTATGGGACATTTGTTATTATTATAACAAATTATTAGTATTTTTAACCTTTATTTGTAACGTGCCACCATATTCTGTAGAGCCTATACATGGGGATACGAACAGGCAAGAATACAATGTTAACAAACTGCAGAAAATTGCAGGGCCCTGTTATGAACTTAGAATCTTTGTTGAAAGTGCTTTGTTTCAAAGCACCCTACAAGACTGGAAAATCGCTACTTACAATCTAAAGGGAATTAAAGAAGCAGAAGCCTGGGAAAAAACAGATAAGGAATAGCAAGGGTGAGGAGGAAAATGCTAAGTTTACTTAGGAAGGAAGGTATGTGACATTGTGAGGTGAATGGCTCTAGATTGTAATATATTATCTTTCTCTAGTGGTCAGAAGTAATCCGCTAGTGGAAATGTCAGATCAGGCCATGGGTTATGACATATATCTCCAGAGGTTAGAAGGAGAGAGAGAGCAGGGAGATGGGAATTGGATCTACAGAAGTGTTTCTGCTTATGAGCTTTAGAAGAGAAATAGTGAGTGGAGCATGGAAGGTGGGTTGTTTTTTTTATAGACATTCCTAAGTGTGCTGCAGTCCATATTGTCACACAACAGAGAACACAACAGAGGAACTGAACAACCAAATGTAAAATGTTCCCCTGGTACCTGACATATCCCATGTGGCAGTGTAATTTGGCCACTAATTGTTTTCCCAATGTAGACGTGATGAGTGAGATGTATAGGAGATGATCTTTGTATTTTTAGGGTCCACATTAGAGCCTCTATGAGTGAGAAAGGGTTAATATGTCAGCCATTTCCATGTATTTGTGTTGCAATGCAATGAGGTAGTGTGTCATTAATAGCTTCCAGTATGTTGCAGCATGCCTTTTCATATTGGCATATGCATGACCTTTACAACCTATGAGGAAAATAACATTTTATTTGTTTGCAATATTTGATAGTTGGGAGTTGTTGTTGTAATGCCTTCCATTGCTTTCCCCATATTTTAAAGTGCATTGGTGTCTTTCTATTGTGATTTGCAGTGTTCCAAACTAGTCTGTAAACACTTTGTTGGTCCTATTTGGAAGCCTTAAGCTTTGGGCCGGCATTTGCCGTTTGCGGGCTTGTCTGCGGGTGCGGTCTTGAGCGTTTTTTTAATTGAATAGCAATTTGCGATTTTAGCTTTCAAAGGTCTTGCAGCCCTGAAAGATCAAAGGCTTTGGGAGGTTTTAAGTTCGGGGTTTAACCATCGCAAAGTTTTCAGGGCCGTAACCCTTAACCCATTCTGAGCCTGCAAATTAACTTACGACCTCACTTATGGGCTACAGTAACTTACGATTGCTCAATTGAATTGGGCTCAAGGAGAGCTCCAGGCTTAGTTAAACTTAATTATTTTTAGGCTGATATAATTTTCTCTCAACAGGTTTCCAAACCAAAATGTAAACTGTTTTTATTTTTAATAAATCATCCAATAATAACCAGTGCAGAGCAACAACATTTAATGTAAAGAGTCTAACCGGCACTAAATGAATCCATCTTCAAATAGGTGTGAAAGCGCATAGGCCCATAGGCATGAATTATTACCTTTTTTTATGGTTTTTTAAAGTCAAAGATCCGCTGAGAGCCTTATTTAAAAATCACTTCATGGAGACAGTTTAAAGAAAGTAAAGCATAGTTAATGTATTTTCATTTCATACGTTTAAGGGTTCTGTTTCACTTTATATGGCCTTAATAATAGATCATCAGCATTAAATTGTTATAGTCCAGTACATTCATAACACACGAGAACAGCAAGTCACATTTGGTAGACTGAGTAGGCAAACATAAATCAGGACAAGATATTTAAGAGTAAAATTTCATAAACCTTTTAAAAAAATGCAGATAATATTAATTATTTAGTTTTCCAATATAGAGCCCTATTCTATTTGAGCAGTGTAATTTGCATTATACAGTAAAATCGTCTGATAGAGCTTTTTTCCCCCCCTACCCTACACGTCTATTCAACAACAATCAATTTAATTTATAGTGGAAAAAGATTGAAGCCGTCCACCATACAGTAGTGCAGCAAATAAATAGTACATTTGTGTTTGAAAGTCTAAAAAATTTTTAAAAACGTTATTTCCTGCTCAGATTTCTAAGAAATACTTGCATAATATATATATATATATATATATATATATATATATATATATATATATATATATATAATCAGAGTATTGGTGTATATAGTGATACCTCTTCTATTGGACACATGTATTCATAATAGAGCAAAGTATACAATTCCAAAGAATAGGAGCAACTCTGGATAACTTCTGTAGGCAAACTTGGGAGATATTCATAATATAGGATGAGAGGAATAAATCATAAATCAAATTACTAGACAGATTTTGTACCTCAGTGCTTAACACTAAACTTGTCCAAATGAGAAAAAAATAAAGTTTGGAATTTATGATCTAATATAACTGAGAATTAAAAATATGCCTATATTTAGGTGCTACTTTCCATTTTCTATTCTTAATATTTTACAGTGATATAAATGATGGGTATGTTACTGGATATTCCCTAATATCATACATACATCTGTAAATTACATTATAACACAACATTTAGAATAGCAGGGACGTATACTATTTTACTAGGAACAACGATTCCAGTATGCAAATAAATAATTCAAACATATTATAGAAAAAAGAGTTTATGGTGTGAGACAACTGAGAAAATAGAAGAAAAAGACTTCCTGCTTAGCATGTTTACTAAGAAAACTGTCCATCTCTAACTGCTTGCTACTAATTGGCTTTCAGTCTACAGTACCTGAAGAGGTGTATACATAGAGCCTCATTCAATTTGTGACTCGCAACTCGATTGCAGAGAGCAAAATGTCTCGTAAGGCCGAAGGACTTTGAAATCCAACCTACATTATTCGCGTCCTATGGGCTTCAATCTCCGATGTTGGATTTCAAAGTCCTATGGACTTGGAGGTTGTAGCCCGTAGAACTTTACATTGTTTACCGTGATCGATATAACACGAAAATTTAACATGAAATGAAGTATTGGAGAATGTTGTGCCTAACACCTATAGTAATCAAGCAACTTTAATAATTTGGGATGTTGCACAGAATCAAGAACGGTGTGAGTAAGCCCTAGCAAGGGAGAAACTGACCGTTGTGGGGCCAGTGCTACACACTATATGGAAGGAGGAGCAATAGCAGACATCATTATAGGACATGAGGCAGGCTTCTAGACCAGGACCAATCTAACCAACTCAAATGAATCACAAGTATATGCGGGAATGATGTTGTTGGTAGTGTCTAATGGTCTGTGGTACTAGATAACTTGCTTTTTTTAACATAATATTGTGACATAACTAGCTTTTGGTATAAATTAATATAGACTCCTACTATATACACACTCCTATCCTATAGTGTAATTTGTATATAGTGTTTTTAGATTTTTTATATTCCTGGGTAGTATTCCTATGATTAAGCAGGTTTTGCTTTATATGAGGAATATCTTTATTATGATGGAGTGTGAGTAGAATACACCTTTAAAAAGGGCATTACCCATGGGTGGAAATCTTTTAGGTTGACTTACATTGGATAAACCAGTGTGCTATATGGTTGTTGTTGTTGTAGGACTGCCCTTATACACCCTCCTTATATCATCAACACTATCCTAATGATGTAAAAAATCGCTATATATCTTATTTTTGTATGTTTTTCTTATTATTGTCATTGTTGATTCTGTGCAACATCCCAAATTATTAAAGTTGCTATTAATTTTAAGATCTAAAATCACTTTCACTCTTAATAAAAGTACAGTATTGTTTTGCTTTTTTTACTTTTAAAGTACTCCGATTTGTCATTAAGCCCTTTGCGAGACCTCCTTGGTACCATTAAGTTGTGGTTAGATATTTGCCATTGGCAGGCTTGACGGAGTGGTTAGCAAGAAGGAGTCGGAGCAATTGAATAGCGATTTGCGATTTTAGCGTTCGGGACTCTTGCAGCCGTGAAGGATCAAAGGTTTGGAGGGCATTAACATGCAATTTTACAAATCGCAATAGATCACAATGAATCACAATGAATCACATGACTATTGTGGGCCCAGAGCTGAACACTTGAACTACTACAGCCTGTTATGCCCAGGGGGCCTCTGGACTGTTAAAAGATTAGTGCCCCCCGGGCTGTCAATAGCTACTATTGTTTAATATTTATCATTATGTACTTTCTCCCATTTATAATGTATGGTGTCATGGTCACATAGGTATCAGAACTGTTTCAGCCATGATGGCATGGATAGGGTTACTATGTGTGCAGTGCTATTTTATTGTGCTATGTAATGATCATGTAATAACTTATCCAAAGAGCCAACTATCTTGGACTATTTGGATTTATCAAGGATATTTATATATAGCATTCATCACTTTTGTAGCACTTGTGAACTTTAGCTCTGAAACAGTACATATTCCATTGCAGGCCATGAGGTATAAAACAGTTAAATATACCTTTTACTTATAATTAATTGTTTTTTATACTATAACTGCAAACAAGTCCCTTTTCCCATAATAAAAAATTGTTCTGGAGACAGTCAATAATTATTTTAGTCTAAACAATATGTATTTCAGTAGTCCACAAGGCAAAACACAAGGATATTCGTGAAGAACATTACTTGACCTATGCGCAATAGACTACAATTTGAAAGGGTTTTACGCAGATAATATGATGTACCAGGCATGCTTGATGCGTGCTAACCACATGTTTTATATTTTATTACTTCACCTTATATAAATGATCTTTTATTGGCTAATGGTGGGAATGTCTCATTTTTCTAGAAGGTAGAATGGGTTATACCATGTTCTTTATGTACTTCTCTATAAAAGCTGTGTTTTGTTTATATTTGTGTTCAGTCAGTCAGCAGCAGATATTTTGGATGTTTTTTTGTTGCTGACCCACGTTTGTACAAATAAAAATCTGATAATAAGAAAATAATCAGAGGCCTCTGTGTTTTGGTATCATGATTGGGTTACAGAATAAAATGTGGCTTGTGGTGATGATTTTTGCTACAACTTTGGATGAGCTGAGCCATGAGTGCACTACTTGCCCGTAGATAACACCCTGAGCTTCAAGAATTTTCATGGGAGAGACGCCTGACAACTAATCATGGTGGAGTTGAGCAGAGCCGCCTTGGTGAAAATCTGCGTGTAGGATTACTTGTCATGCGTGTCTTCCAAGGAAGCCCGGGAGCTTGTAGGACAAATTTGCACAAAATTACCTCACCCAGACTGACTTCTAGCCAGAACCTGATATGATTGCATTTTTTGTTTGTTGTTAATAACCTAAAAATTCTAAATAGTGTAATTAACAGAAGTAGAATTAATTAAGATATTTTACATGTAAAGGTGTTAGTTAGTGATGTCGCGAACCTAAAATTTTCGGTTCGCGAACCGAGAACGCGAACCGCCGCAAATATTCGCGAACCGGCGAACATCGGCGAACCTCCATAGACTTCAATGGGCAGGCGAATTTTAAAACCCACAGGGACTCTTTCTGGCCACAATAGTGATGGGAAAGTTGTTTCAACGGGACTAACACCTGGACTGTGGTATGCCGGAGGGGGATCCATGGCAAAACTCCCATGGAAAATTACATAGTTGATGCAGAGTCTGGTTTTAAGCCATAAAGGGCATAAATTACCTAACATTCCTAAATTGTTTGGAATAACGTGCTTTAAAACATCAGGTATGATGTTGTATCGATCAGGTAGTGTAAGGGTTAGGCCCGCTTCACAGTGACAGACCAAACTCCCCGTTTAACGCACCGCAAACAACCACAAACAGTCCATTTGCACAACCGCAAACTCCCCATTTGCACAAGGTTGGATACCAAGCTAGCCATGTCCCGTTCCTTGTCCTCAATGATTTCATTGAAGGTCTCTTCCTCAACCCAGCCACCAAGGGTCCCCGAAAGGTGACAACAAGCCCCCTGGGACGCCTGCTGTGTTTGGTCTTCCACCTCCTCAAAGCCACCTTCCTCCTCTGACTACTCTTCTTCAGACTCCTCTCACTGCATTGCCTCTCTCTGCATTATTATAAGGTGTGTTAAGTAGTACTACTCTTATCAGTTTAAAACCTGTTACAGCACATATCAGGGGGCGTGTATAAGGCCTGGATTTTTAGAACCAGGAGATGGAAAAAGATGCTTTGTTGGTTGTATCACTTCAATTTTGGGGCACGGCACGTGCAATCAAAGGTGCCACCAGATAGGAGTGACGTGTTTGTAAGTACTACTCTTATCAGTTTAATACTTGTTACGTTACCTATCAGGGGGCGTGTATAAGGCCTGGATTTTTAGAACCAGGAGATGGAAAAAGATGCTTTGTTGGTCGTATCACTTCAATTTTGGGGCACGGCACGTGCAGTCAAAGGTGCCACCAGATAGGAGTGACGTGTTTGTAAGTACTACTCTTATCAGTTTAATACTTGTTACGTCACCAATCAGGGGGCGTGTATAAGGCCTGGATTTTTAGAACAAGGAGATGGAAAAAGATGCTTTGTTGGTCGTATCACTTCAATTTTGGGGCACTTTGTGACATTAGCTTCTTACGCTCAAACATGTCCTTTACAGGCACCTGACTATGGGCAGATGAGCAGGAACTGCTCAAGGCGAGAGACGGAGTGGCGGATGGTTGAGAGGGGGCAAGGAGGACAGCAGTTGTTGATGTGGCTTATGATGCTGCACCAGGAGGAGGATGGCGGCTTTGAGTTTGTGTGCTGCTTGTACTCATGTGTTGGTTTGGAGTCACCCAAACATTAGGTCTCAACCTGTAGAGGATAAGGGAACCAGGCTACTCTAGACCTCATTCATCATTACAGGTTTTGACAGATCGGTACTATGCATCCAAGTCACTGTGACAACAGATATGAGTGGCACTGTGCACTTGCAGAAGTTGGTAGAGTAGACGCTGTAGGTTTACACACACGCTTGCAACTAACTGCTATGCAATCTATTACAGTAGAATTTTTTTTTTTAAATGTACACTACTGTTACACCAGATATGAGTGGTGTGTTAAGTAGTACTACTCCTATCAGTTTAATCCCTGTTATGTGCCTTTTTTTGGGTTTGGTTGTTGATGCCACAGTGCAGCACCAGAGGCTAGAAAAATTAGGCATGTACACATGCCTGAAAAATTAGGTATTGTTGATCTTGCAGCGAGCAGATAAGAAGGTAGGCCTGATTCAACGCCCCATCCCTGCATATCCACACTCAGAGATTGAGGGGACGACCCTTACAAGGCCACGGGCCGGAGATATAAAGGGGGGCCATCCCAAATAAGCACACAAGCGGGGACAAAGGTAGTGAAGGGGGCATAGAGGCCCATGGACTGACGGTCGCCATCTTGGCAGGAAAAGCGCCCAGCACTTAAGCCAAACTGACCCAGCACAGGCAGCTACTTGAGTCAAACGCTGTACAATTACACCTTAATAAAGCTGAAACATGCAGCAGCAGGGATTCTAAACGGCCACACAGGGACAAGGAGGCTAACAGCCCCCACAGTCTCTGCACCACTCTTTTTAACAGATAACCCAAGGGGCTAACCAGGGACCTTGCCCACAAAAAAAAAGCAGAATTTTATTGGAGGAATTATTAGTGTCTTTACCCCCAAGAGAGGACATAATATACGGTATCTTTAGACTACCTGATGGCCAAACCTCCTTTAGCCCCAATGCTATCCAAGAAACATTTCAAAACTTCGATCAGACCATATATTCATCCCAATCCCGCTGCAGCGGATCTGACATAGAGTCCTTCCTACTACAGCAAGAAGTCCACAAAATACCTGTACCTCAATTGGACAGCTTGAACCTAGACATATCCCAAGAGGAAGTTAAATCTACAATCCAAGATCTTAAATTTGGCAAGTCCCCAGGGCCAGACGATTTTACTCATCTGTACTATAAGAAATTTGAGCCCTTGCTTACCCCCGCACCTAACATCTTTGTTTAACGCTATACTAAATGGAGAACCTATGCCCCCTTAATTGAATCAGTCCGACCTCATAGTCTTTCCAAAAGAGGGTAGGGACCCGAATCTCAAACTGTATTACAAGGCAGCGCAGCTAGCTTTCATTCCTCTGGCGCATTCTCCAAAACACATCAGCCGCTCTGGGTGTTTATGGAAAATGTAAGCATGTCACCTTATACATGGGATACAGTAATATGGATTCCAGGCCTGTATACTTTTTTGAGAAACTTGAAAAACCCATTGATTAAGCACTCATTAAAAATATGGACGGAGATGAACTGGACACAAAAACTGGACACTCGGGTATCAGATCTTACCCCTATCGTACCCAATCCCCACTTTAAGATACATCTTCCGGAAAGCTCTCTCAGTTGGTGGAAGTCTCAGAACCTACTAAGGGTTGGTCCACCTTTGAGTGGGTGAGAGATAGATAAAATTTACCCCTGGCTGAACACTATAATTTTTGCAGGATACATCATTTTATATATACGATAAGTGGTAGGGGAACCCCCCAAAGAAACACCTGTCTACTCAAAAAATGTAGGGATTCCCCCTTTCAGCCTGGTATTATTAGCCTCATGTATGAACTATTTAATGAAAACTCATGGGCAAACAAACCAGACTATATTAAAGCCTGGGAGAGGGATTTGGGCACCGAGTTGGCAGATAGCACATGGGATAAAAGTTGGCAAGGCTTAAGTAGGGGATATTTAAATTATAGTCTGCTTGAGACTTCAATAAAGGTCCTACACAGGACATATATTACTCCTTTTAAGCTAATAAATGGGATCCAAAACGGAGCAGCTCATGTTTTAGGAACAGTGGTAATGAGGCTACATTTATTCATGTCTGGTGGGAGTGTTCGGCAGTCATAAGACTATGGGAAGAAACATGCTTACTAGCTTCTAAAATGTTTAAGATTGACCTAATAAAATATTTTTTGAAAGAAAAAATACACATAGCTAGTAGTTGGAAAACCCAAAATTAAAACTTTCAGGAATTAATAAAAAAAATCAACTATTTACTGCTCAACGAGAGATTTAACCATGTAGTCTTGGATAGAATCACCCAGTTCCAGACAATTTGGGATCCCTGGATAACATCCCCATTTAGTGCCCCCCTAATTTAATAAAACATTTGTTAATGGTTGAAGCGACTCGGGGGAAAGGACCGGAGTGGGGGGCCCTGGAGGAGACCCTTCAGAAGCAACCGGCGGCAAAATCATCCGAGGAAAGGAGAGGTCGCCTACTGAAGCCTGCCCTAGGGTAACCCAAGGGCGATTGAGCAGGTTACATATTGTAAATAATAAGCTAATGCTGGAGTGATGATAGATAATAGGACTTTGGTGTTAACTGCTGATATACTCTTTACTATTGTCTGTTTTACCATGTCTTAGGTTTCTCTTAAAAATTGCAATCACAGTAAAAAAAAAGAAAATGTATTAACCAAAAAAGTAAAAAAAAGAAGGCCTAGCCACCTAATTTTAACAAAATGTCTTCATTGTAAATATGTATTTTTGCACAACTGTTGTGTTATGCAAGACTGTTCAATATGCTTTCTTTTCCATTACATGCCGTACGCCTTCTGGCATAAAAATTGAAATTCAAAAATTAGATATTGTTGCAGCCGCTGCTGTTGCAGCGGCCAGAAAAATTGACCTTTGTTCCCCAGGCAGAACGTGCCATAAAATATTGCCTCTTCTTGAACCCTAGTTGGTGGCGGATAATTCACGCAAGTCATCCGGCATTCACAGATAACATACAGCAGCGTGTGGACCATTTATAGCCGAAGGCAGCTCATCTCATCAGGCCTTTTTCAGTCGAATGTATCGCCCAGTGTCAGTCCCTTCGGGATCCATCCCTCATTCATCTTTATAAAGGTGAGGCAATCTAGACTTTTTTGCCCTAGGCGACTTCTCTCCTCGGTGACAAAACCTCCTGCTGCACTGAAGGTCCTTTCTGACAGGACACTTGAAGCGGGGCAGGCCAGAAGTTCAATTGCAAATTGGGATAGCTCAGGCCACAGGTCTAGCCTGCATACCCAGTAGTCAAGGGGTTCATCGCTCCTCAGAGTGTCGATATCTGCAATTAAGGCGAGGTAGTCTGCTACCTGTCGGTCAAGTCGTTCTCTAAGGGTGGATCCCGAAGGGCTGATGCGATGCGTAGGACTGAAAAAGGTCTGCATGTCCTCCATCAACAACACGTCTTTTAAACGTCCTGTCTTTGCCGGCGTGGTCGTGGGAGGTGGATTACTTTCACCTCTTCCCCTGTTATATTGCCCTTGTGCTGTGACATCACCCTTATATGCTGTGTAAAGCATACTTGTTAATTTGTTTTGGACCTGCTGCATCCTTTCTGACTTGCGGTAATTTGGTAACAAATCAGGCAGTTTCTGCTTATACCGGGGGTCTAGTAGTGTGCACACCCAGTACAGGTCATTCCCCTTCAGCCTTTTTATACGAGGGTCCTGCGACAGGCACGACAGCATGAAAGACCCCATTTGCACAAGGTTGGATGCCGAGCTAGTCATGTCCCGTTCCTCGTCCTCAGTGATCTCGCTGAAGATATGTTCTTCCCCCCAGCCACGTACAACACCACGGGTACCAGATAGGTGACAACGAGCACCCTGGGATGCCTGTTGTGATTGGTCTTCCTCCTCCCCCTCAAAGCCACATTCCTCCTCTGACTCCTCTTCCTCACAATCCTCTTCCAGCGTTGCCGCAGGTCCTGCAAGCGATGCTGATAAGGCTGTTTCTGGTGGTGATGGTGACCACAACTCTTCCTCTTCCTCGTCACGCTCATCTACAGCCTGATCCAGCACTCTTCGCAGGGCACACTCCAGGAATAAAACAAATGGTATGATGTCGCTGATGGTGCCTTCGGTGCGGCTGACAAGGTTTGTCACCTCCTCAAAAGGACGCATGAGCCTACAGGCATTGCGCATGATCGTCCAGTAACGTGGCAAAAAAATCCCCAACTCCACAGAGGCTGTCCTAGCACCCCCTTCATACAAATACTCGTTAATGGCTTTTTCTTGTTGGAGCAGGCGGTCGAACATTAGGAGTGTTGAATTCCAACGTGTGGGGCTGTCACAAATCAAGCGCCTCACTGGCATGTTGTTTCGCTGCTGGATATCTGAAAAGTGCGCCATGGCCGTGTAGGAATGCCTGAAATGGCCACACACCTTTCTGGCCTGCTTCAGGACGTTCTGTAAGCCTGGATACTTATGGACAAAGCGTTGTATGATCAGATTACACACATGTGCCATGCACGGCACATGCGTCAACTTGCCCAAATTCAATGCCGCCAACAAATTTCTTCCGTTGTCACAAACCACTTTGAGAAAATTGAAAAACCCATTGATTAAGCACTCATAAAAAATATGGACAGAGATGAACTGGACACAAAAACTGGACACTCGGGTATCAGATCTTACCCGTATCGTACCCAATCCCCACTTTAAGATACATCTTCCGGAAAGCTCTCTCAGTTGGTGGAAGTCACAGAACCTACTAAGGGTTGGTCCATGGTGGCATGACGACAAAATAATGACCTTTGAGTGGGTGAGAGATAGATACAATTTACCCCTGGCTGAACACTATAATTTTTGCAGGATACATCATTTTATATATACGATAAGTGGTAGGGGAACCCCCCAAAGAAACACCTGGCTACTCAAAAAATGTAGGGATTCCCCCTTTCAGCCTGGTATTATTAGCCTCATGTATGAACTATTTAATGAAAACTCATGGGCAAACAAACCAGACTATACCAAAGCCTGGGAGAGGGATTTGGGCACCGAGTTGGCAGATAGCACATGGGATAAAAGTTGGCAAGGCTTAAGTAGGGGATATTTAAATTATAGTCTGCTTGAGACTTCAATAAAGGTCCTACACAGGACATATATTACTCCTTTTAAGCTAATAAATGGGATCCAAAACGGAGCAGCTCATGTTTTAGGAACAGTGGTAATGAGGCTACATTTATTCATGTCTGGTGGGAGTGTTCGGCAGTCATAAGACTATGGGAAGAAACATGCTTACTAGCTTCTAAAATGTTTAAGATTGACCTAATAAAATATTTTTTGAAAGAAAAAATACACATAGCTAGTAGTTGGAAAACCCAAAATTAAAACTTTCAGGAATTAATAAAAAAAATCAACTATTTACTGCTCAACGAGAGATTTAACCATGTAGTCTTGGATAGAATCACCCAGTTCCAGACAATTTGGGATCCCTGGATAACATCCCCATTTAGTGCCCCCCTAATATAATAAGACATTTGTTAATGGTTGAAGCGACTCGGGGGGAAGGACCGGAGTGGGGGGACCCTGGAGGAGACCCTTCAGAAGGTAACCCAAGGGCGATTGAGCAGGTTACATATTGTAAATAATAAGCTAATGCTGGAGTGATGATAGATAATAGAACTTTGGTGTTAACTGCTGATATACTCTTTACATTGTCTGTTTTACCATGTCTTAGGTTTCTCTTAAAAATTGCAAACACAGTAAAAAAAAAGAAAATGTATTAACCAAAAAAGAAAAAAAAGAAGGCCTAGCCACCTAATTTTAACAAAATGTCTTCATTGTAAATATGTATTTTTGCACAACTGTTGTGTTATGCAAGACTGTGCTTGCTGGACCTGCGGCAACGCTGGAAGAGGATTGTGAGGAAGAGGAGTCAGAGGAGGAATGTGGCTTTGAGGGGGAGAAGGAAGACCAATCACAACAGGCATCCCAGGGTGCTCGTTGTCACCTATCTGGTACCCGTGGTGTTGTATGTGGCTGGGGGGAAGAACATATCTTCAGCGAGATCACTGAGGACGAGGAACGGGACATGACTAGCTCGGCATCCAACCTTGTGCATGGCCGTGTAGGAACACCTGAAATGGCCACACACCTTTCTGGCCTGCTTCAGGACGTTCTGTAAGCCTGGATACTTATGGACAAAGGGTTGTATGATCAGATTACACACATGTGCCATGCACGGCACATGCGTCAACTTGCCCAAATTCAATGCCGCCAACAAATTTCTTCCGTTGTCACAAACCACTTTGCCAATCTCTAGTTGGTGCGGAGTCAGCCATTGATCCACCTGTGTGTTCAGGGCGGACAGGAGTGCTGGCCCGGTGTGACTCTCTGCTTTGAGGCAAGTCAACCCCAAGACGGCATGACACTGCTGTATCCGGGATGTGGAATAGTATCTGGGGAGCTGGGGGGGTGCCGTTGATGTGGAGCAAGACGCAGCAGCAGAAGAAGACTCAGCTGAGGAGGTTATGGAAGAGGATGGAGTAGGAGGAGTAGAGGAGGTGGCAGCAGGCCTGCCTTCAAGTTGTGGCGGTGTCACTAACTCCTCTGCAGAGCCACGCATTCCATGCTTGGCAGGCGTCAGCAGGTTTGCCCAATGCGCAGTGTAGGTGATATACCTGCCCTGACCATGCTTTGCAGACCAGGTATCAGTGGTCAGATGGACCCTTGCCCCAACACTGTGTGCCAGAGATGCCATTACTTCCTTTTGCACAATTGAGTACAGGTTGGGGATTGCCTTTTGGGCAAAGAAATTTCGTCCGGGTACCTTCCACTGCGGTATCCCAATCGCTAAAAACTTTTTGAACGCCTCAGACTCCACCAGCTTGTATGGTAAAAGCTGGCGGGCCAAGAGTTCAGACAAGCCAGCTGTCAGACGCCGGGCAAGCGGGTGACTTTGTGGCATTGGCTTCTTACGCTCAAACATGCCCTTGACAGACACCTGACTCTGGGGAGATGAGCAGGAACAGCAAGAGGCGAGAGACGGAGTGGTGGAGAGTTGAGAGGGGGCAAGGAGGACAGCAGTGGTTGATGTGGATGAAGATGCTGGACCAGGAGGAGGATGGCGGCTTTGAGTTTGTGTGCTGCTTGTACTCACGTGTTGATCCCATTTGCGTTTGTGATGTGACATCATGTGCCTTCGCAAAGCAGTTGTACCTAGGTGGGTGTTGGACTTCCCACGACTCAGTTTCTTTTGGCACAGGTTGCAAATGGCATCGCTGTTGTCAGAGGCAGACACACACAAAAAATGCCACACTGCTGAGCTCGGCGGTGACGGCATTCTGGTGGTGGCAGCAGCATGCGTTGATTGGCGTGCTGTCTGGCTGACCCCGGGTGCTGATGCATGCGGTCTGACTGTGCCACTAGCTCGTTGCGATGACCTCCCTCTACTTCCAACTCATCTCCTCCTCCTCTCTGTCTACCCATCTGAACTTTCCCCCTGTTCTTCTTCTCTTCTAGCAGGCACCCACATGACATCCACGGACGCATCATCATCATCATCACCCGCCTCACTTGTATATGACAACTGAACAAAGGAAGCAGCAGCGGGTACATCATCATCATCATCATCATCACATCGTACGTACATGTGTGTAATGCTGCCTGTCTGAGACATATCCCTGTTATCTACATTCTCTAATAATGGTTGCGCATCACTCATTTCATCAAACTGATGTGTAAATAACTCTTCTGACTGATCAATTGATTCGGCTGTGGTACTAGTGTTGGTGGTGGCGGCAGGCGGGTGAGTGTTAACTTGAGAGGTGCCCGAAGCTAAGCTGGAGGAGGATGGTGCGTCAATGTTCCAAGCGGAAGCTGTAGAAGATTGGGTGTCCTGTGTTAGCCATTCTACTACGTCCTCTGAACTTTTCAAGTTCAGGGTAACTGGCCTCTGAACTCTGGGCATTATTGTAGGGCCAAAGGGAATCAGAGCACTACGACCACGACGGCCTCTGCGGGGTGTCCTGCCTCTGCCTGTCATTTTTTTTTAAATGTGGACTGTTGGTACCCCAACTAGACTGGATTGGTTGAACTTGGCACAGTACTTGTAAGAAGGGCACACACTATGGGTAGCGGTCAAGCAAATGAACTTTGATTGACGGTTATGCAAATGCACTTAGATTTAAGAAAATAAAAGTTTGGGTTTTTTAAATGTGGACTGTTGGTACCCCAACTAGACTGGATTGGTTGAACTTGGCACAGTGTATTTGACATTATGAGAAACATGATCTGTAAACTAAAGAAAAATCATGTTAGGAGGTTGAGAGATAAAGAAACCGGATGGGGCGATACCGAGCAGAGCACACCATCTAAAGCCCACTGGGAGACAAACTCATCCATTCCCCCAGTGGACAAAGCCAGGTGGTACTCTGCCCGGATACGGGAGCGCACCAGCACCCGGAACATGGCCTCAGGTGACAAGGGAACCCCCCCTATCAAACAATGCTTCCTGGACTTATATATAGCCAATTTGGCTAATGCCAGGAGCAGGTTGACGAGGAGGTCCCTGGCCTTATTGCCCCGGGACACTGGGTGCCCAAAAATAAAAATGTGAGGGGAGAAATGCAGCCAGAACTGCAGGAGGAGGCCCCTCAAGAGTGACAAGAGGGGCTGCAGTCTGGCGCAACTAAAATAAATATGATACACGGACTCTCCCTTGCCACAGAATGGACAAGTGGAGGGAGAGTCCGTGAATTTAGCTAAGTACTCTCCCGTGCTCAGTGCACCATGGAGCACTCTCCAACTCAAGTCCCCGGTGGGTCGTGGAACTAAATCAGAATAAAGTTCCCTCCACCGGGGCCTCTTGACCTCGTCAGCTGGTAGGACCCACCTCCAGATGGTATCGGGACGGGTCACGAAGGCAAGGAAGTGCACTGTATGGAGCACGAGAGAATATAAGCTCTTCCTCGGCATGCCGCGAAAGCATGCCGAGGGTATGTCCCTCAACTTCGAGAGGTTGGGGACAGGAGGAGCCTGAGGGGAAACACGGGGCTTGTGTCCAATGCAAACAGCCGGAGCAGGGGTGTTGAAAGGTGCATGTGGCACTCCGGCCTGCAAAGCCCCGCGAAGGTAGGTGCGCGAGTCGGGGGAGATGGCATCCCTAATCTCCTGGAGTAAGCGCCCTGAGACTTTGGGCGTCACATATCCCAAACAGAGCGCAAGCTCCTGGGGTGACACCCAATCAGAACGCCCGTATTCCAAGAGATCCCCGACTCGGGTCATCCGTGCATGACTAAGGCGGCGGATGATACTGGGGGACTGTAACATTGGAGCCCCCACTGCTGGATTAAATAGCAGGGGCTCCGTGAATATTTCATCCCCCAAAGGCACGCCCTGCCTGGTCACGGAGACCATGCTCCAGGCCTTGAGGGTTTCCTGGTAGTATGCCGGCAACACAGAGAGGTCTCTCCCAAACCCCTCGGGCCTGATCAGAAATAATTGCCGGTCATACCCCAGGTTGCGCAACTGGCGATAAAAGCTTGATGCCAGTGCGCACCACTGCGGAGAGGGATCTGCATATAGGTATCTCTGCAGGTACTGAAGGCGGAAGGTGGACAACTGGGAGCACACACAAACTACTCCCTGTCCACCCTCCACCAAAGGCAGACTTGCCACCCCTGCAGAGACCCAATGCCTTCCCATCCAGAGGAAATCTAACAAATTCCTCTGGATATTGGTGACAAACTCGGGGGTCAGACTCAGACAAATCAGCCGTTGCCAGATCTGAGAAGCCACCAGCTTATTCACCACTAGAGTCCGCCCCCTAAGGGAAAGCATTTTTGCTAGACCCCTCCATCGTCCCAGACGAGAGAGGACACTGCCCTCTAACTCCCTCTAGTTGTCTGGGACGGAAGCGTCCGCAGCGGACAGGTAGACCCCCAGATATTTAATGACATCTGGCTCCGACGTGATGTCACGAAACGTGGGAGGCAAAGAGTCTACCTGTAAATTACCCTCTAAAAGGCCTGTGCATTTGGACCAGTTGATCTGAGCGGAGGAGGCAGCTGAATATACCTCCTGGCACTGTTTTGCCAGCTCAAGATCAACTGGATCCTGGGCCACGAGGAGCACATCGTCAGCATAAGCTGAAAGGACAATCCGCATGTCTGGATCTTTTAGCACCAGCCCTGTGAGCCTTTTCCTCAGTAGGCAGAGGAAAGGCTCGATGGCCAGTGCATATAACTGTCCAGACAAGGGACATCCTTGACGCACCCCTCGTCCAAATACCAAAGGTGCTGTTAGGGACCAATTGATTT
>CM050164.1:273529085-273695054 GCA_027410445.1 Discoglossus pictus
CCAGCAGAAACCACCTGTGACCAGGTATTAGCCACAGGGGTAGGTCTGCTGGCAGAACCACCAGGAGCTGGGGCTGCCTTATCTGCCTGGGGCCTATGCTGTGCAGTGCTGCAGCTAGGATTTTCAGGGGCCATTATTCCCCCGTTTGACCCCTGAGGCTTCTTAGTGGTCTTATCCCTCATGTTTAGACCCTTTTTTTTTAGTTTATTTGTTTTATTTATTTTTATTTTTTTGTTTTATGATTTTTTACTGTTTTCTTTTTTTTTAAATATAAAAGTGGGAAAAAGAAACAAAAAGACAAAACTAAGGGAGACAAAACTAAGGGAGAGAGAGGGGTGATGCTTGGCAGTGGAAGGGTTAATGGCCTGTTGCAAGGTGTCTAATTGCAACAACACAGAGAACACAGAGGCATTTTAACCCCTCTGTGTCTCTGTGTCAGATGTTAAAAAAAAGCCTTTTCAACAAAAATTCGAATTGTTTTCCCCCACACTGCCTACAAAGATGTTACTTGTCTTCTCTCCCCCAAAACATAAAACCCAACACCAAACAAACAAAACTTCAACAAAACCTAATAAACTTTTTAAAAGAAAAAAAAGTCAAAGTAACAAAGCTCCAGGAGTGAAGGTGTAGTGCTAAGGGAGGGGTGTGGCAAAGTATCCACGAGACAGCTCACTCTCCTGGGATAGAGACTTGAGCCTGACTCCCAGAAAACTAAAACTTAAATAAAACTAAGAAAAATACCACAAAAACTCCCAAAAATGAACAACACCGTGCACAAAGTGCTTATAAACAGAAAGGTGTTAAAATAAAACTTGTATTTGAGGGACTAAGACCCTAAAAAGCCTTTTGTTTGGAGCTCAAGCATGCACACAACATGCTCTCTTGCACCGTACTTGAAAGCAGGACACACACTATGGGTAGCGGTCAAGCAAATGAACTTTGATTGACGGTTATGCAAATGCACTTAGATTTAAGAAAATAAAAGTTTGGGTTTTTTAAATGTGGACTGTTGGTACCCCAACTAGACTGGATTGGTTGAACTTGGCACAGTACTTGTGAGCAGGACACACACTATGGGTAGCGGTCAAGCAAATGAACTTTGATTGACGGTTATGCAAATGCACTTAGATTTAAGAAAATAAAAATGTTGGGGTTTTTAAATGTGGACTGTCGGTACCCCAACTAGACTGGATTGGTTGAACTTGGCACAGTGTATTTTAAAATTATGAGAAAACATTTTCTGTAAACTAAATAAAAATCATATTAGGAGGTTGAAAGAAAAAGAAACCGGATGGGGGGATACCGAGCAGAGCACACCATCTACAGCCCACTGGGAGACAAACTCATCCATTCCCCCAGTAGACAAAGCCAGGTGGTACTCTGCCCGGATACGGGAGCGCACCAGCACCCGGAACATGGCCTCAGGTGACAAGGGAACCCCCCCTATCAAACACTGCTTCCTGGACTTATATATAGCCAATTTGGCTAATGCCAGGAGCAGGTTGACGAGGAGGTCCCTGGCCTTATTGCCCCGGGACACTGGGCGCCCAAAAATAAAAATGTGAGGGGAGAAATGCAGCCAGAACTGCAGGAGGAGGCCCCTCAAGAGTGACAAGAGGGGCTGCAGTCTGGCGCAACTAAAATAAACATGATACACGGACTCTCCCTTGCCACAGAATGGACAAGTGGAGGGAGAGTCCGTGAATTTAGCTAAGTACTCTCCCGTGCTCAGTGCACCATGGAGCACTCTCCAACTCAAGTCCCCGGTGGGTCGTGGAACTAAATCAGAATAAAGTTCCCTCCACCGGGGCCTCTTGCCCTCGTCAGCTGGTAGGACCCGCCTCCAGATGGTATCGGGACGGGTCACAAGGGCAAGGAAGTGCACTGTATGGAGCACGAGAGAATATAAGCTCTTCCTCGGCATGCCGCGAAAGCATGCCGAGGGTATGTCCCTCAACCTCGAGAGGTTGGGGACAGGAGGAGCCTGAGGGGAAACACGGGGCTTGTGTCCAATGCAAACAGCCGGAGAAGGGGTGTTGAAAGGTGCATGTGGCACTCCGGCCTGCAAAGCCCCGCGAAGGAAGGTGCGCGAGTCGGGGGAGATGGCATCTCTAATCTCCTGGAGCAAGCGCCCTGAGACTTTGGGCGTCACATATCCCAAACGGAGCGCAAGCTCCTGGGGTGACACCCAATCAGAACGCCCGTATTCCAGGAGATCCCCGACTCGGGTCATCCGTGCATGACTAAGGCGGCGGATGATACTGGGGGACTGTAACATTGGAGCCCCCACTGCTGCATTAAATAGCAGGGGCTCCGTGAATATTTCATCCCCCAAAGGCACGCCCTGCCTGGTCACGGAGACCATGCTCCAGGCCTTGAGGGTTTCCTGGTAGTATGCCGGCAACACAGAGAGGTCTCTCCCAAACCCCTCGGGCCTGATCAGAAATAATTGCCGGTCATACCCCAGGTTGCGCAACTGGCGATAAAAGCTGGATGCCAGTGCGCACCACTGCGGAGAGGGATCTGCATATAGGTATCTCTGCAGGTACTGAAGGCGGAAGGTGGACAACTGGGAGCACACACAAACTACTCCCTGTCCACCCTCCACCAAAGGCAGACTTGCCACCCCTGCAGAGACCCAATGCCTTCCCATCCAGAGGAAATCTAACAAATTTCTCTGGATATTGGTGACAAACTCGGGGGTCGGACTCAGACAAATCAGCCGGTGCCAGATCTGAGAAGCCACCAGCTGATTCACCACTAGAGTCCGCCCCCTAAGGGAAAGCATTTTTGCTAGACCCCTCCATCGTCCCAGACGAGAGAGGACACTGCCCTCTAACTCCCTCCAGTTGTCTGGGACGGAAGCGTCCGCAGCGGACAGGTAGACCCCCAGATATTTAATGACATCTGCCTCCCACGTGATGTCACGAAACGTGGGAGGCAAAGAGTCTACCTGTAAATTACCCTCTAAAAGGCCTGTGCATTTGGACCAGTTGATCTGAGCGGAGGAGGCAGCTGAATATACCTCCTGGCACTGTTTTGCCAGCTCAAGATCAACTGGATCCTGGGCCACGAGGAGCACATCGTCAGCATAAGCTGAAAGGACAATCCGCATGTCTGGATCTTTTAGCACCAGCCCTGTGAGCCTTTTCTACAGTAGGCAGAGGAAAGGCTCAATGGCCAGTGCATATAACTGTCCAGACAAGGGACATCCTTGACGCACCCCTCGTCCAAATACCAAAGGTGCTGTTAGGGACCAATTGATTTTAAGTAAACACTCTGCAGAGGCGTACAGCGTTCTTATAAAGCCCACAAACTGTGGGCCAAAGCCGTACGCTTGCAGAGTGGCTATGAGGTAACCATGGTCCACCCTGTCAAACGCCTTCTCTTGATCTAAAGAGAGAAAGGCGAGTGACAGACCAGTCCTGCGAGAATAATGCAATAGATCCCGGACCAGAAAGATACTATCAAAGATAGTCCGGCCCGGGATCGCATAGGACTGGTCAGGGTGAACCAATTCTGCCAGCACAGACCCAAGTCTAAGCGAGATGGCTTTAGCTACAATCTTGTAGTCCGTGCTGAGCAGAGAGACCGGTCGCCAGTTCTTAATAAGCCGGAGATCCCCCTTTTTGGGCAGCAGGGCAAGTACTGCCCTGTGACAAGACAGGGGCATCTCCCCGGTCTCCAGGGCTTCCCCAAGGACCAGATGGAAATCAGGTCCCAGAGTCTCCCAGAAAAATTGGAAAAACTCTACAGTCAGTCCGTCCAGTCCTGGAGACTTCTCACAGGACATGGCACGGAGGGCTTCAGAGAGCTCTTGAAAAGATAGTGGTATATCAAGCCGCTCTCTTACACCCTCACTGACTGTGGGGAGCCCCTCCCATAGCACCCTGCAGGTGTCTGGAGAAATGGGATCCGGAGAGTAAAGATCTTTATAAAAGTTCCGGGCTCTATTCCGGATACTCTCCGGATCTGTAAGGGGGGCACCGTCTTCATCTAGAAGACAGGTGATGTGGCTACTGTTACCCCCCTTTTTCTCCAGTGAGTAGAAGAGGCGCGAGCCGCGGTCTAGATCTTTGAGAAAACCTAAGCGGCTGCGCACGTATGCCCCCTTGGCCTGGTGTCGTTCCAGGTCACAGAGGACACCCTTCCTCTCTACATACTCGCTCTGCAGGGATTGGTCCCTACAAGTGAACAGCCTCTGCTCCAGATGGAGTACCTCCCCCCGGAGTGACTCCAACTCAGCTTCGCGCTGCCCACTCGCACCCTTGGTATATTCCTGACACAGAAGTCGCAAATGAACCTTGCCCACGTCCCACCACAGTTTTAACGTGGCAAAGTCCCCCTTGCAACCCCTCCAGTCCGTCCAAAACTCCCGGATCAATGTCACGAGCCCCTGGTCCTTCAACAAAGCATTGATGAAGTGCCAATACGCGGCTCGTGGCGCTGTTGGTGTTAGCGCCACTGTCACAGACACACAGTTGTGGTCTGTGAACGGAGCCAGCCTAATGGCACAAGAACCGACTCGTGACATATAGTGACTAGATATATATAGTCTGTCGATCCGGGAGTGGGACACCAGACCGGCTCTCACCCTGACGTAGGTGAAACCGTCTGATGCCCCTGGGTTCTGCTCTCGCCAGATGTCCTCCAGGGAGAAGCGGGCGATGATCTCCCGCAGGGCTGACGCAGAAGGCGGGTACGGCTCTGGACTATTCCGGTCCAGAGCGTCGAGGGTGCAGTTGAAATCACCCCCGAGTACCAAACACTCATCTGCGTCAACCGTCTCCAAAAACTGGGACAGTCTGGCGAGGAACCTCACTCTCTCGAGCCCTCCAGCAGGGGCATATATATTAACTAGGTTAATGATGCTACCCTGCTCTCGGACCCGGAGGTGGATTAGACGGCCTGGGATAACAGCTTTCACAAGCAGCAGCTCTGGCTGAAAAGACTCTGAGAACAGGGTCACCACTCCACATGACGCCGATGTGAAGTGGCTGAAGAAGACCCTGCCTCTCCACTCCAGTTGCCACGAGGCCTCAGCCTCTGGAGTGGTGTGAGTTTCCTGCAGGAAGCTCACAGAGTACCCTCCCTGATATAAATAGGAGAGTACCTGGAACCTGCGGAAACTGTCTTGACAGCCATTGGTATTTAGCGCGCTGATGTGCAAAGCCATTACTGCGTGTCAGGAATTGTGCTTTCCTCATACCCTTGAGACTGCTGATAGGACACGCACATTTTATAGAATTTCCGGACGCGGAGATGCTCCGCAGTCCCAGAATTCTTGGCCCTAGTGCTGACCACTAGATATTGCTGGAGAGAGTGGAGAATAAACGACATATTCTTCCACCTCTCCAAGGCCAGCCGCACCTTCCTTTTCTTTTGTCCATGAAGGGTGCTCTCAAGGAATAGATCTATTTCCTTGACAGGGATAACCCACCCAGAATCTGATGTTCCTTCTAGTGGGTCACCCCTGGGCTCCTCTTGGCTGAGGGCTTTTACTCCATCCTCCCCGGCTGGAGTCAGTTTCCTCAGCTTTATTCTCAGGGACCCCCTCTTAGATGATACAGAAGGAGTCCCTTTAGTACCCTTCAAGGTAAATAATGGACCCTTGGATTGCTGCTGCACCCCTGTAGCTTCAGGAGTGCATTCAGGGGTAGCTGGCTGGACAGCAGTGGCTGGCATGGCTTCCTTAATGGAAGCCTTGGAGGCTTTATATGCCTCCTCTGCCAGTTCCACCGCTGCTTGCTCAGCTTGGATGGCACCGATGTTAGGGTCAGTGGACGGCTGAGGAGGGTAGACAGGCTCTCCCATGATGTTAACAGGAAAACCTGTTTTATCACCCTCCCCCATTTCCAGTTCCCCTTGTGCCACCTCCCTCCTGACAGACAAATCCATGGGGTCCTGAATGGGGGTCATGCCTATATTCCCCCCTCCAGTAGTGACTCGGCCTGGGGCTCTAACAAAGCCCGAGGTACGTCACTAGAGAGTGACACTGGAGGAGGAGACTGACTGGTGCCCTTGAAGCTCAGCACCTCAGGGACACTGACTACCCATTCAGCAGGGGCTTTGTTGGGTCCCCCCTCAAAGGCCAGAGGCAGAACCTGATCTTTCTTGTCTACCCCTGCCTCACTTGGGAGACCCTCTTGCCCCTGCTTTTCCTCCAGACCCTTTTCCACATTAACCCCTATAGGGTCTGAAGAGAGAGAGATGTGTGGTCTGGCACCGGCTGGCTGAGCTTAATAACTGGGCCAGACAATGTCACCGGATGAGGAGGAGATGTTTTGTTCCTCTTCTTGCTTTTAGAGGGAGGTGCTCCACTATAGAGCACTTCCCACTTATCAGCAACCTCCCTGTTGGTTTTATGCTTCCTCTTCCTGGGGACGTCACTCCTGGAAGAGGAGCTGCCACTAGCTGCCTCCCCTGCAGAGGGCTTATTATCCCTCTGCTTACACTGTGCCCCCACACTAACTGATGTAATTATGGTGGGGGCAGATTGGGACTTGGGAGATGCAGCTGTGACACTGGGAGGACCGGTGACATTCTTCCCCTTTTTCCCCGTGTCTGCAGTCTTGCTGGAGACCACAGACACAGATGGCTTTTTTGGGGAAGAAGGGGGTTTGGAGGCCGTGGTGGTGGCTTGAGGAACGGCCTCCTTGCCTGAGCTCTGTGGGGGGGCTATGACCCTTGAGGTCCCCGCTGTTATGGGCTCAGCGGGGATGGGTGCCGTACTGACGGAGGTGCCATTTGCTGGGGCTGGGGCATGATGCTTTACATTAGGACAATTCCTACGTGTATGCCCCAACCCTTTGCAATGATAGCACTGCACCTCCGTAGTGCTGTAAAAAATCCTGTACAGCACCCCCTCAAATGGAACCCCAAAAGACCCCTCTATGTTTTCTGCGCCCTGAGGCAGGCACATTTGTACCTGCCTCTTGAAAGAGAGCACATGACGAAGTGCTCTCTCTCTGCACCCCAGGGGAATTTTAATAAATTGTGTTTTTACTTCCCCTAGGGTTAGCAGGTGGGGGCGCAGGAGGGAGTCTGGTAGGAAGGGGGGCACATTAGAGAGTGTTACTTTTGTGCCCAACCCTTCCAGGGGTTCTATTGGGACATATAATCCCCCCACTGTGATGCCTCTCTGTACAAGAATGTGAGCAGCAGCCAGCGTACGGGTAAAGAAAACTGCTTTCCCGTACATTTTGCTGGCTGCTACTATAACAGAGGGGCTGATGACGTTAGCTGCAGCACGCAGATAGATATCAATGCTGTAGACCCCAGACATCTGACATTTAACCCCATGCTTCCTAGTGATCTGCCCCTCAGCCCCAGCGGTGGTATTACTGGGGCCAGCAGAAACCACCTGTGACCAGGTATTAGCCACAGGGGTAGGTCTGCTGGCAGAACCACCAGGAGCTGGGGCTGCCTTATCTGCCTGGGGCCTATGCTGTGCAGTGCTGCAGCTAGGACTTTCAGGGGCCATTATTCCCCCTTTTGACCCCTGAGGCTTCTTAGTGGTCTTATCCCTCATGTTTAGACCCTTTTTTTTTTTTTAGTTTATTTGTTTTATTTATTTTTATTTTTTGTTTTATGATTTTTTACTGTTTTCTTTTTTTTTTAAATATAAAAGTGGGAAAAAGAAACAAAAAGACAAAACTAAGGGAGACAAAACTAAGGGAGAGAGAGAGGTGATGCTTGGCAGTGGAAGGGTTAATGGTCTGTTGCAAGGTGACTAATTGCAACAACACAGAGAACACAGAGGCTTTTTAACCCCTCTGTGTCTCTGTGTCAGATGTTAAAAAAAAAAAGCCTTAACAACAAAAAATCTAATTGTTTTCCCCCCCCACTGCCTACAAAGATGTTACTTGTCTTCTCTCCCCCAAAACATAAAACCCAACACCAAACAAACAAAACTTCAACAAAACCTAATAAACTTTTTAAAAGAAAAAAAGTCAAAGTAACAAAGCTCCAGGAGTGAAGGTGTAGTGCTAAGGGAGGGGTGTGGCAAAGTATCCAGGAGACAGCTCACTCTCCTGGGATAGAGAGTTGAGCCTGACCCCCAGAAAACTAAAACTTAAATTAAACTAAGAAAAAAACCACAAAAACTCCCAAAAATGAACAACACCGTGCACAAAGTGCTTATAAACAGAAAGGTGTTAAAATAAAACTTGTATTAGAGGGACTAAGACCCTAAAAAGCCTTTTGTTTGGAGCTCAAGCATGCACACAACATGCTCTCTAGCACAGTACTTGAAAGCAGGACACACACTATGGGTAGCGGTCAAGCAAATGAACTTTGATTGACGGTTATGCAAATGCACTTAGATTTAAGAAAATAAAAGTTTGGGTTTTTTAAATGTGGACTGTTGGTACCCCAACTAGACTGAATTGGTTGAACTTGGCACAGTACTTGTGAGCAGGACACACACTATGGGTAGCGGTCAGAGATCTGATGAGTCCTTCAGCACTGTACTGGACACTGAATAAACTTGCCTAGCTATGGTTTTCCCTATTGATGCAGTATCACCTACACTCTACCTCCTCTCAGTAAGACTGCAAGTTAGTTCTGATTCCAAAATGGCTGCTGTCCATGAGGTAGAAGGGTGTGGAAGGGAGTGTATGCTGCTGATTGGCTGGAATGTGTCTGCTGACTGTGACATGCAGGGTCAAAGTTTTCTCAATGATAAAGTATTGGGGTAGGGTCGAATCTCGCATATGTTCGCTGTTCGCCGCGAACGCGAACATGCTATGTTCGGCGGGAACAATCCGCCGGCAAACTATTCGCGACATCTCTAGTGTTAGTTACTAAGTCTAGATTAAAAGACATTAAGAGATATTGTACCTGACGAGGAGTTACTTTAAGAAGCGCTGTAGATATATATGAATAGAGATTTACTTTTCACAGAAAAAGTGGAGAGGTTTACTTTACCTATAAAAAGTGTTTTTGTCTAGATGGGTTTTTGAGAGCGGAGCTGATTGATGAACAAACAGAGTGTAGATTTGCTATCTACCCTTGCAAGACGCCGAAGTGACAAGTGGATGATGGCAAAAAAAAACATGTATGCTTTGGGCCCATGTATGTGCAGTGAGGTGTAAGAAATTGAGAGAGAAATGAGGGTTGGTCCTCTGTTCTGTCTTATTGTTCAGAGCGTCTGAATTTACAGTGTTATGGAAGTGCATGAACTAGAAAGAAAGAGCTGTGTGTGAATTGGTGGTACCAAACACTGTGAATTTTTTTATGTTTGTTCTTGTAAAATGCGCATGCTGTGTGTTCTAAGATGATTGGGTTTATTTGTTGTTGTATTTGCTAAGCATATGCTGTTTTTGTGGTCTGTTGAAAACTGTGGCATGCTACTTTAAGAATTTGCTGAGCAGCTTTATAGTGAGAGAAATATAACAGCTCTGATCCCCCACATCCCCCCTGCACGTCCTCTTCCCCCCATGTCCTAACAGCTGCATATTTTTTTCTCTCCTCCAAGATAGCGTGTTTCTAGTTGTAAGAGAAAGCTAATTAAACTGTATTTTTTGTTTAACTTTGACTTTTGATGTGTTTTCCATTTTTGTGCTTAAAACTATTATTTTTTCTGCAAAAATATGCATGTTATCTGTTCTAAGATTGCACAACACTTAGGGAGACCTGTAGCGCAGATTCTATCTCCCACCCTTGTAAATTGGCACAACGCCCAGAGAGCTGACATTTTTTTCTCCAGGTGGTTTTAAGTTAAATAGGAAAGAGAAGAATTAAGTGCTTTTTGTTTTTTTTGGAAGGTTGCAAAAATTTGAGATTAGCATGTAATTGAATGTTTGTGGAAAGGTTTTTCAGATAAGGAGGTGTAGGTAGAAAAGGGTTTTTGAAAAGAAAGGGTAAATCCTTTCTGTGAAGTTTCTCCTTAGACAGGATTTTGCAAGAAGGACATTGTGTAGATGAAATTGGTCTAATGTGAGATCACTGGTATAATCCTCTGTAGTATTCTGGTTCATGTTCTTGTTATAGGTGCGGTCGGTCAATTGTCTGTTACCTTGTATGTAATCCGGAGTGTTCAAAATTACAACTGTGCCCCCTTTGTCTGCTGGTTTGATGGTGATGTTAGGGTTTCCTTTTAAGCCCTTTATGGCAGCTCCTTCTAATGGGGAGATATTGTATAATTGTCTATTATACCAGCCAACTCAGGGAACTTATCCGAACGTTCCCCAAGAACGTGCAGCACGAATTGGAGCAGCTTATACCCACCCATCCTACAACTGGGTCTTTCTACCTGCTGCCCAAGATCCACAAACCAGGCAACCCAGGGAGACCTATTGTTACAGGTATGGACACACTGACTGAACAGTTATCTGGTCTTGTTGAAAACATCCTGAAGCCACTAGTTAAAAACACTGACAGCTATATACAAGACACCACTGACTTTCTTAACAAACTCAGTCAAATTAAAGAACTTCCTGCTAACACACTACTCGTAACCATGGATGTTGAATCACTTTACAGCAACATCCCGCACAAAGATGGTACTGAGGCATGCCTCAAATTCCTCTCAACACACAATTTGAACCGTAAATATAACCCTGATACCATTGCCAAAATACTAGAATATATCCTGACCCACAATTACTCCACCTTCAATGAACAGATTTACCTGCAAATAATGGGGACCACAATGGGGACTAAAATGGCACCACAATATGCCAATTTATTTATGGCTGACCTTGAACAGAGATTCCTGTCCACATATATCCACAAACCTTACAGATACTACCGTTATATAGATGACCTGTTCATCATATGGACAGAGGGAGAAAAGAAGCTGAGAGACTTCCACACTACTTTTAATACCTTCCACCCATTTATTAAATTTAAAATAGATTACTCTGCAGAACAGGTGAACTTTCTGGACACCACCATATCCATCACCAATGGTAAACTTAACTCATCTGTAAACAGGAAACCTACAGACAGATGCAGTTATCTCCCCAGCTCTAGCTTTCATCCCTCACATATTAAAAAAGCGTTTATCTATAGTCAAACCATCCGATACGACTGCATACAAACCTAATGTCATAACACAGAAAGTAACCTCTGCCATTAAAACACCCCGGGAACAGCTGCTGCAATACAAAACTAAATTACCTCACGTACACCTCTGGTAACCACATACCATCCGGATCTAGAAGGAATCCGCAAAATATTTAAGGATCTACAAACACTGCTAACAGAGGTCACAGAATTAAAACATAAATACCCCAAAACCCTAATTCTTGCATTTAGGCAGCCACCAAATCTCAGACAAACATTGGTGAACAGTAGATTGGCCAATGAAGAGCTTTACGTAGAAAATGGAACAAAACCTTGCAATAAAAAACGGTGTAAATTGTGTCAACATATCTGCAAAGAGGACCCAGCCACGCACAACAAGAAGACCTATAACATCAGAGGATCATATTCTTGTACAGCATCCAATGTATTCTACATGATACAATGTACTGCATGTAAGAGAGGCTGCTACATTGGAGAAACCAGACAGAAATTACCAATGAGGATGAATCTACACAGACATTCCATCAATAAGCACAATGAGGAAACTTACTGTACTTCAGTTGGACTCCATGAAAAATCTCAAAATCAAAATACTCAAAGTTTTTTTTATGTTCTTTTTTATGTTCTTTAACAGTAATAACTCAGGCCTTAATGTAGACATTGAATTCTTATCTCATTATCAAAATTTCTTGTTACCTCCAACATTCATGATTCATGATTGTAAATATATATGTGTGTTTATTGATTTTTTTTATTTTTTATTTTTTGTTCTCTGCCTTCCTCCTGAGTTTGGTTACAGCTCTATGGTTCCTTAGATATGAAACTATTTACGACCCCAATTTACTTGTCACTGGTCTGCACCACACACACTTGCACGACGGGCTGATCAGTACCTTATTCATTAATCCTGGAATTTTTTGCTGTATTTGTGAATCTATATATTAGTAGTGGGAAGTGTAACTACTTTCTCTTGGTGCTTAACACCTGTTGCACATATATTCAATAGAAAATTGGAGAAAACAAAAATAATAACGTTTTATTTACATTCTTAAGAGACAACGTCGATTAAAAACTCTTTAAAATCAAGGGAAGTAGGAAATAATTCCTTAAAAACATTTTAATATTGAATCCCTTATTTTCTACACTTTTGATAAGTAAACTATTAATATTTGAGGGAACAATACATGATCTTATTTCCTCTTGTCTTATCTTACTAAGTGTGTGATTTTATTAGGTTTGGCTTCCAGACTTTTTTAAGTATATATCTCTTTTTATCAGTGTTAGAGATATTGTATTTATATCTTGGTGTTCTGTCACCTTCAAATTCTTTTAGATATGTATTCCACTTTATATAATTCTGAAGTTGGCATATCTAACGCTCTAGGTATTGTTATATAATCCAAATGCCCTTTGAATCTCTATATCAGTTATAGATTACACTGGTATATTTTTCCAGTTATTATAGTGACTCACTGTTGGAGATTATTTACAATATAGAGGTTTTAGCTGGTAAAAGGGTCTTTTAACAAGATTCCCCACATTCTATTGTATCTATAGCATTTCTTGTAACCCCTATTTCCGGGTGTTGCATTAATGTCAGGTCTTAAAAATCCCAGGTTTATTACATGCGTTCGTTATTGCATAGATACACAGATTCCTCCTATGTAATACCAGGCTCTCCCGTGTACTGCAAGTTAGGGCACAAGAAGGTGACTATGAACTCCCAATTCACGGAGTTTAGCTGGAAGCACTACCTATTCTCAGTGTAAGCGTCTGACGTCAGACGCAACCCTGACGCACGTTTCGGCACTCGGGCGTGACTTTTTCAAAGGGAGGGGCGAGGACCTCAACGGAGCCTCCTATTTATAACGTTTTGGTTGCTATGGTTACCCTTTAACTCTCACCAAGTGAGAAGGGTATATATAGATATGGTATAACAAGCTTAAATGATTTCCTTCTTAATTTCTTTACATTATAAAAATATCTATTATCAGTGATTCCAAATTCCTACCCTTATTATGAGCTGAAAACAGAGAAAGGTAGAATAATTGTTCTCATTATGGGCATCTTTAGGTTTCCCAATTATTACACTTTATTCCATGAATGTGTGTTTTAAACATATATATATATATATATATATATATATATATATATATATATATATATATATATATATATAAATGTATATATATGAACACATACATATAAACGTGTCTTCTATTTACTGTATTCAGAATTAACAATCAGCATAATAATGTTATGGTTACATAACCTCCTAAATATTCAGTTCATGTGTTTTCAAATAGTTGGATATACCTTAAAACTTATATGTGCACATATTTATGATAAAATATGTTTAAAATAACAACAATATAATTGTGTTCATATTTATAAATAGTGGTAAAAACATTTTTAATTGATGTGCTATAAAGTAATAACAGCATATTGGTGCTCGTATCTATATACATCAGTAGTGATTTTAAATTGCTGTATAAAGTGCTGGCAGTGCTTTTAAGCTATTTATTACATAACTCTTATGTTATCAAACATGACATGTACATTTGTGATAACATATGTTTTAAAATAAAGATCAATTCATGGTGTTCATATTTATATACATCAATAATGAAAAAAACATTTTTTATTTTTGTACTGAAATAATAACAGCATAATACTGCTCATATTATATATGTATCAATAGTGATTTATAACTTTTGTGCTGTGTCAGAATACTGATGGTGCTTTTAGTGTTCTTAATATTAATCTTTATCATGATTATCAATCATAAATACTCATAGTGCCTTTGTGTGATGGTTTTCTAGGTATATCCTTTCTATATCTTAATTCTTTTCCTATCTTTTAGAGAAAAAGAGGTTCAAAGTTTTTATATTCATTTCAGGGTAGTCCCCACAATTATTATATAACCATTTTTCTACTACTTTAGGGGGTGACTATGGATATCTCCAGGATAATAATGGAGTATATTTTTGATACTAAATATAACTTCGTCATATTTAGCATTTAAGCACGCCTCTATAGGGATTTAGAGAAATGCACTAAATGAGAATCTCTCATTGAGTCCTTTTGGTGTTTGATTCCTTTTTAAGTAGCATCGTGTCTAAATCCCCTTTTCTTGGGCCCAACTTAACTCCATCTATTGCACAAAATTTTAAAACAGATGTATCTTTTTTATGTTTTAATTTTACATGTCGTGCAATTGCTGTGTCATATTAGTTTATGATTGAGCAAATATGTTCTCCCATTCTACGTCTGAGCTCTCTGCTAGTTTTACGGACGTAGATCTTCGTACAAATGCATTGCACTATATATATGACTCCCTTTGTTTTACAATTATAAAAATCTTTTATGGGGTATTTTTTGCCTGTTATTGGGTGAATGAATTCTTTACTTGGTTTTATGAAATTGTAGTATTTACATCGTCCACATTTGTAACACCCTGTTAGGGGTTTCAGCCACATTTTTTCTTTTGGTTTGTCTTGTTGGAAGTGGCTATGTACTAGTAAATCCTTTAAATTGGGGCTCTGTCTGTATGTTATTGAACTATTTTGAGTAACTTTAGTCTTGAGATCTTCATCTGCAGTCAATAGATACCAAAACTTAGAGAAAATATCTTTAATTTTCTCTGAGTTATGTCCATATGTCAGTATGCATCGTATTATCTCACTTTCCTCACTTGAGGTTATTTCTTCTTGCATAATAGGACGTCCCTGACTTGGTGTATCTTTTATTGTATTTAGTAAATCTGTTCTTTTGGTATTCTTTGCATATTCATATGCTCTTTTTAAACATTTATTCGGATACCCTCTATTTTTGAATCGTTTCCTAAGTTTGTCAGCCTCAATTTTAAAGGAGATGTCATCACTGCAATTCCTACGGATACATAGATATTGGCCTTTGGGTATACCTTTTTTTTGGGGTCCATAATGTTGGCTTGACCACTCTAGTAAGCTATTAGACGCTGTTTCTTTCCTATATGTTGTAGTGCTGATATTTCCCATTTCGTCCTTTGTTATTTTCAAGTCCAAAAAGGCCAGTTCAGTTTGGTTTATTTCATATGTAAATTTTAGTCCTAGGGTGTTTTTATTAAGGGTGTCTATGTGAATCTATAATCAGTATTGACTCTGACTCGACAAAGAGAGGAATGCTCTCGAAAGCTCGTCATGAAACCTATGAATATGTTTGTCCAATAAAAAAGGTATCACTATATACTGCAATACTCTGATTATTCATCTGGATTACTGGACATTCACGGCTACCTCACTCTTCATATATATATGTATATATATATATATATATATATATATATATATATATATATATATATATATATATATATATACATATATATATATATATATATATACATATATATATATATATATATACATATATATATATATATATATATATATATATATACATATATATGATTTGCTAATTTTGATTGTTTTTGTTTTTTGATTAAAGTGATTTGAGGAGATCTGTGTGCATATCAAGTATTCTTTGAGCCCACAATGATATAATTATATGTTCTATATAGTTACATAGTTTCATAGAAATTAAGGTTGAAAAAAGACTTTCAGTCCATCAAGTTCGACCTTTTAAGATCTCCTCTGATCCGCCATATGAGGATTAGTTATTAATTAATTAGTTGTTAATTGTTAATTAATTATTAATCAACTATTTATTTATTTATTTTTAATTAGTAATTAATCCAGAGGAAGGCAAACAGAAAAAAAAACCAAGTGAAACTAAGCCAATCGTTTTAAAGGGGAAAAAAATGAATTATTTCCTGACCCAAGATACTGGCGATTGGATTTCTCTCTGGATCAATACACTCTCTCTAATTATCCAGGATAACCCTAAATTCCCTTCTTAATTAGAAATAAATCCAGTCCCCTATTAAAGTTATCTATCAAATTCGCGTCACCACCTTCCTTGGTAGAGAATTCCACAGATTAACCACCCTTACTGTGAAGAACGCTTTTCTTTCTTTAAGGTGGAATCTTTTTACTTCTAACCTAAAGGGGTGTCCTCTTGTCAGTTGAAAACCTCTTGGTACAAAAAGCTCCCTTGACAATTCTTTATACTGACCCTGGATGTATTTACATAATGTAATCATATCTCCTCTTAGACGCCTTTTTTCTACAGAAAATAAGCTTAATTTGGTTAGTCTTTCGTCATAACTTAGCCCCTCCATTCCCCTAATTAGCTTTGTTGCCCACCACTGTACCTTTTTCAGATCTAAAACGTCATTTTTATGAAGTGGTGCTCAAAATTGTACTCCATATGCCAAATGAGGGTATACTAGAGATTTGTATAGTGGCAGAATTATATTTGCTCCCTTGCTTCTATACCCTTCCTAATATATGCTAATATTTTATTTGTCTTTGCAGCTGCTGCTTGGCATTGAGCACTGTTACCTAGGTGGTTGTCCAGAAATACTCCCAAATCCCTTTCAATATCTGATACCCCTATATTTGCTCGATTAAGATTAAAAATTGCATGGCTATTTTTCCTTCCCAGATGCTTAACTTTACATTTATTCGTTTGAAATATCATCAGCCATTTAGATGACCGTTCCTCAATTTTATGTAAATCCCTTTGAAGGGAAAGCATATCACTATCTGATTTAATTTCCTTGCACAACTTTGTGTCATCAGCGAAAATGGAGACACTACTTTCCAGTCCCACCTCTAAGTCATTAATAAATATGTTAAAAAGGAGAAGACCTAATACTGAACCCTGAGGAACCCCAATTACCACATTAGTCCAATCGTGGTATGTTCCATTTACAACAACTGTTTGCTTCCAGTCTTGTAGCCAGCTCTCATCCATTAGCAGATATTTACTGCAATTCCTGTATCCCTTAGTTTGCACAATAGTCTCCCATGTTGCACTGTATCAAAAGCCTTTGCAAAATTCAAATAGACTACTGTACATCCACTGAGTTGCCTTGATCCAAGTTCCTACTAACCTCCTCATAGAAACTAATTAGATTTGTTTGACATGACCTATCCCTCATAAATCCATGTTGACTCCTACTTATAATCCTGTTCAAATAGACATATCCTTGTATATTAACCCTTATAAAAGCTTTCCCACTACAGAAGTGAGGCTCACTGGTCTTTAATTCCCAGGATTTGCTCTTGCTACCTTTTTAAATATAGGTATCACATCTGCTTTTCTCCAGTCATCTGGTAGAGACCCTGTGTTGAGTGAATCTTGCAAAATTAAATATAATGGTTTGGCTATCACAGAACCCAGTTCCCTCAGTACCCTTCGATGTATTACATCAGGACCCAGGGCTTTATTAACATTTATTTTTTCCAACCTCTTTTGGATTTCTTTTTGCATTAACAAGTTATTTGGTGAAGCCCCATAGTGTAGCCCCATTATGTAGCAGTGTCCCAAAACACTGGTTACCTCCCTTGTGTATAACGAAGAAAAGAACCTATTTAGCTCATCTGTCTTTTCCTGGCCTCTAATTGGCAGACAGTCTGTGTTACATTGTAATGTTCCTATACCTTCCTTCCTGGCCTTCTTCCTATTAATATACTCAAAAAATATTTTAGGCTTAGTCTTACTCTCTTTTGCAATACATTTTTCATTTTCTATTTTAGCCAGTCTAATTGCCCTTTTGCAAGCCTTGTTGATTTTCTTGTACTCCCGTAAAGCAGTCTCTGCCCCCTCTTGTTTGTATAATTTAAATGCCTGTTTTTTACTCTGTATTTTGATCTTTAATTCATTGTTAAGCAACATTGGATGTGATTTACTCCTTTTACTTTTATTCCCACTTGGTATATGGTGATAAGTATGAATATTTAGTAAGGATTTAAATGTTGTGCATATAGGTTTAGTATTTTTACCTGCCAGTTCTTTGTCCTAGTCTATGGTTTGTATTGCTGCCCTTAGACAGTTAAAATCTGCTCTTTTAAAGTTAAGAGTTTTTGTTGGCCCCTTAAAATTGTGCTTATTTTTATTCAATCTCAAATGAGACTTTGTTGTGATCACTGTTTCCCAAAGGTTGCCCTATTTTAACATTTGATACTATATTGATATTATTTGTGATAACTAAATCCAAGATAGCCTCATTTCTAGTAGGCTCTTGTATAACCTGAGCCAGATAATGATCCCTGAGTGTCCTGAAGAACCTTAGCAGAACTTCTGGTCTCATTTATCCAGTTTATTTCAGGGTAATTAAGATCTCCCATTATTAGAACTTGCCCATGCTTAGCTGCATTTCCAATCTGTAACAATAATTGTATTTCCTCACCCTCAGCAATATTTGGGGGGTTTATACCATATTCATACTAATATTCTTTTGGAATTTGCTGCTCCACTATTTATCTACCCACAAACATTCAACATTACCGCTAGTTCCACCATAAATATATTTTCTGACTATAGGATTAACATACAGACAAATCCCTCCTCCTCTTTTACCATTGCCCCTATCTTTCTTAAATAGGTTATAACCATCCTGATTAAAAGTCCACTCATGAGATTCAACCCATCACATTTCGGTAATGCCTATTAAATCCAATTTTTCATTTTCTACCACATTACTTATATCTAGTCCTTCCTCCAACCTACAAGTTTAAAAACTCCTTCAGCCTTTCTACCATCTTATCCACTAGCACAAAAGCTCCCACATCATTAAGATGCAATCTGCTGTAGAGATTGTAACAAAGTGAGAAGTCAGCCCAGTGCTCTAAAAACCCAAACACCTCCTTAGTGCACCACATCTTTAACCACGCATTAACCTCCCTAAACTCCTTCTGCCTCCCTGGTCTAGCACATGGCACTGGTAGTATCTCAGAAAATAATACCTTGGAGGTCCTTGCCTTCAGCTTATTACCTAGTTCTCTAAAATCATTCTTTAGGACACTCCATCTTCCACTAACTTTGTCATTGGTACCAATGTGTACCAAGACTGCCAGTTCAATTCCAGCCCCTCTTAGTCATTTATCTACCCGATCCACACCATGCCGAACCCGAGCACCCGGGAGATATCAAACAGTTCGATTGCTGGGATCTGGGTGACAAATCACCCTGTCCACCTTCATAATAATAGAGTCCTCTACCACCAAAACCTGTCTGTTGCTCTGCCCTCCCACTCCTCCAGTAGAACTGTTCTCCCGGCTGTTAAAGGGAACAGCTCTATCTGGCATTGCCATTCCTGAATGGACATCCCAAACAGTTTCACTCAATCTGGCAAATCTGTTGGTGTTTGTCAACTCAGAACTGTTCTGCCTCCTCCTGTTCCCCCTGATTCCCCTTCTAACTGTAACCCAGCTACCTCCCTGGACATTCTCACTAGTCTCAGCTAAACTGTGCTCAGTGAGCACCAACTCCCTTTCCAGTGGAGCAATATCACAAAGTGCTGCAATTCTCATCTTTAGTTCTCCAATTTGAGCTTCCAGAGAGGCAACCTGCTCAAACCTCTCACAGAGGTATGGACCCTGGATCATCTGTTCCAGTATTGCATATCTATGAAAGGATGTACACTGAGTGAGGTTGCCACTGGACTGACTCATAATTATTATAATTGTCTACAAAAATGTAGTGGGAAAAATAAACAAGAATAAAAAATTATATATTTGTATAAAGTTTTATAAAAAAAAATATATATAGATATATATAGATCCCACTCCATGCTGATGATAGCCAGTAAGCTTGAAACAGCTGTACATGGATTGGATACTCAGCCTGTGTTTATTCCAACCTTGGCTTTGCATTAAAGCTGTGTAATACAGCATGCATAAGCTTAAAGGAAGCCCTGTTTGATGATGGCTACGGAATGAAGAGTGAGGCATTTGTGGCCACATTTGTGTGTCCCAGCTCAACTTCCCAGAATGCAGTGTAATAACTGTTTTTCTCGGAACTCTGAGCTGGAAGCAGGTTTTTTAACTTGCTTTAGACATTCAAATGTTAACACAGATGTACTTTTTATTTACTATATATATATATATATATATATATATATATATATATATATATATATATATATATATTTGTTTTTCTTCCCCCTCTTTTCTTGGAATTTCCTCCTTTTATTTAAACTCCTATACTTTTACTAGAATTGCACTTATACAAGAAATGTTTGCAAGGTCACAAATTCGCCCCTTCTCCTGTTTATATTAACTTCTGCCTTCTCACCTGGGCACAATTAGTGCAGTCTGCAGTTTATCAGCCTTTACTTGTAAAAAGTAAAATCCACTTGCAAACAGGCCCAAACAGCTCACAAACCTTTATAGTAGTTTAGCACAGTCAAACCACACCCCTCTCACCTGGGCACAATTAGTGCACTCTGCAGTTTATCAGCCTTTACTTGTAAAAAGTAAAATCCACTTGCAAAAAGTTGTTTGTCTTGTCTGAATCCTAAATATGTTAAAAGTATCAGCAGAATTTTATGCTAGTATGACATTTTTTTCTGTTGAGATGATGTTTTCTAGTGGAAAAAGGGGGTCTTGTTTGAAATAAGTGTTGTGGAGTGCATTATGATTGGAGATGTTCATGTTTGTCCGTGTGTGTGTGGATGCTTTCTTTTTGCATGATCGAGTATTGGGGTTAAGTGAGTGAACATGGAGTAGAAAGTGACATGAGAGTGTTGTTATCTGATGGGGAAATGTTACTTGTAGATGATGCCATTTTGTGATTGGTCTATGTGTGTGGATATCACATATGCTGTTTCTCCTGGAATGATGTATACTGAATATTGGGGGCCACATCGAGTACCAGTGTCCAGAAGATATCATTGCATTTTGTGTAGGGATTGTCCATTATATCTGAAGGACAGTGTGATGAAGTTTTATGGAGAATATAATCTGAAATCTGATCAAATTCGGATTGTTTATATGCCGTCAGCAATTTTGGAAATTGTTAATGAGGGGTTTATTTAAATCTGGTTCGTACTTATGTTATATATTTATTTTAATTTACAAGTAAATATACTATTGTCAAAGATCTGGGTTATTGAAAAAAGACAAAGAGACAGATTATGTAATGTTTTATTACAGTTAAAACCGTTCAAAATATTATATAATGTGTAAAATTATTAAATTCATGGAAGCTGCATTGCTATAATTGTTTTTAAAGACATTATACTGGATACTAGCCAAAAGTTCTATGTTTTCAAAAAGCTCTGTCTCACTTCCAAGGCCGTACACTGAGATGTTTTTGTAAAATAAAAACAGTTTTGTTTCTGCTGAAAAGGGCCAGAACAGCTTGTGATATGATTCCCATGTAGAATAATAGAGGGAGTGAAGTACACTATTTTTATGATAATATTTAGGAACACAGGTACCTGTTCCAAAGACAGGATAATAATTATTAAGATTTTAAGATAACAATTAACAAGGTGGAATTATTTTATGTCTTATGATAAGCGTACAGGATAGTCAGAAATGTCAACTGACTAAGAATATACATTTTTTTTATTTAGTTTTCTTTTGTTCTAAGATTTTGCTTTTTCTTTTTAATTGTTTTTTTTCTTTTATTTTTCTTTTGCTGGTCTGGACAGCTTATTTTATTTGTTTTAATTTTCTATGCTCATTGAAAAGCTATCCTCATGTTGACATTTCTCTCTGTTGGAATAAAGGTATTATGTGCACAATCCCCATCCCTGACTACTGCATAGGGATAGTAGTACCCATACCACTAGAAATCAGTGTATGATATCTTATCTGGTTAAAGAAACTTATCATACCAATTCTGTTTTATTTTTGTGTGTTATATTTTGTTTATCCATGTTGGGTAAATACTGTGTTATTTCAACATATATTTTTAGAGGCCAATCCCCAGCTTAGATGATGGCCATGGTGCAAATGCATAGAGAATTTCAAAGTATTTCTAGACCTCTAAGAAAGGAACATTATAAGAGGTGGATTACATTATCAGTTGAGAAAATATTTTAGAGCCTTATTAGTAAATGTATATTGACCGTTATAAAATTAGTCATTTCCTTTGAAATACACAACCTGTTACAGGATAAATCAAGTAATGTCTTATCAATTATAGAGACATAACTAGTAGTATTGAAACTGTCCTAATGATAATTTTTGCTGCTTTAGCAGGAGTAGAAAATAATGGTTGCTTATATCATTCACAAGTATTTTATATGTTTATTAGCTTTTGCACAAATTACATTATTGATTTAATTGATTTTAGTTTATATTACCCTTTGTTTATTATAGAGTTATGCATATGTCAAACTTAATTTACAATTAGGGAAAAAAATGTAAGGTAAGTGTATATGACGAGAGGATGTCTATTTGAAAGATGTATGGAAGTTTCTTGTATGACAGATCCTGTATGTTTGGATTTTTGTTTTTATTTTTGTCACACTTACCTACCCTAAAAGAAGATGACATTGAGTGCGTGCCTGAAAATAAGTAAAGACAAAGAAAAGACAAAAGACCAAAAGACAAGCATGCCCTTATATTTGATGAGAGGAAGTCTCTACCAAGTGCCTATTCTGATGACAACAGATAATAACAGATGAAGAAACAGATACAGAGTTTGCTGACTAAAGGCAAAGCCCAGACAGAAATCTTGTATTTACCCAAGAAAAAGGGGAAAGGTAATACTCTTGCTCATTGACATGACCATATGCTAATACATCTATCTGCTAGCAAAGAAAGAAGATGTACTGATCTGTGTCACATACTCCTTGTCCTTTCCCTGAATATCTGCACATGGAGGCCTATTGCTTTAGCCAATAGATCTCACCATCCAGAAGCAAGTGATCCACCTGTTTATCGTTTATCATATGGAAAAAGAGGGGCCTGACTAACAGCCTTATTAAATTGCGATTCAGTAAATTTAAAAGGGCTCTATACAAGCACACACCATATTTTTTTTACAGAAGTTTTTAGTTAGGGAACTTCTATCTAAAAGCAAGGTCTTCACTAACTAAAAACTTCTGTAAATAAAAGTATGCTATGTGCTTAAATAGAGCCCTTTTAAATTTACTGAAACACAATTTAATAAGGCTGTAAGTGTGATATCTAAGACTGGGCCTTTATGACGTTTGTCTGAGCATATGTTTTCATTGTTTTGTCATTTCTGCTTTTTCTGCTCTTTCCTATACCCGTCTTTCTTTTTACTGTCCCCCGGCTTCTAACACTTCTCCACCTTGTTCTATGAATTTACAAGGATCTAGTACGCACTAACTTCTAATAAGGAATAGTAATTCGGGAAAGAAGAAGTTATCATGCATAAACTCTGGGTTATTAATAATATCAGTGCAAACATTATTGGTTATTAAATTAAATTTATCATCTAAATGCCTCATTAGACAATGAGTATAAAGGAAAATTGGTTATATGACCTAGTTATTGGTAATTGTTTGGAGAATTAAGTGAGGCCATTTTGTCCGCATTAACCATTGTCTTTTATTTTACATACCTGGACTTTTATATATATTGCCCTGCAATCTGGACTATATTTTGGAAACATATAACAGCATATGTGGATGTTTTCATCCACCCCATTGGACTCTTTCCTTGTTACATGGACTTGGTAAAACAGGTGCTCATTTATTTTCGTGGATTTACTGTAAAGCTTTCATTCAGCAGTCTTTAATATCTGGACTGTGAACTTTGTGTTATGGTTTCCATTATTGAGAATTTTTTTAATTTTTCCACTGATCATATCAAACTATTATACTTGCGTTTTTAATATGTATTGCTTTTTATTGTTTCTATGTATAATTTTTTTTTTTTTTTACAATGCTCTTGTTGGGAAGGTAATAATGCAAAAGGTGCAAAAGACTCTGTGAGATGTAATGTAATATCTCCATGTTGTAGGAAACTCACGTGTACTGGATTTTTTAGAGACCTCAAGTCTCTATAGGAGCCAGTCTGAAGTTCATGCCTTTACTTCCTATTATGTTTATTGTTTTATTTTATTTAGTTGTGACATATCTATTAAGATTCTGACCTGTCATATTTGTATTTTCATTTTGTTGACAATTTTCAATGTCAAATGGGTGAGTTTGTGGTGAAATACAAATATCCTTAATTTTTTTAGTGTATATATATATATATATATATATATATATATATATATATATATATATATATATAGCATTCATCATTTTTGTAGCACTTGTGAACTTTAGCTCTGAAACAGTACTTATTCCATTTGAGGCGGTGACATTTAACTTATAATTAATTGTTATTAATTGTCTTTTATTCTATAACTGCAAACAAGTCCTTCTTCCCATAATAAAAATTTGTTCTGGAGACAGTCAACAGTTTTTTTAGTCTAAATATGTATTTCAGTAGTCCAAAAGGCAAAACCCAAGAATATCCGTTAAAAACATTACTTGACCTATGCGCAAGAGATTACAATTTGAAAGTGTTTTACGCAGATAATATCAGTATCAGGCATGCTAACCACATGTTTTATATTTTATATTTGATCACCTTATATAAATAATCCTTTATTGGCTGTGTGGGAATGTGTCATTTTTCTAGAAGGTACAATGGGTTATAGTTTAAAAGCTGTGTTTTGTTTATATTTGTGTTCAGTCAGTCAGCAGCAGATATTTTGGACTTTTTTGGTTGCTACCCACGTTTGTACAAATAAAAATCTGATAATAAGAAAAAAATCAGAGGCCTCTGTGTTTTGGTATCATGACTGGGTTTCAGAGTAAAATGTGGTTTGTAGTGATGATTTTTGCCACAACAATAATCTATGGTAAAAAAAATAACCCTTGCTCGGTTATTGCTTTTGAACCTGCCTTTGTATCATAGCCTTTCGTTGGTGATCCTGCTAGTTATTATCTTGATTCTGGTCCAATTCCTGATATCAGGGATATCAATGAACAATTCTACTAGGTGGGTCTGATTTAGGTTCTGTCCAAGCCCAATCAAGCACTAGATCATGACATAAGATATCCTTTAGTATATCAGAAAAGCAATCCATCCCCAAAATGCCAGGTAATTTACCTCTAACAGGAGAACCACGAAACCTCAGACATATGTATTGCTGATTGAAACTGCTGCTATTCTGTTCTCATATTCATGGATACTATGATTTAGTAAGGGGAATATGGGTATTATGTGTAGCTGTTTATAAATCTTTTTTTAATTCATCTATGATGTGTAGAATACGGTTAGCATACACTAATCAATACTTATATATTTAGATATAGATAGATAATGTACACATACTGTATGTGTGTGTGTGTGTGAGTGACAAACAGAATGAGAGAAATGGAATAGGAAGTAATAAAAAACAATGAAGAGACACTTAGTTGAGGCAGATACACAAGTGATTAATCAAAGTACTGTAGAGAGTCACAAATATATCTGTGAGTTCTGATCACAGCCATTTTTGTTTTAGAAAATAGTTATTGCAGTTTTTTTAATATTGTTTCAGAATATAAAATACTGTATTTATCGGCGTATAACACGCACTTTTTCTCCCTGAAAATAGGGAGCAAATGATAGGTGCGTGTTATACGCCGATATTCCCTCCCCCTCCTCATCCTCAACCTCCCTCCTCATTTTAACCCCCCCTCCTCATTCTAACCCCCCCTCCTCAACCTAACCCCCCCCAACCTAAACCCCCCTCCTCAACCTAAACCCCCCTAAATACCTCCCCCTCACTTACCTGCTTCTGCTCCGGCCTCCGCTCCGCTCCTTGACCCGGCGCACATGTGACGTCACATGTGCCCCACTTCATTAGCATATACCCGGTGCACCCGGTATATGCTAATGAAGTGGCGCGCATGTGACGTCATATGCGCCTGCGCCGGGTCAAGAGCGTCGGCTATAACATTATCAGAAAAACCAGCTAACAACAATTGGGCCACCACAGGATGCAGTTTACCATACAGTTTACCATACTCCTCTAACCAAGGCCGCAACCTTTCTGCTTTGGTCCGCCAGAAACAACGGGACGCAACAGAGTGACGATTTTCGGCCAGCTCCCCATATCCCTATCATCCCACTGCATGTCCGGGAGTACTGACAATATTTGCAGAAAATTCACATAGTAATGCCACCATGCCAACACACCGTACGCTCTATGGATCCAGTCTATCTTGAGCAAGTAACAGAAAAGCGTGTGGCAGTATTCAGGGTGTTGCAGAAAAACCTACAGGGCATAGCGAACATGCATGCACGTTATCCACATGCAGTAGTGTGTTGTGTCCCCAAGCACATACTGCCCCAAGGCAACCTCTAAGTGCATCCACACCCCTGACCCTCAAAATACCCCTCAACTACAGCAGGCCAGGACCCCTGAAATATCCTGCAGATACCCGCTACAGGCCACAAGCATATATACTCCACTTCTCATACCCAACAGGCCAACTAAACAATGGAACCCAGCATACCCAGCATAACCGTTACAGCGGACACTATGTCACACATGAACTAATTAGCCTTCAGCACACTGCACCTCAAGGCTTGATTTTATATATATATATATATATATATATATATATACTAGGTCATTGTCTGTCAAAAATGATGGGACTTAAATTGTAAGGCTGGCAATGCTGTTGGCTGGCACACAATGGGTGGCTTTTTCTACTCTGAGCACCTTTGGCTCTCATCGCGAGGCACCCATCCCCCAGCATGTACTTTAGCGTTCCTGCTTTGCAGTGATAACTTCGGCACGCATCATGAGCCCAACGATGAGCGCCTTTTTCATCCTGTTTCAGTATTTTTACGTTTTTCAGCCACCATTTTTTTCCTTGCTTAGCCAATTTTAGATTGATGAAAATACACCAAATATGCCTTAAATTTGCTTGCAACCTCACTCCCCGGCTTCCTGGCTCTCCCCCTGTGCTGTGTGTTAGTGTGTTTTTTTTTTTTTTCTTTTAAGTATTTTGCAGTTTTTTTTTTTTTAGTTACTCTGGCCGTGAAAGTCCTGCGCCGCTGGCGATGAGCGCCTGCAGCCCAAGTCCTGCGGTGCTCATCGCAAGCCCTGCAAAGAACGCTTTTGACGCTCATGCCAGTGTAAGTCCTGCACCGCTGGCAATGAGTGTCTACGGCGCTCAGCGCGAGGCCTTCAATGAGTGCCTTTAGCGCTCATTGCAGCCTAAGTCCTGCGTGCTTGCAAGCTTTGCAAGGCTTGCAAGCGGCCCTGATGTTCAGCCGCACCTCCTCGTTCATCGCAACTGCAGGGGCTGTCACACGGTCCACCCTTCCATCCTCGTCTGCAGCAGTGTCCAGGAGTCTGGCATCCTCACACAGGATGTCCCTCGCCACCACCCCAGAGGGTACCACAGCAGCAGCAGCTGGTCCAGCATACACTCCAGTGCCTCCACGTCCTGCAGCATTTTCCTCCTTGGACGATGGCCTACTACCAGACAGGTCAGGGGGGTGTTTGGTTGCACCAGGTGTAGTTTTAGAGCCTGGGGGTCTAGGCATGGCAGCTGCAGGGGCATCCAGGTTCTACAGCCCATTTCTCTTTCCAACACTCACTCCGACAGGTTTTGCATAGGTTATTTTCCCCCTCACTGCACTAGAGCTGCTTATCCGGACTGCCTGGAGACCAGAGTTTCCCCTTTTTGCTGAAACTTCTCCCTGGGCTATAGATTGCATCAGCTATTGCAGCCACTCTGACTCATGCTGCACTGCTTGGTCCTGTATGTGGCTGATCAAGTTGGCCATGGAGGATGTAGACATGATGGTGTCTTGGTGGGAACTCAGCATGTGCACCTGCCAAAGTGACTAAATGGGCGGGAAGCTGCCAGTTTTACTTATCTCCAACTTCTCCCTTACCAATCACTTGCCTGGTCAAAAGGCCACTATCCCCATGATGCTTCTAGGGGCTGCCTATCACAATAATGTGTGTTGTACTTTGTTATCTGGCTAATATTGTATTCTCAGAAGTTAGTCAACACTCAACAACCAGAATTTAATGTCATGGGGGAGGGGATGTAATTAATATGTTTCTAAAACGTACATCATTTATGTCATATCTTGTTGTATTGTATTTGCCAAATTTGAAGAAAATCATTTTAAACCAGTTTGCAATCACATATATAGTTGTGAGCGTACGGGTCGTTGCTCACGCTTGCGGGCTCGCGAGGGCCGTGGCTCGCGTAGCGAGGTCACTGGGCAAGGGCCTCAGTTGCTGGCATGGAGCGCCTTCGGCGCTCCATGCCAGCAACTGAGGCCCCTCACGAAGCGAGGGCCTCAGTTGCTGGCGAGGTCACTGGGCAAGGGCCTCAGTTGCTGGCATGGAGCGCCGAAGGCGCTCCATGCCAGCAACTGAGGCCCCTCGCGAAGCTGGCGAGGTCACTGGGCAAGGGCCTCAAGCCCTCGCAAACTTCACGTCGCTACTCAAAAAACACGACACACAAATTACGACACTCGCTAAATTTTACGAGGAACGCAAACAACCTACGAATCACGTTACCACACATTACGACCTCGCAAACATCGGACGCAACACGCCGACATACAAACATTTAAAACACAATAAATACACACAACACACACATAAAAAGCTTACTTACAGCAAGAGGAACCATCCAGCACCTCAATAAAACAAGTTACACCTTCATTTAAATAAAAATAAAACACTTTAGAAACTAATAAAATCGCTAAGCGAGAGAAAAAATGGCCGACGGACAAAACGAAAACGAGGCTACAGCACTCTCCAGACGTAAAACACCACACCACACTCGCAAAACACCACACGAAACTCGAAAACCACTACAAACCAACAACGGACAATACGCAAAGACGCACAACACACATAAACCGCCATTTAACGCAAATGCGGAAGTACGACACTACGCGCACGGTTTCGACTCGCGCACGCACAGTATTACACTGCACACATTCACCACGCTTAGAGAACAGCTCCACAACACTAATGCTGCAGCAATGTCAAAACACATTCACATCTCTTCAACACAATGCTTCCAAATAGGTAAAGTATATTCATTTATTAATGTATTATATCTACACACCAAACAACATTAGCTACCTTACAATTTCATTGCCGTCATTTTTTGACAGGCAATTCGCTAGTTTTAAAATAACCACGATACAGAAAGCATTCTATTTGTTCAAAGAAAAAAAAAACATTTTCTGAGGTTTTTAAATAGTTCATAAGCTCAATACGACACTACAGGGTAGCCATTAAGTTAATGTACAACACAGTGAGATATTTTCCAAGTATGTTTGTAACTTTTATCACATTGGGAAATAAATTGAGAAGTATGATAGGAGAAAATCTAAATATATTGGTAGAATATAATTTACAGGCTTAAAAACACATAATAAAACAAAATTAAGTAGCCTTTTATGACATTTAATAAAATGGGTCACAGTGGGTTCTCCTAAAAGCTTTAAAAGAACAGCAGAAGTAAATTATTATGGTCAAATATAAAGTGGTCAATTCTCGCCAAATGATTTTTATAAAGTTTACGCCACTTTTCAGCCTTGGCAAATCTGAGAACACAATTTGCTTAACAAATGCAGATAAATTATCACAGTTTATTTCTTTAAAAATAAACTTTCATGCAGTCTTATTCAAGTACAGAAAATATTATTACCAGTCAAAAAGTGTACATTGTTTTTTAATTTAATTAGTAGATTATGAGGTTATTAGTGCACCTCCATGTTAAAGGTAAATCTAATAGCCCCACATAAATTTAGACAGAGCCAATGGCAAATTAGATCATCATCATTACGTCACTGAAAAATGGAGGTTTGATTTCAAAGCCTTACGGGTTTCAATTGCGAGTTTTGATCGGACCCGCATTCCAGAAAAAATGCAATATAAAACAAATCAGTAAATCTGATATTCAAGTCCATGCGAGTACCATTATATGTATTAACACATTGATTGCCGGGATCGATATAACACGGAAATTAAAGATAACATTTTTTATTTTATGTTTCAGACTTGCGAGCTTGAGAATGTTGTGCTAATAATTTTAATACCTAACATAATTTTCCATTTAATTTTAAGTACAGTAGTGTGTGTATACTTGCATTTACAGTGGACTTTAATGCCCTTGCGAGTCCTCCCTAGTACCGGTTGGCTTTTTGGCTACATTTGCCGGGTTACGGGTTTGAACACCAGTGGAATTGTAGCAAGTATATATCGATTTTTGAACGGTTACAGGCTTGACAGATCAAAGGATTTGCAGCCGTAGAGTTCAAATTTCAACGACCTGTAGGGTTTTTCCGCCTGTAACCCGCAGATCGTTAGCAGGTTGCTTTATGGGGACAATTTAATAGCCATAAGACTTGCGGGCTACGTTACTTGCTATGGTTTTACACGTTAAGGAGATTTAATGGGGCTGTATGTCTCCCAGTTTTTACCCTTGTTCTAATCTAACACATGCAGCTTATATCAGAAGCACACATTGCATAGAATCACGATATACACACACAGATTTATTTTATTTAAAAATAAAACTTGTCTACACCCCCAGAGCTGTTTACATAGGCACAGTGAAACTCCCAATATAAATACTGCATTTGGGTACAGATTTTAACCGATTTACTGACCTTCAAGCCTGCATCAGCTCAATGCAGAGACCCACACAGCAATGCCTGGGATCCTTCTTACTTCCTGTTACCTGGTAAAAACAGGACTACACAGACCATGATTCTTTGGTGCACAAACTGGCTTTACAGATTGATTCAATGAATTAGCTACCTACCTACCAAAAAAATAATTAGGAATATTATGCACATTTTAGCATGGATTTCCATGGGTGTTAACTTACAAAATAAACTGCTTGCAAACTGAAGGGATTTAACAAACTTTAGGGTGAGTTTGTTAATGCTTTTTTTTTTCATGCAAACAAATGTTTGCATACACATAGGGCCTCATTCAGTTGTGATTTTCCCAATTGAATAGGGCTCTATGTAAGCACATACCACAATTTTTTTACAGATATTTTTAGTTAGTGAACTTCGATCCAAAAGCAAGGTCTTCACTAACTAAAAACTTCTGTAAAAAAAAAATGCAAATATGCTATGTGCTTATATATATTCCTATTCAACTGGCCAAATCGCATTTGAATGAGGCCCATCCATAATCCATGAAATTTAAATATGCCTTTAATAAAATTTATTTTTGTCAACAAGCATAAGTGTAATATTAGGAGTGTATCCCAATAACCAGGAAGTTGAGGATAGCAGACATTAGATATTTGCTTGACAATCAGTCAAAACTTAAGGTGTAACCTGAACAGATGAGTCAGGATTCTTATATTTTTCATCATTTCTAGTAAGCACATGTTCATACTGTATATACATTTTATCCAAAAAAAGGTATTACACTATTTTTGTACTATTTGTGTGATTGCAGATCAAACCCTCTGAAGCAGTGATGAAATTGTTATGCAGATCACTTGCTCAAAGCTTTTATCTGTTGTGTTACAAGTGCTGTGTTACATTATGTGCCAATATAGGGCCTCATTCAAATGCGATTTGGCCAACTGAAAAGGACTCTATATAAGCACATAGCATTTTTTTTACAGAAATTTTTAGTTAGTGGACTTCTTCCCAAAAGCAAGGTCTTCATTTTCTAAAAACTTTGTGTAAAAAATATATATATATTGAGCTCTATTCAATTGGCCAAATCACATTGTCAAAAAGTAGATATATTAACATAAAAATGCATGAGCTTGGTTAAAATGTTTTATTTTTGTGCTCACCAGCGATTTGACCAATTGAAAAGGGCTCTATATAAGCACAGAGCATATTTTTTTACAGAAGTTTTTAGTTAGTGAAGACTTTGCTTTTGGATAGAAGTTCACTAACTAAAAACTTCTGTAAAAAAATATGCTATGTGCCTATAGAGCCCTATAAAATTGGCCAAATCAGAATTGAATGATGTCGTCTGTCTTTAATAACAATAAGCCCTATTCTATTCCTTATATCACAAATTTACACTGTAAAAAGTGCAATGTAAATATCTCTAGCTATTCTATCACCTATCACAGCATGATTACAAGAGGACTACTCCAGTGGACTACGGCAATATAAAGCCGCAAATTAAAGCAAGTTTTCCTATTGATTTTTTTCACTGCCGAAATATCATGAGTGACTTCTTCTTACTTTACACCAAATCCCTATACAATTGATGCTCTACTGAGTGCTGGCAAATAATGGCTCCAGACTCGTAATTTCAAAAATCTGAAAGAAAATTTAGGGGTACTAAATAGCACTTGCAAATGGTTTTAAAACCATTGCTGAGAGATGGAGCAGCATTTAAAGAGACAGTCCAGCCGTACAAATCAATACAAAACATGGAATATTATTAGAAATGTATGCTGTACATTCACATAGTCACACATGTCAAATTAACAACAAATTATTTTCTATTATCATGTTTGATTTATCATAAATATGGGAACATCAAATGCATTGCAGAAAACCAGCCACAGCAGTTAAGGTCACACTAAAAATATTAGAAAAACATGGACGCTTATCAGAATTTGACTATTAACTTTCCACATATGTGGAATTTAGAAATATGATATATTTATTATGATAATGTTTGTTCATAATACAACATCCAAGGTAAAACAGAACCCAGTACTCCAGTGGTTAATATATATTAAGAGACCCATAAACAGATGCTCTAAAGCATTATCTTTTCAAGGGCTAGCACTATTAGTAAATATATTTAAACTAGCGACTTGCTAGTCAAAAATGATGGGGCAATAAAATTTGAAGCCATGGCAATGCTTTTTACCACACAATGTAAAGCTTTTGCTCCTCTGAGGACCATTGGCCCTCATTGCGAGCCTCTCGCTGAGCGCCTTTGTCGCTCATAATGTGGCTCACAATGAGTACCTTTGGCTCTCATTGCAAGCCTCTCCGCTCATGTTCTTTTGCTCCTCTGAGCACCTTGGGCGCTCATTGCGAACCTCTCTCCTCGTGTCCTTCAAACGGGTAAAATATGCTATTTAGTGTTTTTTTATCTTTTATATATTTTTTAGAATAATTAATTAATTACTTAATAAATTAATATACTTTAACTATTTCTAATTAATATATCCAGCAATCAATCTATTTTTATTTTCCTGAAGCATAGAATGTACAATTGGACTGTTGCTGGCCTGAGGAGAAAGTGTCAGCAATGTGCCAAGTGTGCAGTATAAATAGGCTGTGTGCGCGAGGCCAAACCATTTGTTTAGTCGGGTAAAGCTCCATTTTAGATACATAATGTTATTAGTTGCAAGTTAGTGTTGTAAAATGGCGACGATTGTCTATGTGTTACGTGGCTTGGGAGCATCTTCCGTCCTTTCTAATAGTGTATTTTGTGCCTCGTACGTTCCTGGGTAAAAGTGGTACACGGCTGGTAGTGTTTTGCACGGTTCGTTTTCATTTTTTTCAGCCAACATTTTTTTTTCTTGCTTAAACGATTTTCGAGTGACGAAACTCGACAAATTTGGCTTAAATTTGTGTGCAACCTCACTCCCAGTCGTCCAGCCTGTCGCCCCATGCAGTGTGTATTGTTTTAGTTTTTTTTTCGTGTTTTTCAATTTGTGCAGTTCGGCTGTTAACTTCGTAATTTTTTTGTAAGTTCCGCGCCTTGCAATTTTTTTTTTCTAAGTCCCTCGTTCCTCAACTGCTTGCAGCCTAAGGCTATTAAGTTTTTCCTAACTGCTTGGAGGCTAAGTCCTGCGTACTTCTGTGCCTGAACTGCTCACCTCGCATTACTGCCTACGTCCCTCGTTTTTCAATGCCTCAAGTATGCAAGGCTCGCAGTTGATGAGCGACTTCAGCGCTCATTGGCTAAGTGATCCGAGCTCTGAATAGTTCTGTGCTTCAACGGCTTGCTTCACTATGCGAGGCTCGCAAGCGTGACGACGAATCACAGTTTGACAACTATCATATTTAATACTAGCAAAATTGTTTCTCGCATTGATAGGTGCTTATTCTTACTCATTGTAAGAATCATGAAATGTTTGTTATTCATTTACATCCTCGAACTGTGTCTTAACTGTAATCTAAGTGAAATGGCTGGTTTGGTGTAATATTGGTGTAATATCAACAATGTCTATATATCTACACAATATAAAAAAAAAACTATATAGTAAAATCACAACATGCCCATGCAATATTGCAATTGTTTATGTATTGCAATTGGTAATGAGGTGTAGTGATTTATAAACACTTATAAAAACATTATAACACTTATAAAAACCTTTCAGTGATACATTAAAGCTATATTACATTTATTACCATTTTGGTGTAGTTGATGTTTACACTGTGGATAATATATTTGTTTTTGCATTTCCTAACTTTTATGAAATTCAGTTTATTCCACACACCATTCAAATGAATCTTTGGGTTTTTCTGCTTTGGAAGATTTGTTGTTCAGTCTTTCGGTCATATAACATAAAATCTTGGGTATATGTTCATATGTGTTTGTGGGTGGTTATGTTTTATAAGTGTCTATGATAGTTATATATAAATTACTTATAATTGGACATCCCTAACAATTCGTATGACAGTATATGGCCACTTCCATCATATAAGACCATTTGCATGTGTTAATGGCTATTGCAGTCTATATTCTGATGTCCTAGTTCTTGATTTCCAGTGTTCAATTTCCTGCAAATAGAATTAATTAGCCAGTATTGCAACTAGATACTTACCCTATAATAGCCCTGATGTCCTGATCATCTGTAGTCGGTCTCAGTTGCCTGATTGTTCTTGTCTGATGACGTCACTGTGCTCACTGGAGAGCCGAGGAGGAGACGCTGGCAGCTTGCAACATATTGTATATAGACATTGCCTGAATTGATACTATATGGGAATTAGTCTTTAGAGTAGGTAGTGTAGTCTCAAAAAGCATATCTAAGTATTTTTTTCTTGTGATAACAAGGGGGTAAGTAGTGGGTCCCTAACCTCTGCTACAAACGAGCAAGTGTAAGCACAAAGTGTAAATGATTATGTACCCAAAAAGCTCTCTGTCAGTCTCTGACGAGTGTTTCGCGTTTCCTACCACTCCTCTGTAGAAGCAGGAAATACGAAACGTGAGTGACAAAGAGCTTTTTGTTGCACACAGCTTGCTGTAGTTGTGCGTCTATGATGTCCATGGTCCGCGCTATGTAGATAGCCCCTTTATTAGATCGGACAGGGGCATTCCCTTAGACGCCGGATGGTGACTTATGGGGGTGTGTGGGCCTCTGGAGATCCTGATATACTGTACTGTGTGATGAGGGTGTTTGTTTTTTCCCTCACTATCAGGAATGATATCCAGGAAGCTCATCTTTCTTGGTTGAGGGACCCTTGGCTGGTAGCAGCCTGAGGGAATATGAGGGTTTGTGTCAACACATTTAAATATACTTTCTGATAGGTTGGAGCCCTACAGATATAATATTCCCTGTGACTGTAGTATTTTTGGGATATGTGTTACACCATACAATAGACCCCTACTGTTATCCACCTATATAGACCCCTAATATTATCCACCTATCTACCCTGTCCCATTGGGGAATAGTATTTAATCTGGCATATAGCTGGGGACCAATATCTCTCTTCCCCTTTTATTTGTTTGAATTCACCATGGTTACAGTTTAGCATTGTTTTAATAAATTTGACTTAATAAAGGCTGTATTTTAATTATTTTAACGCTTACTCTCAAAAATGCTATATTACCCACCAGGATCTTTATGTGAGGAGCCTAGACTTCACAATACAATCAGGGACAAGGTACCAGAAGAAGTGTCTCTTTTTCCTTTCATAATTTTTTTTTTTATTGTAATTGAATAATTCTCAGATCTTTAAATTGCTATCTGTAATATATCATCATCATATTATAATCTGTGGAACACTGTACTACTAATTACTATATGATCTTTGATGATACTGAATATACAGTATATATATATATATATATATATATATATATATATATATATCTATAAGTGACCGATTATTAATTGATTATTAGAGATGTCGCGGACAGTTCGCCCGCGGACTATTCCCGGCGATTTTGGCTCTGTCGCGCTCGCAGTGGACGGTGGACACATGCACTTTTCGGTTCGCCCCCTATTCTTTATCATTGAGGAAACTTTGACCCTGCACCTCACAGTTAGCAGACACATTCCAGCCAATCAGCAACATACAATCCCTTCCAGAGCCTTACATCTGAAGGATAGCATACATTTTAGAATCATTCTGAAGCTGCATTCATTGTGAGAGGACAGATAGTGTAGCTGCTGGAGATTTAATAGGGAAATAGATAGCCAGGTTGTGTATTTAGCTTCCACTACAGACCTGAAGGACTCATCTGATATCTGCTGCAAGGACAGCAACCCAAAAAGCCCTTTTTAGGGCTAGAACATCATTTATTTTATTTTATAATTTTTTTCTGTGTAATCTAATTGCATATGCCTGCCTGCCAGTGTGTGTGTGTGACAGGCTAACACCTAACAGCTTTTATTGTGCTTATTTTCCCTACTCATACCTGGTGGTGTACCATACATTTTTTTTCCTGTAATCTAATTTCAGTTGCCTGCCTGTGTCCGGCTCACAGCTAATATTCTGCTCTGTTTCACCAGTCATAGTGTGTGTACCATACATTGAAAAAAAACAACCCTTTTTTCCTTTAATCTAATTTCAGTTGCCTGTCTGTGTCAGGCTCACAGCTTATATTGTGCTCAGTGAAATAAAACAACATTTTTTTGACTGTAATAGATTGAATAGCAATTGCCTGCCTACAGGCAATGTGTGTGAAGCCTATTGCATCTACACTGCCAACTTTTGCCAGTGCACAGTGATACGTCATATCTGGTGCAACCGTACTGTACAGTGACATAAAACAACACTTTTTTGACTGTAATCGATTGAATATCAGTTGCCTGCCTACAGGCTTGTGTGTGAGGCCTACAGCGCCTACTCTGCCAACTTTTGCCAGTGCACAGTGACACTCATATCTGGTGGCACCTTAGATTGCACGCACAATGCCCCAAATTTGATGTGGGAGGACCGACCAAGCATCTTTTCCCATCTCCGCCTTCCAAAAATCCATGCCATATACACATCCCCTGATAGGTGACGTAACAGGTATCAAACTGATAGAAATAAATAGTACAACTTAATACACCACTCCAATCTGGTGGCACATTACATTGCACGTGCAGTGCCCCAAATTCGAAGTAGGAGGTCCGACCAAGCATCTTTTTCCATCTCCCTGTTCCAAAAATCAATGCCATATACACGTCCCCTAATAGTGGACGTAACAGGGATTAAACCGATAGGAATAGTACTACTTAACAGTACACACCTTATAATAACGCAGACAGAGGCAACGCAGAGAGAGGAGTCTCAAGAAGAGGAGTCAGAGGAGGAAGGTGGCTTTGAGGAGGGGGAAGACCAAACACAGCAGGCGTCCCAGGGGGCTTGTTGTCACCTTTCGGGGACCCTTGGTGGCTGGGTGGAGGAAGATACCTTCAATGACATCAGTGAGGACAAGGAACGGGACATGGCTAGCTTGGTATCCAACCTTATGCAAATGGGGAGTTTGCGTTGTGCAAAGGGACTGTTTGCGGTTGTTTGCAGTGCATTAAACGGGGAGATTGGTCTGTTACTGTGAAGCGGGTGTAACCCTTACACTACCTGATCGATACAACATCATACCTGATGTTTTAAAGCATGTTATTCCAAACAATTTAGGAATGTTAGGTGATTTATGCCCTTTATGGCTTAAAACCAGACTCTGCATCAACTATGTAATTTTCCGTGGGAGTTTTGCCATGGATCCCCCTCCGGCATGCCACAGTCCAGGTGTTAGTCCCCTTGAAACAACTTTCCCATCACTATTGTGGCCAGAAAGAGTCCCTGTGGGTTTTGAAATTTGCCTGCCCATTGAAGTCTATGGCGAAAATGTTATGTTCGCGACATCAGTATTAATTATATATTATGTGATTATATGATATTTAATGATATTTAAATGTTGTCAATTTATGTTCAATATTTTTACCTGCCAGTTCCCAGCCTATATGTTGGATTGCTGCCCTTAGACCATTAAAAACTTCCCTTTTAAAATTAGGAGTTTTTTTGGCCCCTTACAGTTTTTTTGATTTTTTTAGTTAATCTCAAATGAGTGTTGTGATCACTGTATACCAAAGATTGCCATATTTCAACATTTGATACCATATCAATATTATTTGTGATGACTAAATCCAAGATAGCTTCATTTCTAGTAGGCTCTTGTATAACCTGGGCCAGATAATGATCCCTGAGTGTACTCAAGAACCTGCTCCTTTTACCCGTACTGCTGGTTTCACTCGTCCAGTTTATTTCAGGGTAGTTAAAATCACCCATTATTAGAACTTGCTTATGCTCATCTGAATTTCCAATCTGTAATAATAATTGTATTTCCTCACTTTCAATTATATTTGGTGGTTTATAGCATATTCCTAAAATATTATTTTGGAATTTGCTGCTCTGCTACTTAACTCTACCCACAAACATTCAATATTATCACTAGTTCCAGCATAACTATCTTCTCTGACTAAAGGCTTAAATTCCGGCTTAACATACAGACAGATCCCTCCTCCCCTTTTACCATTGCCCCTAAATTTCCTATATAGGTTATAGCCATCCAGATGAACAGCCCAGTCATGAGAGTCATCCCACCACGTTTCCGTAAAGCCTATTAAAACCCATTTCTCTGCTAATAAATCCAAACCCCTCCTTAGTGCACCACTTTTTTAGCTATGCATTAACCTCCCTAAGCTCCATCTGTCTCCCTGAGCTAGCACGTGGCACTGGAAGTATCTCAGAAAATACTACCTTGGAGGTCCTTGCTTTAAGCTTATTCCCTAAAATCATTCTTTAGGACACTCCATCTTCCACTAACTTTGTCATTGGTACCAATATGTACCAAGACCACCGGTTTATTTCCAGCCCCTCCCAATAATGTATCTACCTGATCCACAACATGACGAACCCGAACACCCGGGAGACAGCAAACTGTTCGATTGCTGGGATCTGGGTGACAAATCCCCCTTCCTCTTTTCCTAATAGTAGAGTCCCCTACAACCAAAACCTATCTGTTTCTCTGCCTATTTTGCCCTCCCACTCCTCCAGTAGAGCTGTTCTCCCAGCTGTTAGAGGGAACAGCTCTATCTGGCATTCTGTTTTATCTCTTTTCTGTTCCAGCCTTCAGCAACCATCTTTAAACTCTCACCTGGCTTTTTGCACACACTGCTACAAGCCTCCAGCAACCATCTTTAAACTCTCACCTGGCTTTTTGCACACACTGCTACAAGGTATCTACAGCCATCTCATTGATACACTTCTGACTCTACTGTATCCTCCTGTAACATTAATTATGAATATCCATATCTGCTATGATTTTTGTTCACCTAGTAACTTTATTACTACTTTGTTAAATTGTAAGCTTTCACACTGTATTTTCCACCACCATCTCCCCACCCCCTTCACACCTTCATATCTGTCTGCAACAAATGCTCCTGTTAAATGCATAAATACTGGGCTAGCCCCAAACTATATCTCACTATCTCTTTTCTGTTCCAGCCTCCAGCAACCATCTTTAAACACTCACCTGGCTTTTTGCACACACTGCTACAAGCCTCCAGCAACCATCTTTAAACTCTCACCTGGCTTTTTGCACACACTGCTACAAGGTATCTACAGCCATCTCATTGATACACTTCTGACTCTACTGTATCCTCCTGTAACATTAATTATGAATATCCATATCTGCTATGATTTTTGTTCACATAGTAACTTTATTACTACTTTGTTAAATTTTAAGCTTTCACACTGTATTTTCCACCACCATCTCCCCACCCCCTTCACACCTTCATATCTGTCTGCAACAAATGCTCCTGTTAAATGCATAAATACTGGGCTAGCCCCAAACTATATCTCACTATCTCTTTTCTGTTCCAGCCTCCAGCAACCATCTTTAAACACTCACCTGGCTTTTTGCACACACTGCTACAAGCCTCCAGCAACCATCTTTAAACTCTCACCTGGCTTTTTGCACACACTGCTACAAGGTATCTACAGCCATCTCATTGATACACTTCTGACTCTACTGTATCCTCCTGTAACATTAATTATGAATATCCATATCTGCTATGATTTTTGTTCACATAGTAACTTTATTACTACTTTGTTAAATTGTAAGCTTTCACACTGTATTTTTCCACCACCATCTCCCCACCCCCTTCACACCTTCATATCTGTCTGCAACAAATGCTCCTTTTAAATGCATAAATACTGGGCTAGCCCCAAACTATATCTCACTATCTCTTTTCTGTTCCAGCCTCCAGCAACCATCTTTAAACTCTCACCTGGCTTTTTGCACACACTGCTTTCTCTGCCCTCCCTACCCCACTCCCAGCCTTGCATTGTCTCAATTTATAGATACCCACCTGACTTACACCTGCTCACTCAGCATCACCTGCTTCAAATTATTCGACTAATTTAATACACAAAAAAAAAAAAAGAATATATATATATATATATATATATATATATATATCACATATTATAATTGTCTAACTGCGAGTTGTCGTCGCACTTGCGGGCTTGCAGGATGACAACTCGCAGTTTGACAACATCCTCCCTCCTTCCCCGCATCATCCTCCTTCTCACCCCTTATCATCCTCCTCCCTCCCCCTTATCCTCCTTCTTTCCCCCCCTCTCTCCTTTCCCCTCTCTCCTTAATCTGATGCGAGCACCTTCTCTCCCTAGCAGCATGTCTTCTTCCTGTGAGCGGCCGGCATATGTTAATGACATCACGCAGGGGCCTCTCTCCTCTGCTGTTCACTTAAGGTGGATTCCTATATATTGAAGCATACATGCACTTTTTCTCTGCTATGTGTAAATTATCTCCTGCAGTGCTGCTGTAGTAAAAGATTCAGTATCCCATCAGATCCTGTATCCTCTGGGACCAGCATTCAGAACAAGCCCCACCTCTGCCTCTCTCCTCTTCTGTTCACTTAAGGTGGATTACAATATATTGAAGCATACGTGCACTTTTTCCCTGCTATGTGTAAATTATTATATAAGTTGTGAGCATACGAGTTGTTGCTAACGCTTGCGGGCTCACGCAGCGATCCGCGGCCCTCGCATAGCAAGGGCCCCAGTTGCTGGCAAGGAGTGCCAAAGGCGCTCCTTGCCAGCAACTGCGACCCTCGCAAACTTTACGTCGGAACGCAAACAACATACGACACACAGCGCCGAAGGCGCTCCATGCCAGCAACTGCGACCCTCGCAAACTTTGTCGGAACGCAAACAACACACGACACACGTTACCACACATTTCAACCTCGCAAAAATCGTCTGCAACCAGCGTACATGAAAAAATGAAAAACACAATAAATACACACAACACATACATAAAAAGCTTACCTACAGCAAGAGGGGGCATCCAGGACCTCAAAAAATGAAGCTACCCCTCAAAAGAGTTTAGACACTCAAAAATTCTCTAAGCGAGAGAAAAAAGGGCCGCCGAACAAAACGAAAACGAGGCTACAGCACTGTAAATATGCAAAACACCACAAGAAACTCGCAAAACACCACAAGAAACACGCAAAACACCACAAAAGACCTACGGATATTCCGCAAAGACCACACATTACCCGCCATTTTACAACAATGCGGAAGTACACAACTATGCTAACGGTTTGGTCTCGCTCACGCACACTATTACACTGCACACATTCAGCACGCTCACACAGCACCTCCACACCACTAATGCTCCACCAACATCAAAACAGATTGTCAGCTCTTCAACACAATGCTTCCTGCATACATTACTTCAAAATAGGTAAAGTATATTAATTTATTAATGTATTATTATACACCAAACAGCATTAGCTCATTTACAATTTCATTGCCGTCATTTTTTGACGGGCAATTCGCTAGTATATATATAATTACACACAACCCAGCTACTCTCCCATCTCGGTCACTAACAATTTTTCTTTTACTCTCACACCTTTATCTCATCTACTCCCTACACCTACCCACTGTGTCAAAATACTCTCTCACTTTTTTCTCCTCCTCATCTTCTACTGCCTCTCTCTCAGACTTTCATTTGCAGCCTATCCATATCACACCCCCAATACTATAACCATCTCACCTCCCTTAATTTCCTCTCCTCTTCTCGGCTCCCACGAGCTATTCTCTCTCCTCCAATCACAATCTCATCCCCTCCCCAACACTCATAAGCAGAAACATCACTGTAAGTCCCACTCCCATATTCTCTCACTCTCACTCCTCCTCCTACTAGCTGCTGGAGACATATTCCCTAACCCAGGTCCCTCCCTCATTTCTACCTGCTTTCAGCCACGCTCTACTCCAAAGGCAGAAAACACTATAAAAACACAGAATTTGATACCCATCACTTGTCACAAACCCTCCACTCTTCCTTTCTCCTGTGCTCTCTGGAACGCACAATCTATCTGCAATAAACTCACTTTCACTCACAACCTTTTCACTACCAACTCCCTCAATCTACTAGCTCTTACTGAAACCTGGCTCTCCTCTTCTGATACTGCCTCCCCTGCAGCACTCTCGCATGGGGGTTTTCACCTCAGTCACACACCTAGACCTTGGAACAAACAAGGTGGTGGTGTGGGTGTATTACTTTCTTCTCGCTGTACGTTCCACCTCATACCTCCTGTCCCATGCCTCCAATTTCCGTCTTTTGAAGCTCATACTATCCGCCTCTTCTCTCTTATCTCTCTACGTGTTGCTGTAATCTATCGCTGTCACGATCTGCTTCTTCAAGGGGGCTTGATATGAACCTAGTTCAAACCTACCCCAGCAGAATCATGTACTTCCTGATCTCTGTGGCACAAAAGATGGCTTCTGAAGATTGCAAGGCACAAAAGCTACAGGCAGAGAATACTGGATCCAGGTTACTTAGTGGCCCATAGCAAGACCACTCCCCAAGTCAGGATACAACACACAGAAATAGTCTCACACCTTGTTTATGTGAAAACTATATTGCAACCTTTATTGAATGAACAAAACAACATATTTATACTCTCCAATACCACACCCTTGTGTACATTTGTGTATGTGTGATGTCAGACCATCTGGCTTGCAAACTTGGGCTATCAAAGCTCTTGAGATCACATTCATTAGATAACCTTTATGTTAAACTCAAGTGTTTGCCCAGGACCACTTGAAGCACATGCATCTGTCTTGACCCAAGGTCTGCATGTTTGAGTGTGCAATGATCTGCAGCTAACTTCTATCCAGAGCATTTCTACCAATTCCACATATGTTCTATATAACATTTTCCCTCATAATACATTATACCTAGGATACATAATAACCATGTACAGGCAACATATAACCGCACAATAACACATAATCCCAATGCAACAATGTCATGCTCCCTTGGACATACTCACAAACCACTGACAATATGAGTCCTTAAACAATTAAATCATGACAACTTCTCCCCCTTCCTTTCTAGTATAGCATAGAGGATCATCCTAACGGATAATTCTCTAGCTATACTGCTTTTACTTGTCCTCCTGTCTGGAAAGTCCATCCATGTGATAGCCTCAGTGGCTCTCTGGGTACCCTGCCTCCCCCTGTCCTGGGCGAATACTCGCTCCTTCCCAGTGGCCTTGTGACTTTCCCAAGCCCCTGGGGAGACTTATAAGACAAATGCCATGGAGGACCCTTCAAGGTAGTCCAGGGGAAACAGTACATCCCAGCTAGTAAGTCCAGCATAAATTTGGGAGGATCCTTACCCAGCAAAGCCCTTTCCTTCCAGGCTAGAGAGACCTCCTGTCCTGCCGATTCTGGATCAGCACTCTGTCCCAGGGGTAAAATTGAAGAGTACAATGTTCCCTTTGTCAGGCCTGATCTTTCTCCTGAATAAACTGGGATACGGTAGTTGCAACATGGGCTAGTGACATTCACTGGTGGCATCCATGCTAGATTAATGGGCAGTTCTGATACAAGCTGTTGTGGCTCAGTAGCCAACCTCTCTCCCACCAAGCCTGGCCAATGGCCCCTTCTTTCCAGGGTTACAGGTACACATCCAGTGTCTTTGGGCAGCTGCAGGTGAGTCATTGTAGGGAGACCAGGAGACAAATCACAATCTGGGGTACCCTCTGGCTCTTTGGTCTCTGGATCCTCAGGTGGAACCTCCTGACTCTCTCCATCTGAGACTGCCTGGTGTGTAGTTACAGGCAGCCATTGAGAAGCAGCTGCTACTGCCTCTTGTGCAGGCTGAAGAACAGGGCTACTTTCTGTTTCTGCTGCAGGGTCTGTGGCTGGCTCCTGGACAATGGTCATCCAAGGAACCTCTCTACAATTTCCACAGTCAAATGGTAGGGCCCAGTGCTCATTAGGTTCTTCTCTTACACTAGGAGCAGAGTAGCTTTTCCCCAGTTCTTCCCCTGGGCCCGGCACTGTTGTTGTTTGCCCCTGTCCCCATTCCTCTAACTGGGTGAGACTTAGCCCCCTAAAGATAGGGACCAGTTCTTCCCCTTCCCAGTCAACCCCATGGATGCCGGCATCCTTGTTATTTTGACAATCATGGATATCAAAATTCTCCCCCCAGTCCATACATTTATTTTCTGACCCAGCCTCAGCAATATTTAGCTGGGTCTCTGTAGTACCTGTTAGGTGGTTCTGTTCCATGCCTGACTGGCATGAGCCCTCCCAGCTGGCTGGCCAACAACCATCCAGGGATGCTTCATCCAGTAGGTCTATATAATCCACCTCCAGCTGTAGCTCCTGTTGGATCAAAGGCCAAAGTAAGTTAGCTGTATGAGAGCCTGTCTCCAGTCCCAGCATGTGACAGCGCTTGGCAAACAGACACAGCTTTCTTTTCTCTGTCCCCAAGCCACAGTCCGGATCCCCATGTACTATGTCCCAAAGTGCCTTTTCCAGCCCCAATGAAAAATGATGATGTATCCCAACAGGTCCAACCCAATAAGCATATTGATCTTCCAGGGCGACCTCCTCATATACCAATTCTTCCAGCCATTCCATTAGCCTGTGACCTGGCCATAGTCCCAGGAATGCCATCCATTTATTTAGAAGGCCCATTCCTCTACAGTCCTTTCCAGTCACCAGAACATTCTCTATCTCTACTGGGGATAAGCATTTCCCCTCCACAGGAGCTGAGACAGGGCCATTGCTTACCCTTCTCCTGTTCCCCTTTACCTCCTGTGTGATTTGTATCCGGAGTTCCCTCTGCTGATCCTTAGTAAAACCTGCAGGCATTACCTCCATCCATCTTTGATACCGTCTGGACACTTCCTCCTCCTCTGCTGCAGACATCTCTTCATAAGCTGCCATCCTTCTGTGTTTTATACAGAGATCCCCACCGCTGCCAGCCAAATGTCACGATCTGCTTCTTCAAGGGGGCTTGATATGAACCTAGTTCAAACCTACCCCAGCAGAATCATGTACTTCCTGATCTCTGTGGCACAAAAGATGGCTTCTGAAGATTGCAAGGCCCAAAAGCTACAGGCAGAGAATACTGGATCCAGGTTACTTAGTGGCCCATAGCAAGACCACTCCCCAAGTCAGGATACAACACACAGAAATAGTCTCACACCTTGTTTATGTGAAAACTATATTGCAACCTTTATTGAATGAACAAAACAACATATTTATACTCTCCAATACCACACCCTTGTGTACATTTGTGTATGTGTGATGTCAGACCATCTGGCTTGCAAACTTGGGCTATCAAAGCTCTTGAGATCACATTCATTAGATAACCTTTATGTTAAACTCAAGTGTTTGCCCAGGACCACTTGAAGCACATGCATCTGTCTTGACCCAAGGTCTGCATGTTTGAGTGTGCAATGATCTGCAGCTAACTTCTATCCAGAGCATTTCTACCAATTCCACATATGTTCTATATAACATTTTCCCTCATAATATATTATACCTAGGATACATAATAACCATGTACAGGCAACATATAACCGCACAATAACACATAATCAAAATGCAACAATGTCATGCTCCCTTGGACATACTCACAAACCACTGACAATATGAGTCCTTAAACAATTAAATCATGACAATCGCCCCCCAGGTACTCCCTCTCAATTTCTTGATAACTTTTCCGCCTGGCTCCAACACTTTCTTTCCTCCAACATTCCCACACTGATACTTGGCGACTTCAACATTGCCATTGATACCCCCACCTCCTCAGCAGCCGCCAAACTACTTGCACTCACCTCTTCCCTCGGCCTCTCACAACTTACAGATTCGTCAACTCACCATGCTGGACACTCTCTTGACCTTATTTTTACCAATATTACCCATAACTCCAACCTAGTCATCCACCCTCTCCCTCTATCTGACCATCAACTCCTTACCTTCAACCTTACCACATCTTCCTCCCATCACTCTTCTTCAACCCCAGCCACAATAACTCACAGAAACCTGCTAGAACTCGACCCTATACAACTCTCCACTGTGCTCCAACCTCTTCTCCGCACTATCACCAACCTCAACTGCCCTGACACTGCCACCTCATACTACAACTCTACTCTCTCTTCCACCATTGACACCCTTGCCCCCATAACTACACGCAGACGCCCTCAATCTCATCCACAACCATGGCACACTACACACACACGTTACATTCAGAAGTGCTCCCGCACTGCTGAACGACTACAGAGGAAATGACGCTCCTTCACTACAAGTTTATGCTACATTTCTACTCCTCTGCCCTCAACCTGGCCAAACAGCAGTACTTTACATCACTAATATCAATTCTGTCCTCTAACCCAAAACGTCTTTTTGCCACTTTCAATACTCTCCTCCGCCCACCACCTCCCCCCATCCCTTCCTGTCTCAAGGCTGAAGACTTTGCCAACCATTTTACACATAAAATTCAATCTATCCACAATGAACTCTCCTCTCACCATGGCTCACACACTTCACTCTCTCAACTAACTCAACTAACCAACAACACCCAATCTAATTCCCACAGCCACTCTGAACTACTTTACCCCTGCAACAGAAGATGAAGTCTCCATCCTAATATCATCCTCTCACCTCACCACCAGTCCTTCAGATCCTATTCCATCTGAGCTCATCCCTCCCTCTCTACTACACTAATCCCAGCTCTCACACAAATCTTTAACCTTTCCCTAAACACTGGCACATTTCCATCATCTCTAAAACTTGCCATAATTACACCCACTCTCAAGAAACCCTCATCCGATTCTGACGTTGCATCTAACTATCTCCCTATCTCTCTATTTCCCCTGGCTTCCAAACTGCTGGAGCGGCTCTTCTATAACCGCCTTACCAGTTTCATCTCCTCTAACTATCTTCTGGACACTTTCCAATCCGGCATTTGGCCCCAACACACCACTGAGACAGCCCTCACCGCCAAGTCTAAAGGCCACTTTTCTATTTTGCTTCTTCTGGATCTCTCTGCGCCTTCGACACAGTTGACCATTCAATTCTACTCCACATTCTCTCCTCCCTCGGCATTTGAGACACTGCTCTCTTGTGGTTCTCATCATACCTCCAAGAACGATCATTTAGCGTCTCCTTCTCCGACACATCTTCTTCTCCTCACCCCCTGTCTATTGGCGTACCCCAAGGATCAGTCCTAGGCCCCCTCCTCTTCTCCATCTACACATTCTCACTCGGCACCCTAATAAACTCTTTTGGGTTCCAGTACCATCTCTATGCAGATGACACCCAAATCTATCTCTCAGCACCAGATCTATCCCCCTCTCTTCTAGCACACGTCTCCGACTGCCTCTCTAGTATATCCTCTTGGATGTCCGTCCACCACCTGAAACTCAACATGTCTAAGACTGAACTCTTAATCTTCCCACCCTCTACTACAGCATCAATTCCTCACATCTCTCTCTCTCTGTCAACAATGCCATCATCACTCCCATCTCCCAAGCCCGTTGTCTCTGGGTTCTCCTGGACCCTGCACTCATTTTCATCCCACACATACAGTCTCTAACCAAATCCTGTCTTTTCCATCTAAAAAACATATCCAAAATACGCCATTACCTTACACAAGACACTACTAAGATTCTAATACACTCTCTCATAATTTCTCATCTTGACTATTGCAACTCGCTCCTTGTCGGCCTGCACATCACCCGCCTCTCCCCACTTCAATCCATAATAAATGCCTCCGCCAGACTCATCTTCAATACACATCGTTCAGTGTCGGCAGCTCCTCTTTGTCAATCACTTCACTGGCTTCCCTTAGCCTCCAGAATAAAGTTTTAAATCTTGACCCTAACTTATAATGCCCTCAACAACAGTGCACCCCCATACATCTCTGCTCTCATCTCCAAATACTCCCCCACATGCCCTCTTCGTTCTGCTAACAACCTTCTTCTTTCTACCACTCTTGTCACCTCCTCTCACTCCCGCCTCCAGGACTTTTCTCTCGCGCTGCACCTATTCTCTGGAACTCCTTGCCTTGCTTCACCAGCCTATCCTCCTGCCTTAAATCCTTCAAAACATCAATAAAAACTCACCTCTTTAAAGAAGGCTATAACCTTCCTCCCTAACATGCTCAGCACTACTCTCTCCCTACTGTACCACATACAAATTTTAACCTTTAGATTGTAAGTCTGCGAGTTTCAATCCTGCAAGGTGCTTTAGGGAAAGCGCTATGGACACTGGATTCCAAGCTCAAAGACAGGGCCATCCACTCTTTGCAATGTGTAAATCTTTAACTTGTCATTGCCTGTAACTTAACTTATGTGTAGCGCTACGGAATATGTTGGCGCGTTACAAATAAACGATAATAATAATAATAATTATAATAATAATAATAATTGCCATTCCTGAATGGACATTTCACTCCATCTGGCAAATCTGTTGGTGCTTGCCAACTCAGAACTGGCCTGCCACCTCCTCGTGTTCCCCCTGCTTCCCCTTGTAACTGTAACCCATCTACCTCCTTGGACATCCTCACTATCCCATCTCTACCCTCCATGCAGGCCCATGTGTGTTGCTGGCTCCTGTTCATCTCCGATTGCATTGCTATTCAATTGCTCAAGGCCACAAATTACTATGCCAAAGCCAAAACCATAAACCATGCAGTGGTCGTATGTATAAGTCTGGGTATAGAAACACGGTAGAAGAACAGCAAATGTGGATGTCACTTATACTTGTCAAAAGGATTGTGATTAAGATAACTGTACAAACTCTGCTGACTCTTATGGCATTAGTAATACCTGATATAAAAGCTTTGAATGATTACAGTGAGAAGACTATGCATCACCATAGGGGCAGAACCATTACTAATCAATGTGGTTTTCTTTAAGTTGGATTGTTACTGAATACATCAGTTGCCCACCTGCTAGAGATATTCTGAAAAAGTGTTCAGTACTGCTGGATCAATTTCTATGATGAAAGAATAATAATGTTAAAAGAATGCTGTGCAAGTATAATAAGTTGCTAAATTCTATAACAATTCTGACAGAAAATTACATTTGATAATGTGTATGCACACACATAGATTTTTAAATAAAATATGAACTTTCAGATTATAGCACAGCCAGTGAGTTTCATGTTTTATCACACTTATGTACTAGCCATATTTTCTGCATCTAAAATTCAAAATTCCTGCCTCACAGGTCCTTAAAGGACCTTAAATGTCTTTAAAGGACCCGCACTAAATTCAAAATCAACCCCTGCCACAGGGGTACTATAAGTACCACCCATCGGCACCTAAAATGAACCCCCTATGCTGGGGTTAAAATTCAAAATCCTGCCTCACAGGTCCCTAAAGGACCTCAAAGGTCCTTAAAGGACCTGTGGTATATAACTCTATTAACCCCTACATTAACACTATAATCCAGGACCCTCATGACACAAAGTCTAAGCACTACACTATTAACCCTTTCCTACTTTATTCCATTCTATTAAACCCCTCTAACTAATTAACAATAAATAACCCTATGATTAACTCATTAACCTCCTGAGTAATTAACCACCCCTCTAAGTAATTAACCCTATTTAACCCTCACCATACATAATTAACTCTATTACTAACCACTTAACCCTATCTAGAACCAGTTATTCCCATCTAGTCTTATTTAACCTTAACTATACCCAATAAACCTTAACTGTGTCTAATTAACCCTAACTATACCCAATAAACTCTTACTGTACCTAATTAATCCTAACTGTAGCTAATCATCCTATCCTACTAACCCTACCCTATTAACCCCCTAATAACCCATACACTACCCTATCCTACCTTATTAACCCCCTAATAACCCATACACTACCCTATCCTAATCTATTAACCCCCTAATAACCCATACAATACCCTATCCTATTAACCCCCTAATAACCTCTACACTACCCTATCCTATCCTATTAATCCCCTAATAACCTCTGCACTACCCTATCCTCCCCTATTGACCCCCTAATAACCCATACACTAACCTATCCTACTCTATTAAACCCCGTAATAACCCCTACAATACCCTATCTCATTAACCACCTAATAACCCATACACTACCCTATCCTATCCTATTAATCCCCTAATAACCTCTGCGCAACCCTATCCTACCCTATTGACCCCCTAATAACCCATACACTACCCTATCCTACCCTATTAACCCCCTAATAACCCATACACTACCCTGTCCTACCCTATTAACCCCCTAATAACCCATACACTACCCTATCCTACTCTATTAACCCCCTATTAACCCCTACAATGCCCAATCCTATTAACCCATCTAATAACCTCTGCACTACACTATCCTACACTATTGACCCCCTAATAACCCGTACATTACCCTATCCTACCCTATTAACCCCCTAATAACCCATACACTACCCTATCCTACTCTATTAACCCCCTAATAAACCCTACAATACCCTATCCTATTAACCCCCTAATGACCCCTACACTACCCTATCATATTGCATCCCTAATCACCCACTAAGTACAGAAAATAATATACTGCTAATTAACTAAAAATAAAAAAACCTACAGAAAAAGAAAAAAAACTAAGTGCTGAAAATAATAAACTGTGAATTACATAAAAATAAAAAAACACTACAGAAAATAAAGACTTACACATAAATAACAAAATACTACATAAAATAATAAACGCTACTAAAATAAAAAAGATTTACAACCAGTAAAAAAAGAAAGGATTAATGAGTCCACTGACCTGGCCAAAATGCCCCTCCAGTGGTTTCCAGCAATGCCCTGGTCGTCACCCTTCTAAGCCAGGAAAGGCCCCTCAAAAAAAATCTTGATGTTCTATCAAATAATTGCTAATAATGGAAGGTTCTGCTCAACAAAAAAAAATAATTGCGCTCTCTGATTGCCTGAAATTGCTGTCAATCAGATTTCAGCAAATCATAATAGAATACAGGGGTGTATTCCATTGAGATTGTCTGAAAGCATTTGTACCTTCTAATTGCCTGAAATCGCTGTCACTGAACTACACTGTTTTAGCCTGGTCTCTTATGGGTGTCTATACAGACCCTCATAAACCTCTATTTAACCCCATTAGTCCCATAAGGGTATATAAACACCCTCATGGGAAAGTTAGAAGCCTAATATTAACCCCATAAGTGCTATGAGGGTTCTGCAGAACCCTCATAACACTAAGTACAAACACCACGCTGCACTATACCCCCCAATAAACCATCAAATCTAAACTAACCGCCCTCTACACTAACCTATTAACACCCACACTACCTACCTACACTACCTACCTGCTTATAACTCCCACCACACTAATTACAGAAAATAATAAAATCTAACTCCGAAAAAATAATAAGCCTGTCACAGAAAATAAAAAACCTAAGTCACAAAAATAAAAAATCAACATTACAGAAAATAAAAAAAAGCTACATTACAACCCCCCTCCCCGCCACTACAGAAAAAAAAGAAAATTACACACCTGAAAAGGAAATACATATAAAATATATACATTACAAAACAATACAATACAAATAAAATAAAATACAATACCCCTATCTAAAATACGTACATACCACCTATCTAACATACAATAAATTCTATCTACATACACAATCCCTAAATCTAACCTAAAATAGAATAAATAAGACCACTTACCTTTGCAGATGTCCCTTCAGATCGGCCCCCTAGGAAAAAAAATAGTACAACACACTACATAGAATAAATAAACATTCTAAATATTCTAAATATTCTACTCACCTTTCCAGCATGTCCTCGTCCTTCTTATTTTCTTCTCCGGCGCGGCCCCTGTTAAAAATAAACAGTAGATTAGTACTAAATACATGCACACAAAATAAAATAAACATAATATACATTGAACTTACATTGACAGGTGCATTAGCCAATCAGAATGTGATATGGGGGTGTATCCCATTTTAATTGGCTCACATCTTGGTGCCTTCTGATTGACTGAAATTTGATTGACAGCGTTTTCAACCAATCAGAATGCTTCATTGACAATTTTCTTCCGGAAAAGGCTCTAGGGGCCTTATTAGCGTCGGGGAGCTCTGCGCGTGTGCGGAGCTTCGTTAGTTGTTTTTTTTTCTTCTAGGGTTCAGCCGGGGTTGAAAAGGAGGATCACGGGGACATTACGCCAAGGTAAGTCCAATGTATATTATGTTTATTTTATTTTGTGTGTATGTATTTAGTACTAATCTAATGTTAATTTTTAACAGGGGCCGCGCTGGAGAAGAAAATAAGAAGGATGGGGACGTGCTGGAAAGGTGAGTAGAATATTTAGAATGTTTTTTGTTCTATGTAGTGTGATGTACTCATTTTTTTTTTTTTTCCTAGAGGCTGATCTGAAGGGACATCTGCAAAGGTAAGTGGTCTTAATTATTCTATTTTAGGTTAGATTTAGGGTTTGTGTATGTGGATAGGATTTATTGTATGTTAGATAGGGGTATGTATGTATTTTAGATAGGATTTCATGTATTTTAGATAGAGGGGTATGTGTGTATTTTAGATAGGATTTAATGTATTTTAGATAGAGGGGGATGTCTGTATTTTAGATAGGATTTAATGTATTTTAGATAGAGGGGGATGTGTGTATTTTAGATAGGATTTAATGTATTTTAGATAGAGGGGTATGTGTGTATTTTAGATAGGATTTAATGTATTTTAGAGAGGGGGTATGTATCTATTTTAGATAGGGGGTATTGTATTTTATTTGTATTGTATTGTATTGTAATGTATATATTTTGTATGTATTTTCTTTTAGGTGTGTACATTTTTTATTTTCTGTAGTGGGGGGTTGTAATGTATTTTTAAAAAAAATTCTGTCATGTTGATTTTTGATTTTTTGTGACTTAGGTTTTTTATTTTCTGTAATGTAGATTTTTTATTTTCTGTGACAGGCTTTTTTTTGTGACTTGGGTTTTGTTATTTTTGGTGAATTAGGTTTTATTATTTTCTGTAATTAGTGGGGTGGGGGGTTTATTAGCGGGTAGGTAGGTAGTGTAGTTAGGTAGTGTAGGTGTTAATAGGTAAGTGTAGAGGGAGGTCACACTTACCTATTAACACCTAATAACACAGATTTAAAGGTTTATTGGGGGGGTATAGTGCAGTGTAGTGTTTGTACTTGAGGACTGTCATGGCACTTATGTGGTTAATGTTAGGGTTCTAACTACCCCATAAGGGTCTTTATATACACTTATGAGACTGATGGGGTTAAATAGAGGCTTATGAGGGTCTGTGTAGACCCCCATAAGGGACTGTGTTAAAGAGGCTTTGATGGGGTTAAATAGGCCCATTTAGCATTCGATAGGCCCAGTTAGGGATAGTTAGGTACTGTTAGGGTTAAATGTGTACTGTTAGGATTAAATAGGTTCAGGGTTGGGTTAATGGGGTATAGTTAGGGTTAATAGTGTAGTGCTTAAACTTTCCTGGATGACTCTCATGGCACTTATAGTGTTATTACATGGGTTAATTTGTGTACTGGATTGGACTGATATGGTTAATTGATGGCTTATAGGGGTCTGTATTGACAACCCATGAGTGACAGGGTTAATTAAGGGCTTATGGGGGTCTGTATTGACCCCTATAAGTGACAGGGTTAATTAATGGATTATGGGGGTCTGTATTGAACCCCATGAGTGTCAGCATTAATTAAGGGGGTTATGTGTGTCTGTATTGATCACCATGAGTGACAGGGTTAATGAAGGGATTATGGGGTTTGTATTGACCCCTATGAGTGACAGGGTTAATTAATGGATTATGGGGATCTGTATTGACCCCCATGATGACAGGGTTAATTAAGGGTTTATGGGGATCTGTATTAACCCCCATGAGTGACAGGGTTAATGAAGGGCTTATGGGGATCTATATTGCCCCCTATGAGTGACATGGATTATTAATGGATTATGGTTGGCTGTATTAACCCCCATGAGTGTTAGGGTTGATAAAGGGATTATGGGGGTCTGTATTGACCCCCATGAGTGACAGGGTTAATTAAGGTGTTATGGGAGTCTGTATTGACCCCCATGAGTGCCAGGGTTAATTAAGGGCTTATGGGTGTCTGTATTGAGCCCCATGAGTGTTAGGGTTAATTAAGGGATTATGGGGGTCTGTATTGACCCCCATGAGTGACTGGGTTAATTAAGGGTTTATGGTGGTCTGTATTGACCCCTATGAGTAACAGGGTTAATTAATGGATTATGGGGTTCTGTATTGACCCCCATAAGTGTCAGGGTTAATTAAGGGGGTTATGTGGGTCTGTATTGATCCCCATGAGTGACAGGGTTAATGAAGGGATTATGGGGGCCTATATTTACCCCATGAATTCCAGGGTTAATTAAGGGATAATGGGGTCTGTATTGTCCCCATGAGTTCCAGGGTTAATTAAAAAATTATGGGGGTCTATATTGACCCCCATGATTGACAGGGTTAATTAAGGGTTTATGGGGGTCTGTATTGACCCCTATGAGTGACAGAGTTAATTAATGGATTATGGGGATCTGTATTGAGCTCCATGATGACAGGGTTAATTACGGTTTTATGGGGATCTGTATTAACTTTCATGAGTGACAGGGTTAATGAAGGGCTTATGGGGATCTGTATTGACCCCTATGAGTGGTAGGGATAATTAATGGATTATGGGGGTCTGTACTGACCCCCATGAGTGACAGGGTTATTTAAGGGATTTTAGAATCTATATTGTCCCCATGAGTGACAAAGTCATTTAGGGGCTAATCGGGCTCTGTATAGAGCCCCATGAGTGATAGGGTTAATTTTTATGGCTGGTCCTTTAAGGACATTTACGGTCCTCTAAGGACCCGCAAGGCGAGAAATTAGAATTTTGATTGCAGCGGCTGCCCCCGATCGCGTGCGATTAGGGACCCCCACTGCCAAGGTTAATGTGGGGACCCCCAGCATTGGGGGGTTAATTTTAGGTGCCGGTGCCGGTCTTAACTGTTTGTGTGCCGAGGGCCCTGTTTGTGTGCCGAGGACCAGCGGCAAGGACTGGACACCTTTTAATGCAGTGGGGGACACCATCTGCAAGGGTTAACCCACTGCAAGGGTTAATGTTGGGACAATGCCGGGGTTCCCCATGGGGACCCACAGCATGGGGTTAATGTGTGAGGACCTCCAGCATGGGGTTAATGCGGACACACTTCGGGGATCCAATTGTACCCCCAAAGCAAGGGGTTAATGTGGGGTTCCGAGCTTATCTCAAGTCTGTTATGTGGGCGTTTGGCAAAGTTGTACGTGGCTGGCAATGTTATGCGCGCTCCGGGGTCGTTGAGCCTTGTTTTAATTTTTTCTGCTGCCATTTTTTTTTCTCGCTTAGCTGATTTTCGAGTGCCAAAACTGGGGAATTGTGGGTTACATTTGTGTGTAACCTCACTTCCAGATGTCCTGGCTGTTCCCCCCCCCCCCCCCCCACGCTGTGGTTGAGTGTTTATTTTTTATTGTTGTGCTTATCAGTGTGTTTTTCGGTTTTGCGAGGTTCAGGATTTAAGTGCGTTGTTTTGTAACCTCGGATATTTTCTTTTCTAAGTCCCGCTTGTAATGTTGGCTTGCAGGCAATGAGAGAGAGGAGGAGGGGAAGAGAGACACAGGGGAGGGAGAGGAGGTGGGGAAGAGCGACACAGGGTAAGGAGAGGAGGAGGGGAGGAGGGACACAGTGTAAGGAGAGGAGGAAGGGAAGAGAGACACAGGGGAATGAGAGGAGGAGGGGAAGAGAGACACAAGGGAAGGAGAGGAATAAGTGCTGCGAGTTAACGGTTTTATGGGGGGGTTTTGTTAAAGAGTGAGGCGCCGTAGAGCCTCCACCTCCACAAAATAAGTTCTTGCGAGCTCGGTTATTGAGCTTGCAAATCGTGATAACGTTTTGCAGTTTGACAATATAAATGTTGGGTCAAAGCTTTCTTGGGAAAGACATACTGCTCCATAGCACTGGCCAAATCTGGTAATGCATGATTAAGTTTAATTTTGCTATTTTTTGTGTGTCGCCTTTTCAATTAATCCCCCCCCCCAGTCATTTAGTACTCTGGAGCCACAACAATGCTGTTTATCTCTCTCACTTTAGAAACAATTGACTCTTACAATATATAGCTAGTTTTTATGCTTTTTAAGAGTAATTTATAAACAATTTGATTTTGGGGTGATAGAGTCTCTTTAAAAGACCACTGTGGTTAGTTTTTTTTCTATATGGTCTTAAACTTGATAATAGGCAAACTTTATTTAAAGAGTGAAAAAACAACACAGCCTTTACTTTTTTTTATTTTATATGCAACTAGCGAATTGCCCGTCAAAAAATGACGGCAATGGAATTGTAAGGTAGCTAATGTTGTTTTGTGTGTACTACTGAAATATATAATCCAAATGAATAAATGAATATACTTTACCTATTTTGAAGCATTGTGTTGAAGAGCTGGCAATCTGTTTTGATGTTGCTGCAGCATTAGTGATGTGGAGCTGCTGTGTAAGCGTGATGAATGTGTGCAGTGTAATAGTGTGCGTGCGCGAGACCAAACCGTTAGCGTAGCTGTGTACTTCCGCATTGTTCTAAAATGGCGGATAATGTGTGGTATAAGTCTGTATCGGAATATCCGTAGGACTTTTGTGGTGTTTTGCGTGTTTCTTGTGGTGTTTTGCGTGTTTAGAGTGCTGTAGCCTCGTTTTCGTTTTGTTCGACGGCCATTTTTTCTCTCGCTTATAGAATTTTTGAGTGTCTAAACTCTTTTATTTTTAGTTAAATTAAGGTGTAACTTAATTTTTTGAGGTCCTGGATGCTCCCTCTTGCTGTAGGTAAGCTTTTTATGTATGTGTTGTGTGTATTTATTGTGTTTTTGATTTTTTCATGTCCGCGGGTTGCGGCCGATTTTTGCGAGTCCGTAATGTGTGTTAACGTGTCTCGTATGTTGTTTGCGTTGCGCCGTAAAGTTTGCGAGGGTTGCAGTTGCTTTGCGAGGGCCGCAGTTGATACACACACAATATACACACACATTATATATACACACACAATATACACACACATTATATATACACAAACAATACACACACACAATATACACACACATTATATATATACACACACATTATACATACACACACACACACAATATATACACACAATACACACACACACACAATATCTATACACACACACACAATACACACACACACATTATATACATACAACACAATACACACACACACATTATATACATACACATGGTGTTGCAACGGCCCGTACGCTCACAATTATATATGTGATGATAATGTAGTGCTGGGGCATATGAGGGATAGTGCTGGGGCATATGAGGGATAGTGCTGGGGCATAGGAGGGATAGTGCTGGGGCATAGGAGGGATAGTGCTGGGGCATAGGAGGGATAGTGCTGGGCACCTGTATCCTAATGATAATAAGATAGTGCTGGGGTTAGGAAGGATAGTGCTGGGCAACTACACCAGTTATTGGCCCTAACCCTAAGCCCCTACACCCCTTGCCGGCCCTAATCCCAACCTAACCCACTAAAAGTAACTTCCTAGGCCCCTAACCCTCTAAACCTAACCCGAAATCCAATTACCGGCCAGAGATAGCTACATCGTGACATCGACGGCGCACTTCCTGTGCGTGCACATAACAGGATTGGTCCTATAATTTTCTGATGCTATAATATGGATAGGGCTGGGCCTAGGGACTGTTGGGTGTCTAGGGTGCTGCCAGGTACTGTAGTACTCATGGCCTGCCATACCCAAACTGTACTGAAGGCAGTAACATGTTTAAAGGGTTCAATCCCTACCATTTTGACAGTGTCTAAACCCTTTGACCACTCTCTGTAATGTAGTGGGTCTATCAGTTAGTTGGCAGCGGCGGCGAACCGGGGCATTGTGGGGAGGAGGTGGCTGCTCCATCCCAACAACTGAGGCCCTTGCACGCATCCCTCGCTACGCGAGGGCTGCGGGCAAGGGCTGCGGGCAAGGGCCTCAGTTCCTGGGATGGAGCGCCTTCGCGAGGGCCGCGGGCAAGGGCCTCAGTTGCTGAAGCAACTGAGGCGGGCAAGGGCCTCAGTTGCTTCGGCGCTCCATCCCAGCAACTGAGGCCCTTGCCCGCAGCCCTCACTACGCGAGAGCAAGGGCCTCAGTTGCTGGGATGGAGCGTCTTCGACATTAACTACATATTTCTAATGTATAGTATTGTAGTGGATCAATCAAGTTGTGATCATGCAGAACTATAGCTATAAAATAGCTGCTGAAGTTAACAAATTCATTCTGCATCATAAACTAGGAGGTTGAAAAGCATATGGAAAATATGTTGTTGGGTTTTCTATTTTTTGCTCTTAGGTATTGCTTATGAACTATTTTAATTATAAGTATAGAGGTTTTAGCGTGCTGGTATACAGGAGACTTACACTGTTTTGTTTGAGCTGCTGATAATGCAGAACAAGTTGGTAGACTTCCCTAGATAGATGGATTTTCTAAGTTTTGATGCTTAAGAGTGGGAGAGAGTATGAAAGAGTCAAGTGGAGAACTGAGTGGGATAGAGTCTGAAAGAGTCAAGTGGAGGACTGAGTACGAGAGGAGGAGCAGAAGAGAAGCCTTAGCGACAAGATTGTGAGGAGGTGATGATTTGTGAAGAGAGAAATGTCATGGGCAGAGAGAAGGGGATGGTAGGGTAATATCTTGAGATCAAATGTGATATGTAAAAGTTACAGGTATTGTTGTGCACTCATTAGACTTTGGATATCTTTAGCAGGCGCAATCAGCAGGTTTTGGTTTGTCCAAAATATCTTAAGGTAGCGGATCTGGCATGTAAATATGATAAAGGGGTAGTAGATTGCAAGGGTGATTATGGACTGGGAATGTGATCATCTCATCAGTATCATATATCCACTTCTAGTTGTAAATTATGTATGTTTATTTCTGAAATTAGTAAGCAAATAGAACAATGAAAGTCTTAGTGGCTTTTTACAATTATGCAAAGTTCGGTCACCAGTTGTTATATAGGTGTACACAAACTATATATATAATAAAGATGTCTCATGTCATATCACGTCACGTCATAAGGACAAAACATGTGTTTTTTTTATGTTCATTCCCTTCTCATATATTATGAGACTGTAAGTTTAACCTTTATGTGTGTTCAATAAGTCTTTTAATATCCCAACCTCAAGTTTCTATTTTGAATTTACATTAAATGGTAATTTACCTCACTCTATGTGCTCTTCATGGTGTAATAGAGCACAAGACTGTATGTTAAAATCTAGTTTTTTTAATTGCATTAATAACACCAAAAAAAACTAATGATCAATAACATATGCCAAACCCTACAGTGAAAGCCTGTACTCAGGAATGCAGTGAGCTGTTAAGGGTTAAATCTTTTTTTTACTTTGTTCACTGCAGGGAGCTGTGGGTTTGTCTGGGGGCATGTCAGTGACTCATGTGAACATTGATTTAATTTATTAATTTCTAAAAAATTCAAAAACTATTTCAACATGCTTTTAGGAGATCTATACTGTAATGAGTTCCAAATTGTGCTGAATTAAGTTTCCCTTTTGATTATAGTTTTTGCTCACCTTTGTTCACCTGTCAATAGAGAGATGCCACCTGTAATTCTTTATCATATGTAACTAATTGTTAAATATGATAATAATAATTATGATAATAAGAATAAATTGCTGGTATTATAATTAGTTCCACTATGAGGCACGGTCATATGCGATGCAGCACTGTGTACCATCCTCTATCCCTAACCTTTCTATATCACAATCAGAGAAGGGCAGGCATGTTATAGGGGTTAGGCATGCACAGCACTGTTTGATGGTGCAGACATCACTTTGTTTGGCAAAACTGCAATGGTTGACAATGCATCAATAATTGCACAACAACAAGCCAGGCAAAATTATACCATACCTGTGGGGGACCATTGGGCCCCCTTAACCTCACCCCTTGTGTTTAGTGGTGGGGGGTGGCACATTAACCCCATCAAGGTCCATTTTATCCTGTAAGTATAACCATGCATCCTTTTGTACCTTCACTTTGGCATAGTGTCCAAGGTATGGGTGACTCTAGGGAGCTCTAGGATAACAGGTTAATGTTAGGTGCCATATTGGGTTCTAAAACATTTCAACCCCACTATAGTAGTATATTTTATATTAATGAATGAATATTGGTTATATTATTTTATTTAAATATACAGTATAGTGCTAGCACAGGGTTGAAACACAAGATGCTGAATATCAGCATTGTGAGTAGTGAAAAGCAGGATGAGCGTATAGTAAATTTGGAGGAGCTGGATTTTCATAGTAAATACTGTATTTCTATATATCCACGACACACACCCTTCACTGTAACTCACAATGAGCTGTGATGAGCTCTATACAAACATACACACAGGAATATTATCTGTAATTAATTATTGATGAAACACTTCCCTTTTGGCTTTCATACTGTCTTTAAATTACTGACTTAAAATTACAGTATTGCTACAGGTTGTGAATGTACTATTAATTTTCAGAGAAAGAGTAATGATATGGTAGTCATCTGCTAGTCTGCTCTCAATATTTCCATCCTGTTTGCAAGAGTTTTAATTTCTAAACACAGTTAAATTGAAACTGGATTTTAAAATCACACATATAGAATAACCTTATTTCTCATCACCTTTTTTCTCTTGTTAATCCTACAGAGAAGGCAATTTAAATGTATATTAAAGTTTATCCTTAACTTTCAGATTTCATTTGTCTGTGCATCTATATTTCAGAAATATAACTGAATATATTATCTAAAATCAAGACATCAAAAAGTACAAAAGCATAATCTAGTGTCCCTCGACCCACTAGTACAAGTTAAAAAGAATATCACCACTAGCCTATGCTTGTCAATAAATGTCACAGACTCTAGATTGCATGCATCAAAATGATTAAATTGGCTTTTTAAGGACTACAAAAATATTCCCTGTACTAATATTCACTGAAAAATTTATTTTATATAAGGTTCTTATGTCTCATGCTGACTTTCTCTCCACATGTATATTGCACTCTGAGATTTGGCAGATTTGACTGGATATTACAGAATGAAATAAATTACATTAACATGTTGCTCTCAGAATGCCTTCTAATCAACATGCTATCCACCACTGTAAATTGCTTACAGACCATAGGTGATATAAAATATATATATATAGTATCTCAAAAGGCTATATACCATATTAACATTCTGTACTGGCTCAAAATCCTTTAATTTGTGTTTTATCATACATATATGACATGCTTCTATTTTCACTATGCAAATTGGATTGATGTACTATTAAAAGCTTTACTACAATGTGAAAACGTGCTTCACACACAGTTATTTAATACATTAATAAAATAAAAGGACTAGATGTAACAGATTTTGCACTTACCCTTTTTGATTAGCATTCAGGAAATGTGTCAAGAGTCTACTTAGTAGGAGCTTCAGATGGAATCAAACATCCAGAGGGAGAAATATTATTCACATAACACTTGTAAACAGAGTGATGATTGAGAGGGCATGTGTATATACTGTACTAGTTAATTTACATGTTCTATTGCTATGCTTCCATCTGCTAACTTTTGTGTTTCTTCCCGCTTTCTTATATGTCTCACTGTTTGATGGGCCCCTTGGGGTTCTGCGTTGTGGTCCTGTTTACTACTGTATTTGAAAGTTGCACTGAAAATGCAGTTTTAGAATTAGAGCCAAGTTAGATATTTTACCTAGTTAATACTGTTATATGGACCGCTGATAAAGTTCTTCTGCACTTTTGCATACGTTGTGCAGGCATGTACATGAAATCAGTGGTTCTCAACGGTCCGTCATAGGGCTGATGCTGGTCACTAAGAAGTTATCTCCTGGGATAAGGAAAGCCTAACACTTTAAACATGTCACTATCATTAGGACAATATTATAGATAATGGGTAAGCTTATCTGCAGATAAAAGGCACTCTATTCAATGCAGTCAAAAATAAATTTATATTGAGTGTGTCTCTTATAGTATCAGTTTGTTCAACTGTTCTGTATCTCAATGCTCCCCTTGAGCGTTGAAAGGTAACCAGCCAACCCCTGATAAAGGTTTAAAATCCAAGAAAGCATTGTTTTTATTAATGACACTCCACATCTCCAAAAGACACAATTAGCCCTATTAAATTCACTCAACGTTGAAAACCGTAGCCCGTAACGTAGGCTGCAAGCCTTGTGGCTATTAAATTGGCCCCGTAAAGCAACCTGCCAATGACTTTCGGAGTAAGGGTGAGAAAAGGCTGCGGGATGTGGAAATATGAACTGCACACCCGCAAATCCTTTGATCTGTCAAGCCTATAACTGTTACGCTTCAATCACGCTATTAAATTGCAACCAATTCACTGGCGCTCAAGCCCGTAACCCGCAAATGGAATCAACAAGACAATAGGTACTAGAGATGACCCGCTAGCGGGCAGAGTCCTATCCGTAGCACTGTAAATGCAAATATACACACACTACTGTACTCAGAATAAAAGGGAAAGTGATGTTAGGTATTAGAATTAATAGCACAACATTCTCAAGCTTGAACACCTGCAGTATAAAATACTTTATTTACAGTTTAATTTCCGTGTTATATCGATCCCGGCAATCAATGTGTTAATACATATAATGGAACTCGCATGGACTAGCTTTACATATTTACTGAGTTATCAATATTGCATTACTTCTGGAATGTGGGTCCGATTGAAACTCGTAATTGAAACCCGTAAGACTTTGAAATCCAATCTCCATCTCAGTGACATAATGATGACCATCTCTGTTGCCATTGGCTCCATCTAAACTGTAACTATGGGCTTGACTAATTGATCATGTTCACGGCTGCACATCCAATGTGCGACAAAAAGTTTACGGGTTTGCTTAACTCGCGGTATGGTCTAATTTAATAGCTCTGTAACGCATCTGAATTTTAAGCCTGCAGCCCTTGCGGGCTTGCCGATGCTGCTACGAGCTTCGAATTTAATAGGGCTGAATATGTTTCAAAGGTCTGTATTACATTTCAAGGATTTAGGAAGAGACCTACATATACATAACTAAAGTGTCTAACAGTTGCAAGGGCACAAATAAAATAAACATTTACATGTTATCCTGACTTTGAGTTTCCCTTTAAATATTTATTGTCAATCTGCATTTTTTACAAAAAGAAAAAGTAATACATAATAGCAGTCGATCAGAATTTTTTTATATAGCACACTGGAGATGATCAGGTATTATTCAAGATGTATATTTATCATTGAACCAGGTACACAAATTAGGTTCCCTTTCATAATTTTTCATGATTTTGTTAAATTGTTTTATGTAAATTTACCCTAGGTAAAAGACAGCATACATAAATGTATATAGACTATTTTGATATAGATTATGTGAATCATGGTTGTATGACTGTGGATTTTGCAGTAGCACTGTTTCTTCCTTTAAGACAATAAATGTATGAAATGTTTGTGCTAAATATTTATGTCATCACTGATAGACACAGTGAGGACTGCTATCAACATAATTTGAAATCATTACAATTTACATAAGTGTGGGACTGTTAATGAAAGTCCTGCTATTTGTTTGTTATATTTAATAGTGAAATTGTTGCAAGTACAACTCTATACAAGCAATGTACATTTTACGTGACAATATGGTATTTTATTTTACCACATGATACTTAGGTTCACAGCAAGCATATATTTGTTCTAGGAGAGTGATTCTTAATAAAGCAAAAATAATTGCATATGTTTAAAACATTGAAATATGTTTCAGACAAGGTGTCTACATATTTCCAAGAGTTCTAACATCGTAAATCTTTTGATAAACTGCACTACTTTTGATTTACATTGTATTAAAATAATTCAAAGTAGTAGAGGGTTATTTTCAAGCTTCACAAAATTATTTGTCTATGTCAAAATGTTTTATCTTTTAAAAAATAGAAACTAAATAAATATATTAATAAAAACATAATTGTATTTTTAAATATGTATGATAAGTTCATGAAATAAAGAAAAAAGGACAGTTAAAATCAACATAAAGCTGAAGAGGTTATAACTTTTTTTTATGATGTGAAATTAGGATGCATGACAGATGACCTCTTCTGGAACATTGTTTTTTTAAGTATTTACAGGACATTGTCCTCATGCATGTAAAGGAGACACAAGCTTCTTTAAATATATTAAAGTTCTTGGCACTATTTGTAATCCATAATTATAAATCTGAATAAGTAGTTTTTATGTTATTTATGTCTTGTAATAACTATTTTGATCATTTCAGCAACTATTAAAGCAACTTGTGTACTATTCCATTATTAAATATGTTTATATGAAATGTTATAGCATAAATGTTAAGCCTTATACTGTACTCATTGACATAAAATATTGATGGACTAAAGGAAATGGGTTTAACTAGATTAAACATCAAGCCATGATTTATAATATTGGTCATTTTACACTTGCAGAGGTTTTCAAACTGTTATATGTGAACCACCATTGGGCTATGTGTTCATTCAAGTGGTCCATGAAGCAACTTGTATATAAAGCAAGTTAGGAAATAAAATTCATACAATGCATAAATAAGTAGTGCAGGAGTGTCTGCTTACCATATAAAAAAATTTAGGTACACATGAGACATTATGAAATATCATAGGATATCCCAAGTGTCATACCCGGGATGGCCCCCACTAAACTTATTGGACTATGGGCTATTGTAAACACTGAAGAAAACATATTTAATAATGCAATAGCCCATGTAATTGCTGGTACCTGAATCATGGATTTTGTTATTTATATCTCCAGCCCATGAAAATGCTAAATATTGCAATGAATATGCAACTTGCTAAGGAATATGACATGAGGCTGCTATGTAATGTAGGCCTCAATAATTAATGCTGGGATCACTATATGATGTTATTTGCACAGGGCAGTGTGTGTGTATTATACAGAGCAGTGTGAGTGCGTGTGGCCTTGGCAGCAGAATTCATGATTGTATATATTAATTGCTGTAAAGGTGGTATCCAGTCATGTTTAATATCTACATGTAGCATTTTTCCCAGGGAGTCTGACAGAGTATATTACCAGGGGCTCTGGGATGAAGGGAGTCCAGTTATGGAGCTTATCTGTTTTGAGGGACAGAAATTAATCAGGAGAAGTAGTTGGGGGGCATATAGACACTTTATCTAGAAGCAAGTGTTTACAATGCTAACCTCCCTGCGGTGAAGACTTCCTGACAGGAAGGGAAACTCTATACAATAAGTTATTTATCCAACCTCTCCCTAGATGTTATGGTGCCATTTGTCACCTGCCAGCAGAGGGTCAGACCCTGACTTTGTAGATCAGAAGAGGCAAGATAAAAGTGGAAACAATGGCTCTCTAATTACAGTAAATGCAGACTCTTAAACACTGGGAGGTAATTAATAATGCTGACATGACAGTAAGTGACCAAGTGAAGATTAATAAACCTCTCGTGATTGGTCCCTGTATGCTATAAATACTGTGTCAGATCAATAAATGGTTGTCAGGTGAACATAACTAATTTGAGGTGTGTGTTTCATTCTGAGGGAATTGTTATGAAGAACACTGCCTACAACTTTGCTCTTAACCACTGGGGGTAGTATTGTTCTCTTGTGTTCCTGTATTATGAGGACTGGTTGTTAATGGACTGACTACCTAAGCTGGGTACTGCGGTAACCCCAAATTCACAACCTAGAGGAATTCCTGTAAGCCAAAGGCAGGTGGTGTGGGGTGGTGCGTGCCCCCCATCTCTGGGCCGTAAAACCAAAAATGTAGTTAAGAGCTGTAATAATTTTTGCTTAATGCATATTTTACTGTAGCTCTCTTCCCATTCTTCAATACGATTATTTTACTATCATGAAATAATGGATTCTTGCACAAATATATGCATATAACCATATCACCTTCAAATGACAATTAGCGATGAAGAATAGTTCGTAATGAACAGGTACAAGCATAGTTCACTTCATTGATATGGTAGAATTGTATATTCTTGGTGAGTGGTGATTAATATGCTATGACTATGTTTATTACTGTACTAGCGACTTACCCGTCAAAAAATGACGGCAATGAGATGTGTATGTTAGGAAAGTTGTTTAGTTATTAATATATATATATGTGACAGTTGTATTGTGATATTAAAAGATGTTTAGTTTTGTAAAATGTTCTCTTGGTGAACAATAATTTGTAAAGCATTTTGTATTAACATTTCAATGTAACAATAGTGGAACTTGAAATTAATCATTATTGTAAACTTTAGGCAATGGTTTGTTAACATGCAATTTGTATGTGAAGTATTGTTAACTTCAATATACATGAAATTCGGAGGAAAGCAAACAGTAAAAACCCTTGTTGAAACGTACACAATTGTAACCTGAACTTTGTAATATATGAAAGTAAGAAACTTGAAAGTATATTTTTTTAAACTTTAACTTTATTATTTTTGTAACTTTGTAACTTGACAAAACATTTGTATAACTTTGAACATTATAAACAGTAACATAGTGAATACATTTTTTAACATAATTTTGTATTAAAAGTATTAACATTTGAATGTAAAAACAGTTTAACTTTAAAGTAATCAATATTTAAAACTTGAGGCAATGGTTTTTTAACATGCAATTTCTATCCGAATAATTGTTAACTTCAATATACATTGAATGCAGAGGAAGGCAAACAGTAAAAACTCTCTGTAAAATGTACCCAATGAAATAAATTCCTTCCTGACCACATGAACTGTCGATAAACCTTAATACAGGGAGTAATCTTAACATAACAGACAATATTTACATTGGGCCTCATTCTATTACCGGCCGTAGGAGATGCGGGGCCGCAAGGACCGGCCGCAAGCTATTAGGCTATTCTATTCCCCTCCGGCCGGGGATTCCGGCAGGCTTGCGGCCGGCGCCTTGCTATCCCTTGCGGCCGCTCGCGCCGGAGGAAAACCTTTGATCTAAAACGGCCGCAAGAGTTTCGGCCGCAAGAAAATCCCGGTTGCTATTCAATTGCTCCGGGGAACCCTCTATGCAAGGCTAAAACCGAGCCGCAGCTTACTTGCAGGAAAAAGGTCCCGCTAGCACCAATTGGGCACATTATAAAGCCGAAATAAAGCCATCCTGCACTCTTATGAGACTATAAAGTGATTGTAGGTGTTAGCAAAAATAGCACAACATTCCCCTACACTCAAATCCGTAAATAAATTATTTTTTTATTTATGTCAAAAATCCATGTAAAAAGTCCCGAGGGCTTGGAGCACCTCAGACCCGCCCATGCTGCGGCCAGAAAATAAACAGTTAATGTAAACTCGGATTTGGGCTGATATGCAAGCTTGAGAGGGGGTTGCTATTAATCCTCATGTCCCCCAATATGATCCCTAGCATTTACAGAGCTGTACAGTGCCGTCTTGAATTTATTTTTACGTTTAAAGTTTTCTGAGCTTACTGCCGGTTGCAAGATATACGGCCGGTCGTAAGGGGAGATCCTTGCGGGCCGTATAATTGAATTCCAAGATAATGGAACCCCCGCAAGGAATCGCAGCCTTGCGGCCATTTTACGGCCGATAATAGAATGAGGCCCATTGTGTCTTAAAACGTGGTTGAGCTGTTAACATGAACTTAGTAATATGTTGAAGTAAAGACCGTGAAAATATTGTTTTCCAACTTGTAACATGAGAAACAGTAACATAGTTAATTAACATTTTAACATAATTATGACATATATAGTTGCAAGGCAAGTGTTTTGTGAGGCGAATCCTCCATAAAGAGTCTTTCCATAAATTGTTTCTTGTTTATTATTTTTAAATGTTTTTTAATTTGTTTTCCTTGTGTTTTCTTTCTTTACTGAAAAGTTATAGTACTTCATAGTAGACAATGTTTTTAGTAAAAATACGTCCATCTTCTAATAAATCACCTTGACTTTCATTCTTTTCAATATAAACAAGTGGATTTTTGCACCGTGACAACGCAACGTACAATTGACCATGTGCAAATACTGTTTCTTCCAGGAAAATACCCACAGCTTTGAAAGTTTGACCTTGTGATTTATTGATGTTCATGGCAAATGCCATAATAATGGGAAATTGTCTTCTTTGAAGTATAAAAGGGAGACTACTTTCACTTGGTGCTAAATCTATTCTTGGTATGAAAACTTTCTCTCCTTTAGTTAAAATTTCAGCACCTATAAAATGGTCCTTTAATCGTTGAACAATCAATCTTGTCCCATTACATAGGCCTTTTTTGGGGTTCATATTTCGCAGTAACATAATAATTGCACCTTTCTTTAGCTGCAAAATATGTGGTGGCATTCCAGAAGGAGTTAGTGAGTTTATGAATTCAGTCGAAAAGTTGGCCTGACTTTCATTGTCATCAGCAAGTACAGAATCAGCACTGTGATAATTTCTTTGTGGTGCATACATTTTTTTAAAGATTTCATTATTGAGGATTAATGCATCCTTATTTTTACACGTTAGTATGACTTGGTTGGCAAGCTCTGAATTTTCCTGGTTATTTATGCTCCCTTCAAATATAGCAAATATAATATCTTGTTGACAAATCATATGAGGTGGTATCTCTACAGTGTCGTCAGGTAAATGTGGTATTTTTTCTGTTCTGCCTTATCCAATTTTAATAAGCCAATCATTGAAATCAGTTTGGCCTTCTGATCTCATATTTTGTTTCAGTTGAAGATGGGTAAAATGTTTCCATAGTGTACTTGACTTTATACATGTTTCAATAATGTCAGTTCGGTTTCCATGTACAACGACAGGTAATGTTTGTCTAAAATCGCCACCTAACAACATTACCTTTCCACCAAATGGAAAAGTATTATCCATGACTTCACGAAGCAAACGGTCAATACATTGGAGGGCATAGAATGACATCATTGTGGCCTCATCTATTATAATTAATCTACATTTGTATAATTTCTTTGCTTGTAATGATGTCATGCAAATATCTGCCACAGAAGTTTCTAAAATAGGCACTGGCAGTTTAAATCCACTATGAACAGTTCTTCCACCTTCTAACAAAAGTGCAGCAATTCCAGTAGTGGCAAATGCCATTGCTATTTGACCTTGTGCTCATACTGAGCTCATTAATAAATTATACAGATAGGTTTTTCCTGATCCGCCAGGTCCATCAAGATAGAAATAACGCTCTGTCACCATGTCATCATCTATTGCATTTTTAATGGCATTAAATGCTTGCAATTGTAATGTATTTAAAGTTGCAAGTCTTTCTTCTGTTCTTTCTGCTTGTAGTTGAATGTCATAGTCTTCAAAGTTTATGTCATCTATAAGACCTGGATCAGGCAATTTAAAACTTGCACAACTTAATCCATGAGTTAAAAATACTTCTTGGATTTCCATTAACGCTTTTAAGTGTGCAATGGGTTCATTGTATCGTCGCATAAAGTCTTCAGCCATATTACTTTTAAAAGTCTCCCACAAAGCTGATGCATTTGGAGCATTTGAGAAGATACAAATAAAAGCAAATTGTTCTCTCATCTGTCGTGGTATTTGACATTGTGCTGCTTCTTCTAAACATCTTTCCCATTCTGTATCATCCGATAGTAAGTTTCTATGTCTTGAAGCTAAATGGAAGGATTCATATACAATGTCATTAACAGTTCTTAAGTGTTCAAAACTTTGTGCTCCAGGAACATTTAAAAGTAATATCCGTAAGCAAAAACGTTCAACATCTCCTGGACTGACTGTGTAAATTCTTGGAATTATTTTGTTGCCTCTGCTTTTTCTTGGTCTCCATAATCCATTCACAAAAACATAGTGATATGGAATTTCAATATATAAGTATTGTGTTGCTTCAGCATCAGTGGAATTTAATTCAAACCATGCAGTTATGTAGTGTGACGATCTTCACTTTGGGCCGATGCATTCATTTCATTTCCAGCATGGAAATAGACTAAATGTCGTTGTGGCAAATGTACTGCTAACCTATATACTGCATGTGATCTATCATGCATTTCAAATTTTAAAAGCCGCCACATAGCTTCTGGCGCACTGACATAGCGAGCATCTACATGAGATGCAAGTTCATCATGTACTAATTCACTACATTCAGGGTTGTCTGCACTTTTGACAACTACAGTAGCTGCATCGTAACCTTTGTATATATATTTGTAGACATATTTAATGGATTTGATGGAAGTGCATGCTTCTACGTTGATGTGGGTGTTGTACTTCATGAGTAAATGTGTATTGTAGGGTACTACATATCTATTGTCCACTTTTTTTCCACGAATAATGGCACTATCTCCTTCTCTTCTTTTATAAAGTGGATATCCATCACAATTGGCATAGGTTTTGTCTCTATAATCTTTTGGAAATTCTTTGGAACATTTATTATTTTCCATACATGGTGATTGTGGATTAAGGTCACCACAGGGTCCATGAATCATGCGATGAGTAACAATCTCATATAGTCTACCATATAGTTCTGAATCTGGCAGTTTAGCAACAATGACTGCATCCACTTTGTCCGAAGTATCTAATTTATCTTTTTCTTGAAGTATTATTAGAAGATGTGCATGTGGAAGGCCTCTTTTTTGAAATTCAATGGAATATACATAAGCAAGACATTTGCCAAATAACTGATTTATAGTGAAGTCACGTATTAATTCATTTAATTTAATCTTAAAAACTCTGGCTACTAAATCTGGTCGATCTGAAGCACTTTGTCCAAGAAGTAGATTTTGTGTAATTTCTGGCCATTGTGCATTACATGTAAATGTCAGAAATAAATCGGGTTTGCCAAATTTGGTGACAATAGCCATAGCATCATTGTATCTTTCTCTCATATTTCGAGGAGATCCTTGAAAGGAAGATGGTAAAATGATGGCTTTGCCAGCTGTCATGTCTCTGCTTGTAGCCACGTCAGCAACATAGTCCATGAGTCCAGAATATTGTTCTACACGGAGTTTATCTTGTTGATATTTGATAAAGTTTAAATTATTTGCCTCAACTTGCAAATAAGAATCAATAATTCATTGTTGGGTTAGTTTTCCACCACATAAAATTGGATTAAATACATTGCGAATGGCAATTTGAGCTACTTTAAATTCAAGCATAGAAACATTATTTCGGATTCTGGCTTTAGCATTTGGGTAACTGGGAAGTGTTAATTTTGGTTGCCAACCTGCTTTTCCGTGTGGGAAAAAGATGGGATATGTCATTGGATCTAAATTCGGACTTAAGATACTCATATTAATGAACGGTTGCTCCTCATTTCTGAGATATATTCTAATGTCTCTTTGAAATGGTGGTTCTCCTTCATCATTCTGAAACACCATTGCAACCTCATTTGATGTTGGCAAGTTATCAGTATGTCTGTCTCTTTTAAGCACCATATTAACCTTCGGCATTGGTAATTGATGTCTTTGTGCATGAAGTAGTTGTTCATTTTCTACTTCTGCCAATTTTTTATAAGCTTTACTGTAGGGATTGTTGTCCATAATGTTATTTAGCTCTATAAAAACACTGTGTAGGCATTTTATATTTTCTTCCATCTGCATACGTTGGTCAACAGCTTCCATTGTATCTAGGACATATAGTTGAGCGAATTTTCTTTGATCTCCTTCCTCTGGATGTAAATGGGAAGTGCGATGATAAATTAGTCCTTGGACTTTAAAACAGTAAGGACCATGTCCTGGTACATTAGCAGCTAATGTTGCCCCCATGGATGCAAAGGATATGGCACTATTGTAGGATCTTATGTTTGTTTTAAAAAATTTGTAGTTTGGAAAAGTAGGTTCAGTCATAGGCATTTTAGTTAGTGAGAACCTTCCTTTTGGATAGATGCTTACTAACTAAAAACTTCTTTAAAAAATATATGTTATGTGCTTATTTAGAACCCAATTCAATTGGCCAAATCGCAATTGAATGAGTGCCATAATGTTTTGTAAATAGATAGGAAATGCTTTCCTTTCTGGAAGTTTGAACTTGCCTTTTTGACAGCAACTAATAAATTGGCCATCTCTGGGTCTCTCCTGTTTAAAATAATAAGCCTCACAAAACTGACATTGAGTAGTCATGTCCCGACAACTATGAACCTCTACTGCTAAAGACTTGAGCAAAGGACAATTTGCAAAGCATATAGGATTTTGACTTTCATATTCATCAGGTGAAATGTCATATAATGTTTCAACAACAGGTTCTAAATGTTTAGTTTTTTTCGTGGCTTTTCTTGGTATATGTTGTATTGTTTGAGGTAAAATGTCATGTAATGTTTCATGAACCGGTTCTAAATGCTTTGTTTTTTTCGTTGCTTTTTTTTGTATCCCTTGTATTTTTTCAGGTAAAATGTCATATGATGTTTCAGCAACAGGTTGTAAATGCTTTATTTGCTTGTTCGTTTTTTTCGTCATATCTTTAATTTCTGCAGGTGACAGTCTTTTGCTTGCAATTCCTTTGCGTTCTTTTTCTCGTCGAATTTCCTTCTTCTCCGGTGTCTGCTGGCTGTCTGCTCTCTGTCGTCGTTCTCTAGCTTGGCGTCTTTTCTTTTCTTGTTTACTCTCGTTATCAGCCATGTTAATCTGTAAAAATCAAATAATGTATCTTTAGTTTATTTTGAGATGTTAAGTTTGTTTTCATCAAAAATTGTTATCAACAGTGTGTTTACATTTTATACTTAATCAATTTCAATTTGGTCAATTGAATAGAGGTCTAAATAAGGTCATCATATAATTTTTTAAAGATTTTTTTATTTAGTAAACATGTGTCCAAAAGCAAGTTTTTCACTAACTAAAAAATTTGAAAAAAAATGTTATGGTCTTATTTACAGCACTATTCAATTTGTCAAATGGCAATTCAATGAGGGTCTAGGACTGGAAATGTTGAATGAGAAATTCTATAGAGTCTGTGTTTAGAGCCTTTTTTGGAGTATGCATTTTTTTTTTCTGGCTACATTGAAGTTTGTATTTACTGTGAAAGATTATTGGCCCTAAAAGACAAATAAGAGATAGCTGAAAAATGTGTTAGTTATATTTTTTTCAAAGTTATAGTTACTGGTGTTTTTTTTTTAAATTGTATTTTCTGTTGACATCGATACAAAGCTAAGATATTTATTTATTTTTCTCTTTTTTTACTTGTTATACTGTACCTTGGTGCAAGTTTGATTTCAAGCAGAATCTTTGTTGGTCCTGTGTTGAAAGCCTTCGTCCAATCGTCTGGTCCTCTGTTGAAAGTCCTCGTCCGATGGTGTAGTCCTGTGTTGAAAGTCCTCGTCCGATGGTCTGGTCCTGTGTTGAAAGTCCTTGTCCGATGGTGTAGTCCTCTGTTGAAAGTCCTCGTCCGATGGTGTAGTCCTCTGTTGAAAGTCCTCGTCCGATGGTGTAGTCCTCTGTTGAAAGTCCTCGCCCGCTGGTCTGGTCCTCAGTTGAAACTCCTGGTCCGATGGTCTTGACGCAGTATCTGTTGTAAAATAAAAATGAAAATGTTATTTGATTTGAATGTATTTGTATTAACTAAAAAATGACATTATTTCTGTGTATTGTTTGTGTTATGGTGAATTTTTCTGCTATTTATTTGTTTGTGCAACCTTTTCATAATACTTTAAATGTATTTTTATATTGCATAGATAATTTTTTTATACTGTAATAATTTTTTTGTGAATTATTTTGTATATGATTGCACTGGTTTTAGCATTATCCTATTTTCTGTTCAGCACTTTTGGTATACTTATTTAGGCTTCTTTGTAAGGCTTATAGGTTGTTAAAGATTCTTAAATATTAAATAAGAATATTAATTTAGTTTGCTATGTGTTTGTGTGAGTTTTTCTAAAATCCTGTTTGGTGCGCACCAAAAGTGGTATGCTTATTTAGGCTTGTTTGTAAGGCTTATACGTTCTTAAACATTAAATAAGAATCTTAATTTAGTTTGCTATGTGTTTGTGTGAGTTTTTTGACAATCCTGTTTGGTACACACCACTTTTGCTATGCTTATTTAGGCTTCTTTCTAAGGCTTATAGGTAGTTAAACATGAAATAACAATATCAATTTAGTTTGCTATGTGTTTGTGAGAGTTTTTCTACAAACCTGTTTGGTGCGCACCTCTTTTGGTATGCTTATTTAGGCTTTTTTCTAAGGCTTATAGGTTGTTAAACATGAAATAAGAATATTAATTTAGTTTGCTATGTGTTTGTGTGAGTTTTTGTACAATCCTATTTGGTGCACACCACTTTTGGTATGCTTCTTTAGGTTTTTTTCTAAGGCTTATAGGTTGTTAAACATTAAATAAGAATATTAATTTACTTTGCTATGTGTTTGTGTGAGTTTTTGTACAATCCTGTTTGGGGCGTACCGCTTTTGGTATGCTTATTTAGGCGTTTTTCTAAGGCTTATAGGTTGTTAAACATTAAATAAGAATATTCATTTACTTTGCTATGTGTTTGTGTGAGTTTGTTACAATCCTGTTTTGTGTGTACCACTTTGTGTGTACCATATGTTGCATACTTTGGCCCTCATTCAATTGCATTTTGGCCAATTCATTAGGGCTTTAAATGTGCTTATTTAGAGCTATATTCAATTGGCCAAAATAGCAATTGAATGAGGGCCTTTGGTTGCTGCATTTGTTATATTGTCGGGGCCTCATTCAATTGCGTTTTGGGCAATCGAATAGGGCTCAATATGACCACAGAGCATCTTTTGTTACAGAAGTTTTTATTTAGTGAACTTGTATCCAAAAGCAAGGTCTTCACTAACTAAAAAGTTCAGTAAAAAAATATGCTCTGTGCTTATATAGAGCCCTATTGAAATGGGCAAATCACATTTAAATGAGGCCCTCGGCCATTAAAGATATATAGGTCCTCATTCAATTGCAATTTTGCCAATTGAAGAGGGCTCTTTATAAGCACATAACATATTTTTTGACCGAAGTTTTTAGTTAGTGAAGACCTTGATTTTGGATAGAAGTTCAATAACTAAAAAGTTATGTATAAAAAATAGGTTATGTGCTTATATAGAGCCCTATTCAATTGGGCAACTCGCAATTGAATGAGGCTCATAGTTCGTTTCTTTTTTTATACTTAATACTTTACCTTGAAGTGTCGAATGACAGAGGGTCCCCTCCTGCCAATCTTAATCCGCCGGTCTTCTTGTAGTGTCTGTTTGAAAAAGAAAGTGAAATGGTTAATTGTATATTTCTTATTTTTGATTTAGCAAAGCATGGCTTTTTCAGCATGTAATGTATTTTTCTATCTTACCTGTTCTTCTTTGTTGGTGTCCTTTAAAAGGGATTGTGCTTCGTGACGCTGCTGATGCAGAGTCTGTTTCAATATTAAAAGAAATAGAAAGATTGAGTGTTAGGTAATATATTGAATTGCAGTAAATTAATGTCATTTAAATATACTTCTGTAATTATTTTCAATTAACATTATTTTTTGCGGGGGACTACACACATATGTCACATACATGAAGCACATTTTCAGAGTTCAATGTAATTTTTTTGTGTGCGTGTCACATATCAGTATACATGACTCATATTTTAATATTACAATTTTTTTTTTTGTTGTAATGTCATTTAAATGTAGTTGTTTAATTAGTTTGTTTTAAGATCATTTTGTTGCAGGGGCAATACACATAAATGTGCTTGTCACATGTCACTATACATGATACACATATACATAAACCCCTTTTTGATATTGAATTATTTATTTATTTTTTTTGTTAAATGAACCTTATTTTTTTTGTGGGCCTACACACATAAATGTGTGTGTGACATGTGACTACATAAATCACATTTTCATAGTTCATTTTTTTTTTTTTGTGGTGTCTTTATAATAAAATGTAATATATTATAGCTTACCTCTCAGTTGTAATTTACATGATGTAAAGTATTAAATTAGGAAACAATTGTCTTCTGAAGTAAGAGCAGCAGTTAACTCTGAAGTCACTCTGTTCATCACCTGAGTAGAAATGTAGGCAGTATTTATAACCTTGTAGAAATTTCTGGAAAGTAGGCAGTATTTTTTTAAACTTTCAAGTGCCTCAGAACGTTATAACGCAATACGCATGCGCTATTTGCGTTCCAGTTTACAATTTGCGTTCCATCCGCCATTTTGTGCGTAGTAGTGTTCAAAATGGTGTTTAACTGTGACTGTGGTACGTTCTGCATAGTATGTGTTTCATTCTTCCGAGTTACTGCAGTGTAGTTACGTCTGAAGCCTCGTTTTCATTTTGTTTGGCGGACATTTTTTCTCTCGCTTAGCCGATTTTTGGCCGTTTAAACTCATTTTTTTAACTTAAATGGACGTGTAAATGAACTTTTGGAGGTGCCGGATGCCCCCCCTTGCTGTAAGTAAGCTTTTTATGTGTTCGTTGTGTTTATTTCTTGTGTTTGTGATGTTTTGATGCACAGCGTTTGGAATGGGTATTTTTTCCCGATGCGGCCGTATTTTGTTGCGATGTTGCCGTATTTTTTTGCGACATACGCAGTTAGCTTTTACGTGTACGACGCAGTGTATTTGTTTCTAAGTTGTGCGTATGTGTGTTAAGAGCGTGTGAGGGGCCTTTTTTGCTGTTTTTTTGATAAGTCTTGCTTGTGTGTGTCTGGGTGTAAGCGGGTGTGAGGGGCCTTTGAGTTTTTTTTTGTTAAAAAGTCGTGTATGTGTATATGTGTGTTAACACAGCCGACGTTGGGATGCTCCCACCACAGCAAATGCGGACCCTCGCTTCGCGAGGATCTGCATTTGCGGGGACGTTGTTGGGTTTTTGTTGGCTGGGAGATTGGGTTTATTTTGTTAAAAAGTCGTGTGTGTGTGTGTGTTAACACAGCCGACGTTGAGCCTCCACCTCCGCTACGCGAGCCCGCAAGCGTGAGCAACGGCCCGTATGCTCACAACTATATATGTGATTATATCTGCTATTAGCTTCTGATATCGATTGCTGTACTATATATAAATGAATCAGCAGCCATCTATTAATAGAAGTTAATAGTAGTTACAATATTTTTCTCACAACTTTCAACTAATATACTGTTCTAAAATTAGTTAGAATTATGGGAATATGCACTTTGCAGTCTTTCAGAAAGAGTATCAAGAAGGGGAAATTGTTGCAGAAGCTTTAGATGTAGCCAAAGAAAGAAGGAAAATTAAAAGTAATGGTGATAGGGAAATATATGCTCAATTAAATGCAGAGTTCTGGAAAATAGCAAGATATGGAAACTTTTGTAAAGGAGCAATTCAAAGAAAGAAAATAAGTCAATAGAATGGGAAAGAGATCTCTTCAAGAAAAAGCAAAGAAAAAGCTAAACTTCGTACAAAAATGAGTATGATCAAAGATAAAGGTTACACGGATCTAACAGAAAGAGAATAAATTAAGAAAAGGTGTAAAGGATATTCAGAGGAACTATATAGGAAGGACAATAAGATAATACTTATGATGGTTTGTTCACTGATCTAGAGCAGATATTTTGCAGAGAGAAGTTAAATAGACCCTAACATTGCCAATAACAATGCTGCACTAGGTAATGATATCACTGCTGAAGTATTTAAAACCTTGCAAGATGATGCATGTAATATGCAGAAAACCCAACGACAATCATTTGATTGGAAAAGGTAAATTTACTGTATATCCAGATATACAAGCTGGATTTAGAAGAGGCAAAGAACGAATTACCACTACCCACTAGATAGAGAAAGCAAGCAAGTTCCAGAAAACATGTATTTCTGGTTCACTGACTACGCTAAAGCCTTTGACTGTCACAATATGGGGTTAACACTCCACTTGTGCACAGGGTTCCTTACTACACCTCACCAACTGGAGCAAAAGGCAACATTTCTAAAGCCTTTAATCAGATCTGACAGCCACAAAGAGAGCATGGAAATCCCAGTATCCAGGAAAATAAGATTATTTATTGAAAAGGGTACAGCATATTTATAAGGAAAATAAATTGCTAACTAAACACATTAACAAAAAATAAACAATAGTGCCATTATAAACTAATATATACATATTGCTTGGTAGCATAATTAAGATCACTGGAAAACCAAGTTCATTATTCAGAGTTTTTGCAAAATATGTAACTGGTTAGTATTCAGGAGTTCTTCAATGATAAACTGCTCCATATGAAACATTGTGACAGCTCCACAAAGTACCTCTAAGATCTGCCTTTGCAAACAAAAACTGGTCTGCATCTCCATGGTTAGGTCATACAGTATACCTTGAATGATCACAAATTTTATAAAACAATGCATACAACTATCAAGTATCTTTGACATAAATATAATCACTATAGCAATCTGTTACATGAAACAAAAATGCGCTCACTATTACATTACACTAAAACAATAGAAGATCAGGGTACTACCAGCACTGTGAATCCCTTAGTCTAGAGTCCCAATGCAAAGAGAATAAATACTGTACACAAGGACCAATAAGAAACAGTTGGAACAGAGTATGGAAAAATGCTGGGTTAGATTAATCAAAAGCTGGAATTAAAACTGCTTTGAGAAATATCAACATCTCAGATATGTGGATGATTCCACTAAAAGTGGTGGATGAGATGCAGAACTGTTTTTTGGCTCAACAATGAAAAAGTCTAAGTCAACCTGTCCTACTAATCCTTGTCAAATAGATGGGCGAATGCAAAGGGCCTGACAGATTTGTTTTGGATTTGGGAGAAAAACAATGGCAAATCTGGAAAAAAAAAGATTAAAAAATTCACATTGTCAACAAAAGTGAGTAGAATCAGAGCTATTATCTTCCCAATAATATTATACAGCTGAGAGAGCTGGACTATAAGGAATATAAAGATATATGCCTTTGAATTGTAGTGTTGGAGGAAACTGTTGAGAGTTTCCTGATATGTAGGAAGACAAAATAAAATCAATACTCAAAAAAATTAAACCAGACTGCTTACTGGAAGGATTGATAATAAAGCTGTGGCCCAAATGGTTCAACTACATTATGAGAAAACAGGGTACACTAGAGAAGTCTGAAAAGCTAGGAAAGATGAAAGGCAAAATGAAGAGTGTAGAGCTGAGGATAAGATTGATAGACAGTATTACAGAAGCAAAGAACACAAACTTGGAAGAGCACAACGAAGCAGTTGCTTAAAGAAAGAACTGGTATGATAAAGTCCACAAAAACAAAAAGAATTGTATCTGACCGATAGGCCTCAATGGTGATATCTCTTGCTAGCCCAAGATATTTCTGCCTTTTTTCCTTTACTCCATGCACATTTATGTATCTGCTCAATATCACTGTGCATTATCAATTGAAAAACCAAGTGCATAATCTATGAAACATGTTTATCAGTGTGCATATTATAAATGTATCTGTGTGTTCCTGAAGAGTGAATAATATATTATGCATGTTTCCAACATTTATAATTAGAGCAAAGCTGATTTCCTTCTTACTTTTCCACATCCCCATTAAATATTTTTATTCGCATCACACTGATTTGTCAGGTGTGATCCATTGATATTTAACACTGATTTTTACCTTTTTGCAGATGGCAATGGCTTTTATTTTAGAAGACACTTCTTAAATAACATCACTGAGTTAAGTATTAAATATAAGTCTGATACTTTTTTTAATCTATACTACATTTTAGTAAAGTATGAAAAATAAAAGAGACATAGCAAATCTTTATAAGCAGATGTTGTAAAGGGAAAAGTACATCCAATGTTCAAATTTACTTTACATTGTGCATGTATTTGCAATGTATTCATGATTCAGTTAACAATAACAGTTAACATATATTTTAAAGAGTTCTATATACAGAGTATGGTGAATAAAATGGATACAAGTTTAAGAACTACTCTGGATTAGTGATGTCCCGTACAGTTCGCCGGAGAACTATTCACGGCGATGTTCGCGTTCGCAACGAACGGCGAACATATGCGCTTTTCGGTCCACCCCCTATTCTTTATCATTGAGGAAACTTTGACCCTGCACCTTACAATCAGCAGACACATTCCAGCCAATCAGCAGCATACACTCCCTTCCAGAGCCTTCCATCTGTATGACAGCCTCCATTTTAGAATCATTCTGTAGCTGCATTCGTTGAGAGAGGAGATATATTCTACCTGCTGTTGATTTAATAGGGAAATAGATAGCCAGGCTGTGTATTTAGCTTTAACTACACACCTGAAGGACTCCTTTGATATCTGCTGCAAGAACAGCAACCCAAAAAGCCCTTTTTATTTTATTTTATTATTTTTTTCTGTGTAATCTAATTGCATATGCCTGCCTGCTAGCGTGTGTGTGAGGCCTATTGCATCTAGTCTGCCAACTTTGGCTATTGCGCAGTGACACTCATATCTAGTGCCACCGTAGTGTGCAGTGAAATAAAACAACCCTTTTTTTACTGTAATCGATTGAATATCAGTAGCCTGCCTAAAGGCGTGTGTGTGAGGCCTATTGCATCTAGTCTGCCAACTTTTGCCAGTGCACAGTGACACTCATATCTAGTGCCACTGTAGTGTGCAGTGAAATAAAACAACCCTTTTTTTACTGTAATCGATTGAATATCAGTAGCCTGCCTACAGTCGTGTGTGTGAGGCCTATTGCATCTAGTCTGCCAACTTTTGCCAGTGCGCAGTGACACTCATATCTAGTGCCACCGTAGTGTGCAGTGAAATAAAACAACCCTTTTTTTACTGTAGTCAATTGAATATCAGTAGCCTGCCTAAAGGCGTGTGTGTGAGGCCTATTGCATCTAGTCTGCCAACTTTTGCCAGTGCGTAGTGACACTCATATCTAGTGCAACCATAGTGTGCAGTGAAATAAAACAACCCTTTTTTTACTGTAATCGAGTGAATATCAGTAGCCTGCCTACAGGCATGTGTGTGAGGCCTATTGCATATAGTCTGCCAACTTTTGCCAGTGCGCAGTGACACTCATATCTAGTGCCACCGTAGTGTGCAGTGAAATAAAACAACCCTTTTTTTACTGTAATCGATTGAATATCAGTAGCCTGCCTACAGGCGTGTGTGTGAGGCCTATTGCATCTAGTCTGCCAACTTTTGCCAGTGCACAGTGACACTCATATCTAGTGCAACCGTAGTGTGCAGTGAAATAAAACAACCCTTTTTTTACTGTAATCGATTGAATATCAGTAGCCTGCCTAAAGGCGTGTGTGTGAGGCCTATTGCATCTAGTCTGCCAACTTTTGCCAGTGCACAGTGACACTCACTCATATCTAGTGCAACCGTAGTGTGCAGTGAAATAAAACAACCCTTTTTTACTGTAATCGATTGAATATCAGTAGCCTGCCTAAAGGCGTGTGTGTGAGGCCTATTGCATCTAGTCTGCCAACTTTTGCCAGTGCACAGTGACACTCATATCTAGTGCTACCGTAGGGTGCAGTGAAATAAATCAACCCTTTTTTTACTGTAATTAATTGAATATCAGTAGCCTGCCTAAAGGCGTGTGTGTGAGGCCTATTGCATCTAGTCTGCCAACTTTTGCCAGTGCACAGTGACACTCATATCTAGTGCCACTGTAGTGTGCAGTGAAATAAAACAACCCTTTTTTTACTGTAATCGATTGAATATCAGTAGCCTGCCTAAAGGCGTGTGTGTGAGGCCTATTGCATCTAGTCTGCCAACTTTTGCCAGTGCACAGTGACACTCATATCTAGTGCTACCGTAGTGTGCAGTGAAATAAAACAACCCTTTTTTTACTGTAATCGGTTGAATATCAGTAGCCTGCCTAAAGGCGTGTGTGTGAGGCCTATTGCATCTAGTCTGCCAACTTTTGTCAGTGTACAGTGACATTCATATCTAGTGCCACCGTAGTGTGTAGTGAAATAAAACAACCCTTTTTTTACTGTAATCGATTGAATATCAGTAGCCTGCCTAAAGGCGTGTGTGTGAGGCCTATTGCATCTAGTCTGCCAACTTTTGCCAGTGCACAGTGACACTCATATCTAGTGCCACTGTAGTGTGCAGTGAAATAAAACAACCCTTTTTTTACTGTAATCGATTGAATATCAGTAGCCTGCCTAAAGGTGTGTGTGTGAGGCCTATTGCATCTAGTCTGCCAACTTTTGCCAGTGCACAGTGACACTCATATCTAGTGCCGCCATAGTGTGCAGTGAAATAAAACAACCCTTTTTTTACTGTAATCGATTGAATATCAGTAGCCTGCCTAAAGGCGTTTGTGTGAGGCCTATTGCATCTAGTCTGCCAACTTTTGCCAGTGCACAGTGACACTCACTCATATCTAGTGCAACCGTAGTGTGCAGTGAAATAAAACAACCCTTTTTTTACTGTAATCAATTGAATATTAGTAGCCTGCCTAAAGGCGTGTGTGTGAGGCCTATTGCATCTAGTCTGCCAACTTTTGCCAGTGCACAGTGACACTCATATCTGGTGTCACAGTAGCTTGCATGTATAGTACCACTAATCGTAAAAAAAATGACAGGCAGGGGCAGGCCACAACGCAGGGGCCGTCGTGGTCGTGGTGCTGTAATTCCCTGTCCCTAGAATAATGCCCAGTTTTCAGAGGCAATGTACCCTGAACTTGAAAAGTTCTGAGGACATGGTTGACTGGCTAACACAGGACACCCAATCTTCTACAGCTTCCGCTCGGAACCTAGACGCACCATCCTCCTCCAGCTTATCTTCGGCACCTCTGCAGTTACCACTCGCCCGCCTCCCGCCACCAACAACACTAGCACCACAGCCGCTTCACTTGATCCGTCAGCAGAGTTATTTACACATCCGTTGGAAGAAATGAGTGATGCACAAACATTAGTGCCAGAGGATGTGGATAACAGGGATATGTCCCAGTCAGGCAGCATTACACACATGGACGTACGGTCTGATGATGATGATGATGTTGTACCCAGTGCTGCTTCCTTTGTTGAGTTGTCAGATACAAGTGAAGCGGTTGATTATGACGATGCGTCCGTGGATATCACGTGGGTGCCCACTATAAGAGAAGAAGAACAGGAGGAAAGTTCAGATGGGGAGACAGAGAGGAGGAGGAGACGATTTGGAAGCAGCGGGAGGTCGTCGAAAGTAGCTAGTGGCAAAGTCAGACAGCATGCATCGGCACCCGGGGTCAGCCAGACAGCACGCCAGTCAACACATGCTTTTGCCACCACCAAAATGCAGTCAATGCAGAGCTCAGCAGTGTGGCAATTTTTTTGTGTGTCTGCCTGTGACAACAGTGATGCCATTTGCAACCTGTGCGAAAAGAAACTGAGTCGTGAGAAGTCCAACACCCACCTAGGTACAACTTCTTTGCGAAGGCACATGATGTCACATCACAAACGCCTTTTGGGATCAACACATAAGTAGAAGCAGCACACAAAGTCAAAGCCGCCATCCTCCTCCTGGTCCAGCATCTTCAGCCACATCAACCACTGCTGCCCTGCTTGCCCCCTCTCAACCATCCCCTATTCCGTGTCTCGCCCTGAGCAGTCCCTGCTCATCTGCCCACAGTCAGGTGTCTATCAAGGACATGTTTGAGCGTAAGAAGCCAATGTCACAAAGTCACCCGCTTGCCCGGCAACTGACAGCTGGCTTGTCTGAACTCTTAGCCCGCCAGCTTTTACCATACAAGCTGGTGGAGTCTGAGGCGTTCAAAAAATTTGTAGCTATTGGGACACCGCAGTGGAAGGTACCCGGCCGAAATTTCTTTGCACAAAAGGCAATCCCCAACCTGTACTTGATTGTGCAAAAGGAAGTAATGGCATCTCTGGCACACAGTGTTGGGGCAAGGGTCCAGCTGACCACGGATACTTGGTCTGCAAAGCATGGTCAGGGGAGGTATATCACCTACACTGCACATTGGGTAAACCTGGTGACGGCTGCCAAGCATGGAATACGTGGCTCTGCAGAGGAGTTGGTGACACCGCCACGACTTGCAGGCAGGCCTGCTGCCACCTCCTCTACTCCTCCTACTCCATCCTCTTCCATAACCTCCTCGGCTGAGTCCTCTTCTGCTGCTGCTATGTCTTGCTCCACATCAACGGCACCCCCCCAGCTCCACAGTTACTATTCCACATCCCGGATACAGAAGTGTCACGCCGTCTTGGGGTTGACTTCCCTGAAAGCAGAGAGTCACACCGGACCAGCACTCCTGTCCGCCCTGAACGCACAGGTGGATCAGTGGCTGACTCCGCACCAACTGGAGATCAGCAAAGTGGTTTGTGACAACGGAAGAAATTTGTTGGCTCCATTGAATTTGAAGTTAACACATGTGCAGTGCATGGCACATGTGTGTAATCTGATTGTACAACGCTTTGTGCATGAGCACCCAGGCTTACCGGACGTCCTGAAGCAGGCCAGGAAGGTGTGTGCCTATTTCAGGCGTTCCTACACGGCCATGGCGCACTTTACAGATATCCAGCGGCGAAACAACATGCCAGCGAGGCGCTTGATTTTAGACAGCCCGACACGTTGGAATTCAACACTCCTAATGTTCGACTGCCTGCTCCAACAAGAAAAGGCCATTAACGAGTATTTGTATGACCAGGGTGCTAGGACAGCCTCTGCGGAGCTGGGGATTTTTTTGCCACTTTACTGGACGCTCATGCGCAATGCCTGTAGGCTTATGCGTCCTTTTGAGGAGGTGACAAACCTGGTCAGTCGCACCCAGGGCACCATCAGCGACATCATACCATTTGTTTTCTTCCTGGAGCGTGCCCTGCGAAGAGTGCTGGATCAGGCCGTAGATGAGCTTGAAGAGGAAGAGGAAGAATTGTGGTCACCATCACCGCCAGAAAAAACCTTATCAGCATCGCTTGCTGGACCTGCTGCAACGCTGGGAGAGGATTGTGAGGAAGAGGAGTCAGAGGAGGAATGTGGCTTTGAGGAGGAGTAGGAAGACCAACCACAACAGGCATCCCAGGGTGCTCGTTATCACCTATCTGGTACCAGTGGTGTTGTACGTGGCTGGGGGGAAGAACATACCTTCAGTGAGATCATTGAGGACGAGGAACGGGACATGACTAGCTCAGCATCCAACCTTGTGCAAATGGGGTCTTTCATGCTGTCGTGCCTGTTGAGGGACCCTCGTATAAAAAGGATGAAGGAGAACGACCTGTACTGGGTGTCCACGCAACTAGATCCCCGGTATAAGCAGAAAGTGACTGAAATGTTACCGAATTACCACAAGTCGGAAAGGATGCAGCACTACCAAAATAAATTAAAAAGTATGCTTTACACAGCGTTTAAGCGTGATGTCACTGCACAAAGGCAATCTAACAGCGGAAGAGGTGAACATAATCCTCCTCCTCCCACGACAACTCCGGCAAGGAGAGGACGCTTTACAGACGTGTTGTTGATGGAGGACATGTAGAACTTTTTAAGTCCTATGCATCGCCACAGCCCTCAGAAAACGACTCGACCGTCAGGTAACAGACTACCTCGCCATAACTACAGATATCGACACTATGGGGAGCGATGAATCCCTTGACTACTGGGTGTGCACGCTTGCTCTGTGGCCTGAGCTATCCCAATTTGCCATAGAACTTCTGTCCCGCCCCGCTTCAAGTTTTCTGTCAGAAAGGACCTTCAGTGCAGCAGGAGGTTTTGTCACTGATAAGAGAAGTCGCCTAGGTCAAAAAAGTCTAGATTACCTCACCTTTATTAAAATGAATGAGGGATGGATCCCGAAGGGACTGACAAAGGGCGATACATTCGATTAAAAAAGGCCTGATAGATGAGCTGCCTTGAGTTAATAATGGTCCACACGCTGCTGTATTTTATCCCTGAATGCCGGATGACTTGCGTGACTTATCCGCCACCAACTAGGGTTCAAGACGCAATGTTTTAGGGCAATTTCTGCCTGGCAAACTAACATCAATTTTTCTGGTCGCTGCAACAATACCTAATTTTTGCATTAAAATTATTTTATTTTTAGAAGGCGTACAGCATGTAATGAAAAATAAAGCATTTTTGGACAGTCTTGCATAACAGTTGTGCAAAAATACATATTTACAATAGAGACATTTTGTGAAAGTTAGCTGGCTATTCCTTCTTATTTTTACTTTTTAGGTTAATAATTGTTCTTATTTTTTACTGTAATTGCAACTTAAGAGATACCTAAAACATGGTAAAACAGACAATAGTAAAGAGTATATCTACAGGAAACACCAAAGTTCTATTAGCTATCATCCCTCCAGCAGTATTAGCTAATTATTTACAATATCTAACCTGGGCAATCACCCTTGGGTTACCCTAGGGCAGGCTTCAGTAAGCGACCTCTCCTTTCCTGAGATGATTTTGCCGCCGGTTGCTTCTGAAGGGTCTCCAGGGCTACCACACTCCGGTCCTTCCCCCAGTGTCGCTTCAACCAGTAACAAATGTTTTATATTTCTAAAGTGACCCAATGATCCCCCTTGATAGAGGTTTATCTTTACAAATTTTGGAGAACCAATTTAACCTATTTCTGGGTCAGGGAGTGTGTGAAATGCCTCAGCCTACAGTAATTGTAATGTTCTGACAGCGGTAGCTCATGCTTGTCCCTCAGTTCCTCATAGGTGAGCATCTGGCCCTTTACTAACCAGTCTCCCAGTCTATCTAGTTTGCTTGACCTCCACCAGTGTTGTGATGTTGTGCTCATGTGTTTCTGGGCCTAAGGGTGGTCAAGAATTGGGGTCATTTGGGTGGATCCAGGGAACAAACCCGTGTGTTTCTTGGCCCATTTCCAGTATGATAGTGAGTGTCTGATTAGGGGGTTTGGCGAGTTTTTAAGGCTCTGAGGCAATTCTGATAGCCAAGCCACCTTGTCCCAGGTTAAGGGCCTTAAAGTGTGGTTCTCTAAATACACACAGGCCGGTTGATGACATATAGAATGTGCTATTGGGAGGAAAGACAGGTGACGGATCAGGTATTAAACTGATAGGAATGAATAGTACAACTTAATACACCACTCCTATCTGGTGGCACCTTAGATTGCACGTTCACTGCCCCAAATTCGAAGTAGGAGGTCCGACCAAGCATCTTTTTCTATCTCCCTGTTCCAAAAATCCATGCCATATACACGTCCCCTAATAGGTAACGTAACAGGTATTAAACTGACAGGAATGAGTAGTACAACTTAATACACCACTCCTATCTGGTGGCACCTTAGATTGCACGTGCAGTGCCCCAAATTCAAAGTAGGAGGTCCGACCAAGCATCTTTTTCCATCTCCCTGTTCCAAAAATCCATGCCATATACATGTCCCCTGATAGGTAACGTAACAGGTATTAAACTAATAGGAATGAGTAGTACAACTTAATACACCTCTCCTATCTGGTGGCACCTTAGATTGCATGTGCACTGCCCCAAATTCGAAGTAGGAGGTCCGACCAAGCATCTTTTTCTATCTCCCTGTTCCAAAAATCCATGCCATATACACGTCCCCTGATAGGTAACGTAACAGGTATTAAACTGACAGGAATGAGTAGTACAACTTAATACACCTCTCCTATCTGGTGGCACCTTAGATTGCACGTGCAGTGCCCCAAATTCAAAGTAGGAGGTCCGACCAAGCATCTTTTTCCATCTCCCTGTTCCAAAAATCCATGCCATATACACGTCCCCTAATAGGTAACGTAACAGGTATTAAACTGACAGGAATGAGTAGTACAACTTAATACACCACTCCTATCTGGTGGCACCTTAGATTGCACGTGCAGTGCCCCAAATTCAAAGTAGGAGGTCCGACCAAGCATCTTTTTCCATCTCCCTGTTCCAAAAATCCATGCCATATACATGTCCCCTGATAGGTAACGTAACAGGTATTAAACTAATAGGAATGAGTAGTACAACTTAATACACCTCTCCTATCTGGTGGCACCTTAGATTGCACGTGCACTGCCCCAAATTCGAAGTAGGAGGTCCGACCAAGCATCTTTTTCTATCTCCCTGTTCCAAAAATCCATGCCATATACACGTCCCCTGATAGGTAACGTAACAGGTATTAAACTGACAGGAATGAGTAGTACAACTTAATACACCTCTCCTATCTGGTGGCACCTTAGATTGCACGTGCAGTGCCCCAAATTCAAAGTAGGAGGTCCGACCAAGCATCTTTTTCCATCTCCCTGTTCCAAAAATCCATGCCATATACACGTCCCCTGATAGGTAACGTAACAGGTATTAAACTGACAGGAATGAGTAGTACAACTTAATATACCTCTCCTATCTGGTGGCACCTTAGATTGTACGTGCAGTGCCCCAAATTCGAAGTAGGAGGTCCGACCAAGCATCTTTTTCCATCTCCCTGTTCCAAAAATCCATGCCATATACACGTCCCCTGATAGGTAACGTAACAGTTATTAAACCTTATAGAAATGAGTAGTACAACTTAATACACCTCTCCTATCTGGTGGCACCTTAGATTGCACGTGCAGTGCCCCAAATTCGAAGTAGGAGGTCCGACCAAGCATCTTTTCCTATCTCCCTGTTCCAAAAATCCATGCCATATACACGTTCCCTGATAGGTAACGTAACAGGTATTAAACCTTATAGGAATGAGTAGTACAACTTAATACACCTCTCCTATCTGGTGGCACCTTAGATTGCACGTGCAGTGCCCCAAATTCGAAGTAGGAGATCCGACCAAGCATCTTTTTCCATCTCCCTGTTCCAAAAATCCATGCCATATACACGTCCCCTAATAGTGGACGTAACAGGGATTAAACCGATAGGAATAGTACTACTTAACAGTACACACCTTATAATAAAGCAGACAGAGGCAACACGTATAATCTTCCATGCTGGGCAGTGGAAGCCCCCAGACTCTGACTTGTGTATAATCTTCCATGCTGGGCAGTGAAAGCCCCCATACTCTGGGAGTATGAAGAAGAGGAGTCAGAGGAGGAAGGTGGCTTTGAGGAGGAAGAGACCTTCAATGACATCAGTGAGGACAAGGAACGGGACATGGCTAGCTTGGTATCCAACCTTGTGCAAATGGGGAGTTTGCGGTTGTGCAAAGGGACTGTTTGCGGTTGTTTGCGGTGCATTAAACGGGGATATTGGTCTGTTACTGTGAAGCGGGCCTAACCCTCACACTACCTGATCGATACAACATCATACCTGATGTTTTAAAGCATGTTATTCCAAACAATTTAGGAATGTTAGGTGATTTATGCCCTTTATGGCTTAAAACCAGACTCTGCATCAACTATGTAATTTTTCGTGGGAGTTTTGCCATGGATCCTCCTCCTGCATGCCACAGTCCAGGTGTTAGTCCCGTTGAAACGACTTTCCCATCACTATTGTGGCCAGAAAGAGTCCCTGTGGGTTTTGAAATTCGCCTGCCCATTCGCGAACATATGATGGAATTCGCGTCCATGGTTCGCGAACCGAAAATTTGATGTTCGCGAGATCACTACTCTGGATATAAAAATACATTATAACATTATTCTAAAAATACAATGACCTAAAGGAAGATATATGTATAACATGAGCTGTTCACCCTTCCATTGCCAGATATAACCATGTTTAAGTAAATTAAGTCCTTTAGAAATCACTTATTTAAGACATTTTTGTATTTGTAATCTGAAGGTGTGTGTGTAGTGGGGGTTCTAACACTAATATATGTTCCTGTATTTATACTTTATATTTCTGTGTTAAAATAATTGTTAGGAGTAATGCATTTCATATGTTCTCTCTGATATGTAAGTATGTTATTTAAAACTTCTCCAAAACCTTTAAATCCTATTTTTCTTTTTAAATGTCTTCATAAAATAATTTGTACCTACCATATCTAATGTGTTTTATTTACCCACATGTGAACCAATGCAAATAGAAATTATTCTTTAGGATTTAAACTTTTCTCTTTTCTTTAAAACTACACTTTTCTTTAAATTAATAGCTGTCAGGATAAAAGTGACAAGACGAAGGACATGACAACCCCAAAAAACAAAACATACTGTACATCCATTCATCTATAATCACCAAGGTAACAATTCAACCATTTCTTAACGCTATATTCTATTTGTAATACGAAAAATCTATCATTCTCAAAGACTCCATCTTTTTTCATATAAGGTGCAGTAGTCAATTTCTTATTTTAGAACATTCACATCTTCATTACTACTCAGTACATTTACACCATAAAATATATACCACATATGTATTCTACTTGTATGTGCAAAAGTAGTGTCAGTTTCCATTGTGTATGAGGATAAATGCAAAAAAAATGTAAAAGAGGATCAAATATGTTTGCATGTCCATGATGTAAGTTTTGCTGATACTTCTAGAAATTACTGTTCTTTTAGAGAAGTTCCTGGTCGAACAAAAGAACATGCAAGACGTGTACTGTATGTTACTGAACAGCAGTGATCAATCTGCAGGTGAAAGGTGGAGTGGTTTTGTCTGTGTAAACTTGTATCACTGTGTTACTAGTGTGTGGTCTGATTGCATCTGTTCTGTGAATTTCTGCTGAGAAATAAAGTGTGTTTTCTACACTGTCTACAGTGATCAATTTGCATGTCAGTAGTCAGAATCTAATTTAAACCGGGGAAGGAGCAAACTTAGGAGCTAGCAAACAGTTTTTGTGTAAGTGCAATTATAGTATAATTGTGGTAGGTTGAATAAAAGGAGGGTGTCACGATCTGCTTCTTCTAGGGGGCTTGATATGAACCTAGTTCAAACCTACCCCAGCAGAATCATGTAGTTCCTGTTCTCTGTGGCACAAAAGATGGCTTCTGAAGAGGTCAAGGCCCAAAAGGTACAGGCAGAGAATACTGGATCCAGGTTACTTAGTGGCCCATGGCAAGACCACTCCCCAAGTCAGGATACAACACACAGAAATAGTCTCACACCTTGTTTATGTGAAAACTATCTCTCAACCTTTATTGAATGATCAAAACAACATATTTATACTCTCCAATACCACACCCTTGTGTACATTTGTGTATGTGTGATGTCAGCCCATCTGGCTTGCAACCTTGGGCTATCAAAGCTCTTGAGATCAAATTCACCAGATATCTAGTGAACAAAACTTTATGTTAAACTCAAGTGTTTGCTTAGGACTACTTGAAGTACATGCAATTGTCTAGACCCAAGGTCTGTATGTGAGTGTGCAATGATCTGCAGCTAACTTCTATGCAGAGCATTTCTACCAAATCCACATATGTTCTATATAACATTTTCCCTCTAATAATATATTATAACTAGGCTACATAATAACCATGTACAGGCAACATATAACCACACAATAACACATAATCCCAAAGTAACAATGTCATGCTCCCTTGGACATATTCCTAAATTGCTGACAATATGAGTCCTTAAACAATTAAATCATGACAACTTCTCCCCCTTCCTTTCTAGTATAGCATAGAGGATCATCCTGATGGACAATTCTCTAGCTATACTGCTTTTACTTGTCCTCCTGTCTGGAAAGTCCATCCATGTGATAGCCTCAGTGGCTCTCTGGTTACCCTGCCCCCCCCCGTCCAGGGCGAATTCTCGCGCCTTCCCAGTGGCCAAGTGACTTTCCCAAGCTCCTGGGGAGAATTATAACACAACTGCCATTGAGGACCCTTCAAGGTAGTCCAGGGGAAACAGTACATGCCAGCTAGTAAGTCCAGCATAAACTTGGGAGGATCCTTACCCAGCAAAGCCCTCTCCTTCCAGGCTAGGGAGACTTCCTGTCCTGCTGATTCTGGATCAGCACTCAGTCCCATGGGTAAAATTGAAGAGTACAAGGTTCCCTTTGTCAGGCCTGAGCTTTCTCCTGAATAAACTGGGATGCTGGAGTTGCAACATGGGCTAGTGACATTCACTGGTGGCATCCATGCTGGATTAATGGGCAGTTCTGATACAAGCTGTTGTGGTTCAGTAGCCAACCTCTCTCCCGCCAAGCCTGGCCAATGGCCCCTTCTTTCCAGGGTTACAGGTACACAGCCCGTGTCTTTGGGCAGCTGCAGGGGAGTCATTGTAGGGAGACCAGGAGACAAATCAAAATCTGGGGTACCCTCTGGCTCTTTGGTCTCTGGATCCTCAGATGGAACCCCCTGACTCTCTCCATCTGAGACTGCCTGGTGTATAGTTACAGGCAGCCCTTGAGAAGCAGCTGCTACTGCCTCTTGTTCAGGCTGAAGAACGGGGCTACTTTCTGTTTCTGCTCCAGGGTCTGTGGCTGGCTCCTGGACAATGGTCATCCAAGGAACCTCTCCACTATTTCTACAGTCAATTGGTAGGGCCCAGTGCTCATTAGGTTCTTCTCTTACTTTAGGAGCAGAGTAGCTTTTCCCCAGTTCTTCCCCTGGGCCTGGCACTGCTGTGGTTTGGCCTTGTCCCCATTCCTCTAACTGGGTGAGACTTAGCCCCCTATAGATAGGGACCAGTTCTTCCTCTTCCCAGTCAACCCCATGGATGCAGGCATCCTTGTTATTTTGAGAATCATGGACAAAACAATTCTCCCCACAGTCCATACATGTATTTTCTGACCCAGCCTTAGCAATATTTAGCTGGCTCTCTGTAGTACCTGTTAGGTGGTTCCGTTCCATGCCTGACTGGCATGAGCCATCCCAGCTGGGTGGCCAACAACCATCCAAGGATGCTTCATCCAGTAAGTCTATATAATCCACCTCCAGCTGTAGCTCCTGCTGGATCAAAGGCCGAAGTAAGTTAGCTGTCTGAGAGCCTGTGTCCAGTCCCAGCATGTGACAGTGCTTGGCAAACAGACACAGCTTTCTTGTCTCTGTACCCAAACCACAGTCTGGATCCCCATGTACTATGTCCCAAAGTGCCTTTTCCAGCCCCAATGAAAAATGATGAGGTATCCCAACAGGTCCTACCCAATAAGCATATTGCTCTTCCAGGGCAACCTCCTCACATACTAATTCTTCCAGCCATTCCCTTAGCTCGTGACCTGGCCATAGTCCCAGGAATGCCATCCATTTATTTAGAAGGCCCATTCCTCTACAGTCCTTTCCAGTCACCAGAACATTCTTTGTCTCTACTGGGGATAAGCATTTCCCCTCCACAGGAGCTGAGACAGGGCCATTGCTTACCCTTCTCCACTTACCCTGTATCTCCTGTGTGATCTGTATCTGGAGTTCCCTCTGCTGATCCTTGGTTAAACCTGCAGGCATTATCTCCATCCATCTTTGGTACCGTCTGGACACTTCCTCCTCCTCTGCTGCAGACATCTCTTCATAAGCTGCCATCCTTCTGTGTTTTATACACAGATCCCACCACTGCCAGCCAATGTCACTATCTGCTTCTTCTAGGGGGCTTGATATGAACCTAGTTCAAACCTACCCATGCAGAATCATGTAGTTACTGTTCTCTGTGGCACAAAAGATGGCTTCTGAAGAGGTCAAGGCCCAAAAGGTACAGGCAGAGAATACTGGATCCAGGTTACTTAGTGGCCCATGGCAAGACCACTCCCCAAGTCAGGATACAACACACAGGCAACATATAACCACACAATAACACATAATCCCAATGTAACAATGTCATGCTCCCTTGGACATATTCCAATATTGCTGACAATATGAGTCCTTAAACAATTAAATCATGAAAGAGGGAGTTTAAAGAAAAGGGCTTACGTTGTAGTCCACAAAAGGGGGAAAGGGAAGAAAGAAGGAAAAAAGGGGAAAAGAAAAAAAAGAAAACATTTTTTGTTAGATTAAGGTATAGAAAAACAAACTTTATACAAATATATTGATTTGTTTTCTCATTCTATTTTGTAATTAGTAATTATGAGTCAGACGAGTAACAACATCACTCAGTGTACATCCTGACACATGTATGCACTAATGGAGCAGTTCATTCAGGCTCCGTACCTCTGTGACAGGTGTGAGCATGTTGCCTCTCTTGAAGCTTAAATTGGAGAACTGTAGAGGAGATTTGAAGCACTTAGTGAAACCACTGAAAATGGAGTTGGTGCACACTGATCACAGTTTAGCTGGGCCTAGCATGGAGGGTAGAGATAGCTCTAGTTAGGATGTCAACGGAGGTGGCTGGGTTATAGTTATAAGGGAAACTGTTATATATAGTTATAAGGGAAAGCATAAGGAGCAGGAGGAGGAGGCAGGCCAGTTCAGAGTTGGCAAACACCAACAGATTTGCCAGATTGAGTGAAACCATTGGGGATGTCCATTCAGGAATGGCAATGCCAGATAGAGCTGTTCCCTCTAACAGCCGGGAGAACAGTTCTACTGAAGGAGTGGGAGGGAAGAATAAGCAGAGCAACAAATAGGTTTTGGTGGCAGGGGGCTGTATTAGTATTAGGTAGACATGAGGATTTGCCAGCCAGGTCCCAGAAAAAGAACAGTTTGCTGCCTCCTGGGTGTTTGGGTTCGGCATGCAGTGGTCAAGTAGATAAATTATTGGAAGGGGCTGGAAATGAAATAGTGGAAGATGGAGTGTCTTCAAGAATAATTTTATAGAACTAGGAAATAAGCAAGGATCTCCAAGGTAATATTTTCTGAGATACAACTGTGCCACATGCTAGCCCAGGAAGACAGAAGGAGCTTAGAAAGGTTAATGTGTGGCTAAAAAAGTGGAGCACTGAGGAGCATTTTGGGTTTTTAGAGGGCTGGGCCGACATCTCACTTTGGTACAATTTCTATAGGAGTGATGGATTGCACCTTTATGAAGAGGGAGCTTGTGTGCTAGGGGAAAGGATGGTAGAAATGCTGGGGAAATTTTTAAATTAATAGGTGGGTGGAAAGTCTAGATTGAAGTAATGGAGTAGAAAGTGTAAAGGGGGTAATTAATGAATTGACCACTCATGGGGAAGGATAAAGGAGAGGTGTTGTATAGATAATAGGGAGATTTTGCTAAATCAATCAAATACAGTGGCAAGCACTTCAAGAATGAGGATTTATAGCAACTTAACATCTATGCTTGCTAATGGAAGAAGCCTGCCAGGGAATTTGGATGTGTTGGTATTATTAGCAGTAAATGAGAAATGGGACCTAATAGGCATTAGTGAAACCCCTTTAGGAAAGATTTGGGCTAAGGTAGAAGAGGAAGAGGGATTTTTTTGTATGTTAAGTCTGAATTTAAACCTACAGTCAGAGAAGATATTTAGGGTGGAACAAGCAATGATGTTCAATCCTTGTGAATTGAGTTAAATAGTGGAGGAACAAATTGTAAAACAATATTGGAAGCAATATGCTATAAACCCCCAAATATAATTGAAAGTGAGAAATTGCTATTATAGTTACAGATTGGAAAAGCAGCTAAGCAAGGGAAAGATCTAATAATGTGAGATTTTAATTACCCTGAAATAGTGATGTCGCAAACATAAAATTTTCGGTTCGCGAACCGCGAACGCGAACCGCCGAAAAAGTTCGCGAACCGGCGAACCCGGCGAACCGCCATAGACTTCAATGGGCAGGCGAATTTTAAAACCCACAGGGACTCTTTCTGGCCACAATAGTGATGGGAAAGTTGTTTCAACGGGACTAACACCTGGACTGTGGCATGCCAGAGGGGGATCCATGGCAAAACTCCCACGAAAAATTACATAGTTGATGCAGAGTCTGGTTTTAAGCCATAAAGGGCATAAATCACCTAACATTCCTAAATTGTTTGGAATAACGTGCTTTAAAACATCAGGTATGATGTTGTATCGATCAGGTAGTGTAAGGTTTAGGCCCGCTTCACAGTGACAGACCAAACTCCACGTTTAACGCACTGCAAACAACCACAAACAGTCCATTTGCACAACCGCAAACTCCCCATTTTCACAAGGTTGGATACCAAGCTAGCCATGTCCCGTCCCTTGTCCTCACTGATGTCATTGAAGGTCTCTTCCTCCACCCAGCCACGTACAACACCAAGGGTCCCCGAAAGGTGACAACTAGCCCCCTGGGACGCCTGCTGTGTTTGGTCTTCCACCTCCTCAAAGCCACCTTCCTCCTCTGACTCCTCTTCTTCAGACTCCTCTCACTGCGTTGCCTCTCTCTGCATTATTAAAAGGTGTTTTAAGTAGTACTACTCTTATCAGTTTAAAACCTGTTACAGCACATATCAGGGGGCGTGTATAAGGCCTGGATTTTTAGAACCGGGAGATGGAAAAAAATGCTTTGTTGGTCGTATCACTTTAAATTTGGGGCACTTTGAGTAATTAGCTTCTTACGCTCAAACATGTCCTTTACAGGCACCTGACTATGGGCAGATGAGCAGGAACTGCTCAAGGCGAGAGACGCAGTGGCGGATGGTTGAGAGGGGGCAAGGGGGACAGCAGTGGTTGATGTGGCTGATGATGCTGGTCCAGGAGGAGGATGGCGGCTTTGAGTTTGTGTGCTGCTTGTACTCATGTGTTGGTCTGGAGTCACCCAAACATTAGGTCTCAACCTGTAGAGGATAAGGGAACCAGGCTACTCTAGACCTCATTCATTATTACCGGTTTTGACAGATTGGTACTATGCGTCCAAGTTACTGTGACAACAGATATGAGTGGCACTGTGCACTTGCAGAAGTTGGCAGAGTAGACGCTGTAGGTCTGACACACACGCTTGCAGACAACTAACTGCTATGCAATCTATTACAGTAGAAAAAATGTTTTTTGTTTTAAATGTACACTACTGTTACACCAGATATGAGTGGTGTGTTAAGTAGTACTACTCCTATCAGTTTAATCCCTGTTATGTGCCTTTTTGGGGGGTTTGGTTGTTGAAGGCACAGTGCAGCACCAGAGGCCAGAAAAATTAGGCATGTACACATGCCTGAAAAATTAGGTATTGTTGATCTTGCAGCAAGCAGAGAAGAAGGTAGGCCTGATTCAACGCCCCAGCCCGCATACCCACACTCAGAGATTGAGGGGGGGACCTGAGAAGGCCAAGGGCCGGAGATATAAAGGGGGGCCATCCCAAATAAGCACACAAGTGGGGACAAAGGTAGTGAAGGGGACATAGAGGCCCATGGACTGACGGTCGCCATCTTGGCAGGAAAAGGGCCCAGCAATTAAGCCAAACTGACCCAGCACAGGCAGCTACTTGAGTCAAACGATGTACAATTACACCTTAATAAAGCTGAAACATGCAGCAGCAGGGATTCTAAACGGCCACATGGGGACAAGGAGGCTAACAGCCCCCACAGTCTCTGCACCACTCTTTTTAACAGATAACCCAATGGGCTAACCAGGGACCTTGCCCACATAAAAAAACAGAATTTTATTGGAGGAATTATTAGTGTCTTTACCCCCCAAGAGAGGACATAATATACGGTATCTTTAGACTACCTGATGGCCAAACCTCCTTTAGCCCCAATGCTATCCAAGAAACAAGTTTAAAACTTTATCTGACTGGGGGTCTATAGAGTGACATTAGTACTGACTTTTATATGACTAGGGGTCTATAGAGGGACATTAGTACTGACCTTTATCTGACTGGATGTCTATAGAGGGACATTAGTACTGACCTTTATCTGACTTGGTGTCTATAGAGTGACATTAGTACTGACCTTTATATGTCTGGGGGTCTATAGGTGACATTAGTACTGACCTTTATCTGACAGGGTGTCTATAGAGGGACATTAGTAATGACCTTTATCTGACTGGGGGTCTATAGAGGGACATTAGTACTGACCTTTATCTGACTGGGGGTCTATAGAGGGACATTAGTACTGACCTTTATCTGTCTGGGGGTCTATAGGTGACATTAGTCCTGACCTCCTGCTGCAGTATTTTTACTCCCAGTACTCCCAGGCTTGCTACTATTAGATATAATAACCTCGGTTTTGTTTCCTTATCTGTTGGTAACATCAAAATATGATTATTAAATATTTCATATTTGTTTGTTTTTTCTCCCAAAGTGAACCCCTTTGTGTGTGTCCCACAGATGTGGTGTTTCCGCTCTGCGTATGTTGGATTTGCACCGCTCAAAAAGTATGAAAAGAGATCCCCCCCCTTGAAGCCCATTAATGACATCATCAGTAAATTGTATGTAACAGATTCCAGTGTTTAGGGTTTATAACCTAATACTGCGATCATATCATTTATGACAAAAATCTGTATTTGTCGTATTATTCAGACGCGCGTGCATCTTTGTGTTACATTTCCTGATACTTTTATTATCTTGATCTTTATATATTTACTAGCGACTTGCCCGTCAAAAAATGGCGGCAATAAGATTGTAAGACAAGTGATGGTGTTTGGACGAGATTTTGTTGGCGGTCGGAGATCCTTTGGCGCTCATTGCGAGGCTGTTGGTAGTATTTTTTTTCTGATAGGCGCTTTTGCTGTTATTCTTTGGTCGGCGGTGATGTGTTTTTGCGCTTATTGCAAGGCTTTGTGTGCTATGAGCAGCGTTGGCGCGCGTTGTGAGGCGCGCAGTGAATGGCTTTTATGTTTAATGTGATAATGTTTTTTTTGTGTACATGTATTTTTGTATGCTAATGAAATAATTACTAAATGAATATACTTTACCTATTTGTAAGTAATATATGCAGGAAGCATTGTGCTGAAGAGCTGACAATCTGTTTTCATGTTCCTGCAGCATACAATGTAGGTTTTCAGTGCTGTGGAGCTGCTGTGTAAGTGTCAGCAATGTGCGCAGTGTGTAGTGTAAATAGGCTGCGTGCGCGAGGGGAAGCCGTTAGGGTAGCTGGGTACTTCCGCATTGTGTAAGTTAGTGTTGTAAAATGGCGGGGAATGTGTATGTGGTACGCGGGTGTGGATGATTTAGCGTCCTTGTTAATAGTGTATCTTTACCTCGTACGGCTTTTTAGGAAAATCCGTATGTGTTTCGCATGTTTAGGGTCCTGTAGCATCGTTTTCTTTTTTTCAACGGCCATTTTTTTTTCCACTTTTCGGGATTTTCGGGTGTCTAAACTCATGAATTTGGACTTAAATGGAGGTGTAACTTCACTTGCAGAGGTCCTCGGTGCTCCCCTTGCTGTGGGTAAGCTTTTTATGTGTTTGTTGTGTGTATTTATTGTGTTTTTAATGTTTTTAAGTGCGCGCGGTTCGGGCATTAAGGTTGTATTTTTGTGAGCTCGTAATGTTTTTTTTTCTAAGTCCCGTATTTTTGGATGGTAAGTCCGTAAATTTGATGGTGTAAGTCCCGCCTGCGGCTCATTGCAGCCGACGTGGGAGCCTTCGCTGCGTTAGCAACAACCCGCCTGCTCACAACTATATATGTGATATCTGCAACGTCTTCCCCAGCACTTGTAAATCGGCTAAGCGACAAAAAAAATGGCGTCCGGAAAAAATGAAAAAGAGGCTACACTATCCCAAACCGCCCAAAACATCACCAGCCATGTACGACTTTTACCTAGGAACAGACGAGGTACAGAATACACTATTAGAAATAATGGAAACTGCTGGCGAGCCGCATAACACATACACAATCGCCGCCATTTTACAACACTAACTTGCAACTAATAACATTACAAATCTAAAATGGCGCGTTACACGAATATACAAGCGGTTTCCCCTCGTGCACTGTGCACATTGCTGATACTTACACCTCAGGTCACCAACAGTCCAAATGTACACTGTAAGCTGCAGGAAAATCAAAACTGATTGTTAGCTCTTCAGGATATTGATCACTGGATATATTAATTACAAATAGGTAAAGTATTTTAGTAATTAATTAATTAATTATTATTAAAAAATATATATATAAAAAAAATACGCTTAATAGCATATTTTACACTGCCGTTACTTTACATACATTAACGCTTTGCACTTCCTAATACATTTGTTTATTCACAATAGTTATTATCGTGCATTCATTTAATAAGTATTAATTAGTAATGGAAAATAAAAATGTAGACTTTACACTACACTAAAATGTTTTACTTTTTACTCTGCAGTTATATATCTGGATTACTGCTCATTGGCTGCCAGCGATAGCACTCTCAAAGCAGTTACAAATCTAAATCACTTTATTATGCTCTGAGACCTGAATACATTTTTTTATTTACACTGCACACAAAAAATGATATATTTAACTCTGTACTTATATATCTGTCTTTGCGATGAGCGCCGAAGATTGATCGTTGCAAAGCATGAAACATGAAGGACAAGAGGGAAGAGGCTCACAATGAGCGCTAAAGGTCCTCAGAGTACAAAAAGCACCACATTGTGTGGCAAACAGCATTGCCATGGCTTCAAACTTTATTGCCCCGTCATTTGTGCCAGGCAAGTCGCTAGTGATATAATATAACATAATGCAATACAATATTATACAGTACACATGGGTGTTGGAACTGGGGGGGGGGGGGTAAGGGGTAACCCCCCCCCCCCCCCGATTTCTTATCGTATGTATGTATGCGTATAGAAGCTAACAGGGGAGGGGAGAGGGGGAGGAAACACAGGGGAGAGGGAGAGAAAGACACAGGAGAGGGGAGAGGGGGGGAAGACACAGTGGAGAGGGGGAGGAAGACACAGGGCAGAGGGGGGAAGAGAAACAGGGTAGGGGAGAGGTGAGGGGAAGAGACTAATGGGAGGGAGTGGTGAGGAGACACCGGGGAGAGGAAAGGGGGTAAAGACACAAAAGAGGGGGGAAGAAACACAGGGGAAGGGAGAGGGGGTAGAGACACAGGGGAGAGGGGGTAGAGACACAGGGGAGAAGGGGGAAGAGACACAGAGGAGGGGGGAGAGTCACAGGGGAGAGGGAAGGGGGGAAAGACACAGGGGAGGGGGGAAAGAAACACGGGAAGGGAGAGGGGGTAGAGACACAGGGGAGGGGGGAGTGACACAGGGAAGAGGGAAGGGGGAAAAGACACAGGAGAAGGGGGAAAGAAACACTGGGGACGGGAGACGGGGTAGAGACACAGGGAAGGGTGGGAGAGACACAGGGGAGGGGGGGGAGAGACACAGGGGAGGGAGTGGGGGGGAGAAACAGGGGAGAGGGGGGAGAGAGACACATGGGAGGGAGTGGGGAGGGATACACAGGGGAGGTCTTGTGCTTTATTATTATTCTTATTCTTATTACTATATAATGTGTAGATGTACCGGCTGGGCATGCTCTTGTGCATTATTATTATTATTATTATTATTACTATATAACGTGTAGATGTACCGGCTGGGCATGCTCTTCTACATTATTATTATTATTATTATTATTATTACTATATAGCGTGTAGATGTACCGGCTGGGCATGCTCTTCTACATTATTATTATTATTATTATTATTATTATTATTACTATATAACGTGTAGATGTACCGGCTGGGCATGCTCTTCTACATTATTATTATTATTATTATTATTATTACTATATAATGTGTAGATGTACCGGCTGGGCATGCTCTTCTACATTATTAATATTATTATTATTATTATTATTATTATTATTACTATATAATGTGTAGATGTACCGGCTGGGCATGCTCTTGTGTATTATTATTATTATTATTATTATTATTATTATTATTATTATTACTATATAATGTGTAGATGTACTGGCTGGGCATGCTCTTGTGCATTATTATTATTATTATTATTATTATTATTATTATTATTATTATTACTACTATATAATGTGTAGATGTACGGGCTGGGCATGCTCTTCTATATTATTATTATTATCATTATTATTATTATTATTATTATTATTATTATTATTATTACTATATAATGTGTAGATGTACCGGCTAGGCATGCTCTTGTGCATTATTATTATTATTATTATTATTATTATTATTATTATTATTATTAGTATATAATGTGTAGATGTACTGGCTGGGCATGCTCTTGTGCATTATTATTATTATTATTATTATTATAATTATTACTACATAATGTGTAGATGTACCGGCTAGGCATGCTCTTGTGCATTATTATTATTATTATTATTATTATTATTAGTATATAATGTGTAGATGTACCGGCTGGGCATGCTCTTGTGTATTATTATTATTATTATTATTATTACTATATAATGTGTAGATGTACTGGCTGGGCATGCTCTTGTGCATTATTATTATTATTATTATTATTATTATTATTATTATTACTATATAATGTGTAGATGTACCGGCTGGGCATGCTCTTGTGTATTATTATTATTATTATTATTATTATTATTATTATTATTATTATTATTACTATATAATGTGTAGATGTACTGGCTGGCATGCTCTTGTGCCTTATTATTATTATTATTATTATTATTATTATTATTATTATTACTACTATATAATGTGTAGATGTACGGGCTGGGCATGCTCTTCTATATTATTATTATTGTTATTATTATTATTATTATTATTATTATTATTATTATTATTATTATTACTATATAATGTGTAGATGTACCGGCTAGGCATGCTCTTGTGCATTATTATTATTATTATTATTATTAGTATATAATGTGTAGATGTACTGGCTGGGCATGCTCTTGTGCATTATTATTATTATTATTATTATTATTATTATTATTACTATATAATGTGTAGATGTACTGGCTAGGCATGCTCTTGTGCATTATTATTATTATTATTATTATTAGTATATAATGTGTAGATGTACCGGCTGGGCATGCTCTTGTGTATTATTATTATTATTATTATTATTATTATTATTATTACTATATAATGTGTAGATGTACTGGCTGGGCATGCTCTTGTGCATTATTATTATTATTATTATTATTATTATTATTATTATTATTATTATTATTACTATATAATGTGTAGATGTACCAGCTGGGCATGCTCTTCTATATTATTATTATTATTATTATTATTATTATTATTATTATTATTATTACTATATAATGTGTAGATGTACCGGCTAGGCATGCTCTTGTGCATTATTATTATTATTATTATTATTAGTAGTAGTAGTATATAATGTGTAGATGTACTGGCTGGGCATGCTCTTGTGCATTATTATTATTATTATTAGTAGTAGTATATAATGTGTAGATGTACCGGCTGGGCATGCTCTTGTGCATTATTATTATTATTAGTAGTAGTAGTAGTAGTAGTATATAATGTGTATATGTACCGGCTGGGCATGCTCTTGTGCATTATTATTATTATTATTATTATTATTATTATTATTATTATTATTAGTATATAATGTGTAGATGTACCGGCTGGGCATGCTCTTGTGCATTATTATTATTATTATTATTACTATATAATGTGTATATGTACCAGCTGGGCATGCTCTTCTACATTATTATTATTATTATTATTATTATTATTATTATTATTATTATTATTATTATTATTATTATTATTATTACTATATAATGTGTAGATGTACCGGCTGGGCATGCTCTTGTGTATTATTATTATTATTATTATTATTATTATTATTATTATTACTATTTAATGTGTAGATGTACTGGCTGGGCATGCTCTTGTGCATTATTATTATTATTATTAGTATTTTACTACTTCTAATAATAATAATGCACAAGAGCATGCCCAGCCGGTATATCTACACATTATATAATAATAATAATAATAATAATAATAATAATAATAATAATAATAATAATAATAATAATAATAATAATAATAATAATAATGCACAAGAGTCCTTCAGCACTGCACTGGACACTGAATAAACTTGCCTAGCTATGGTTTTCCCTATTGATGCAGTATCACCTACACTCTCCCTCCTCTCAGTAAGACTGCAAGTTAGTTATGATTCCAAAATGGCTGCTGTCCTTCAGATGGAAGGCTCTGGAAGGGAGTGTATGCTGCTGATTGGCTGGAATGTGTCTGCTGACTGTGACATGCAGGGTCAAAGTTTGCTCAATGATAAATTATTGGGGGCGGGTCGAATATCGCATATGTTCGCAGATCGCCGCGAACGCGAACATGCTATGTTCGCCGGTAAACAGTCCGCCGGCGAACTATTCGCGACATCTCTACCCTGAAATAAACTGCATGAATAAGACCAGCAGTTCAGTTAAGGGGTGTAGGTTCTTAAATACACTCAGAGATCATTATCTGGCCCCGGTTATACAAGAACATACTAGAAATTAAGGGCCCTATTAAATTCTCCCTCGTAGTTCTCTCGGTGCTCGCAAAAGGCAGTTTTCCTGCTGTTTGCGAGAACCGAATCTCTTGCAGCCTGCTTTACGATATGACTGCGAGAAAATGGCCGAGAATAGGCTCCGAGAGAGCTACGTAGCCTTAAATCTATGCACGAGTCTCGCATATCGTAAGAATCCCTACGTGGACAAAAAGTCCACGCAAGGGATCCGAAAGCCTCTACGTGCTGCCTCGGAACAGCCCGAGACAGCAGTGTGAGGCTCCCCCCTGCACCCTATACACATCCCCATGCTGCAGGGGTCTCTATCGGGACCCCTGCAGCACCCCCACATTAACCCCTTGCAGCGGGGGTCCCCGATCTGCATAGATCAGGCCCCCCGCTGCATTTAAAACTTTTAAATTACCCGCCGCGGCTCCTTAAAGGGACCGCGGCACACTATTACCCAATCCCGGCCGCGGCACTTAAAATTAACCCCCCTCTATGCTGGGGGTCCCCATCGGGACCCCCGAAGTGTCCCCACATAAACCCCGTGCAGCGGGGGGCCCCGATCTGCATAGATCAGGCCCCCCGCTGCATTTAAAACTTTTAAATTCCCCGCCGCGGCTCCTTAAAGGGACCGCGGCACACTATTACCCAATCCCGGCCGCGGCACTTAAAATTAACCCCCCTCTATGCTGGGGGTCCCCATCGGGACCCCCGAAGTGTCCCCACATAAACCCCCTGCAGCGGGGGGCCCCGATCTGCATAGATCAGGCCCCCCGCTGCATTAAAACTTTTAAATTCCCCGCCGCGGCTCCTTAAAGGGACCGCGGCACACTATTACCCAATCCCGGCCGCGGCACTTAAAATTAACCCCCCTCTATGCTGGGGGTCCCCATCGGGACCCCCGAAGTGTCCCCACATAAACCCCCTGCAGCGGGGGGCCCCGATCGGCACCGATCGTGACCCTGCTGCAATTCAATTTTAAATTTCCCGCCTCGCGGGTCCTCAAAGGACCGTAAAGGTCCTGAAAGGACTCGCACTAAAAATATTAACCCCAGGCAACTATAATTACCCCATTAACTCATGGTGGTCAATCCAGACCACCATAAGGCTCTAATTAACCCATTAACTCATGATGGTCAATCCAGACCACCATAAGGCTCTAATTAACCCATTAACTCATGATGGTCAATCCAGACCACCATAAGGCTCTAATTAACCCATTAACTCATGATGGTCAATACAGACCACCATAAGGCCTAAATTAACCCATTAACTCATGATGGTCAATCCAGACCACCATAAGGCTCTATTTAACCCCATCAGTCCCATAAGGGTATATTATTACCATTATGGGCCTGTTACAACCCAACATTAACCACATAAGTGCCATGATGGTCCTCAAGGACCATCATGACACTAACTACAAACACTACACTATAACCCCCAATAAACCATTTAATCTAAACTAACCCCCCTCTACACTAATCTATTAACACTTACACTACCTACCTACACTACCTACCCCCTAATAAACCTTCCCACCACTCTAATTACAAAAAATAAAAAACCTACAGCACAGAAAACAAAAAACCTACAGTACAAAAAACAAAAAAACCTACAGTACAGAAAAAAAAAACAATTACAACCCCACCCCCCACTACAGAAAACAAAAAACTTACACACCTGAAAAGGAAAGACAGATAAACACAATACAATACATACATATAATACATTAAATACATTACATACAATACATGACATTACATATAATATATTACATATAATATATTACATATAATACATTACATACATTACATACAATACATGACATTACATATAATATATTAAATATAATATATTACATATAATATATTACATATAATACATTACATACATTACATACAATACATGACATTACATACATTACATATAATATATTACATATAATATATTACATATAATATATTACATATAGTCCTAATCAAATACCCCCTATCTATCTAACATACAATCTATTTAATTTAAAAAAAATCCTAACTATATCAAATACATCTCCCTATCTATCTAATATACAACAAATCCTAACTACATACACAGACCCTAATTTTAAAATAAAATAAAATAATTACAGTCCTAACTACATACACAGACCCTTATTCTAAAATAAAATAAAATAATTACAGTCCTAACTACACAGACCCTAATTCTAAGCTAAAATCAATAAATTAAGACCACTTACCTTTAAGATGTTGCTTCAGATCACTAACCTATGGGTCAAACAAAAAATAAAAATGAGTACAAAACATTAACATCAAATAAATAAACATTCTATACATTCTACATATTCAACTCACCTTTACAGCATGTCCAGTCACTGTTTAGCTCTTCCGGCGCGGCCCTGTTAAAAAAAAAAACACAATACATGAATACATGAATACAATATATAAACAATAAATAAAATACACAAATAAACATCTAAATATACATTGAACTTACCTCCCCGCGATGTCCCCGGCCTTCTCTCCTTCAGCCCCGGCTGGGCCGCGGAACCATCCGCGCTCTAAAAAAAAAAAAAAAAAAAACTAACGGAGGTCTGCACTGGCAGACCTCCCCGACGCTACTGAACCTCCCGGAGTCGTTTCCGGGAGGAAATTGGCATTGTCGGCTTGTGATTGGCTGAAAAAGCTGTCTATCAATTTCAGCCAATCAAAAGTCGTCAATGTGTGAGCCAATCAGGATGGGATACACCCCAATATCCCACCCTGATTGGCTTAAACACTTGTCTATCTTTCTGGGAACCAATCACAACGCTCAGATGCCTTCAGCCAATCACTATGGGATACACCCCCACGGAGTGATTGATAGAAGACATCTGCGCATCCTGATTGGCTCCTACATTGACGACTTTTGATTGGCTGACAGCTTTTTCAGCCAATCACAAGCCGACAATGCCAATTTCCTCCCGGAAACGACTCCGGGAGGTTCAGTAGCGTCGGGGAGGTCTGCCAGTGCAGACCTCCGTTAGTTTTTTTTTTTTTTTTTTTTAGAGCGCGGATGGTTCCGCGGCCCAGCCGGGGCTGAAGGAGAGAAGGCCGGGGACATCGCGGGGAGGTAAGTTCAATGTATATTTAGATGTTTATTTGTGTATTTTATTTATTGTTTATATATTGTATTCATGTATTCATGTATTGTGTTTTTTTTTTTAACAGGGCCGCGCCGGAAGAGATAAACAGTGACTGGACATGCTGTAAAGGTGAGTTGAATATGTAGAATGTATAGAATGTTTATTTATTTGATGTTAATGTTTTGTACTCATTTTTATTTTTTGTTTGACCCATAGGTTAGTGATCTGAAGCAACATCTTAAAGGTAAGTGGTCTTAATTTATTGATTTTAGCTTAGAATTAGGGTCTGTGTATGTAGTTAGGACTGTAATTATTTTATTTTATTTTAGAATAAGGGTCTGTGTATGTAGTTAGGATTTTTTGTATATTAGATAGATAGGGGGATGTATTTGATATAGTTAGGATTTATTTTAAATTAAATAGATTGTATGTTAGATAGATAGGGGGTATTTGATTAGGACTATATGTAATATATTATATGTAATATATTATATGTAATACATTATATGTAATGTATGTAATGTCATGTATTGTATGTAATGTATGTAATGTATTATATGTAATATATGATATGTAATATATTATATTTAATATATTATATGTAATGTCATGTATTGTATGTAATGTATGTAATGTATTATATGTAATATATGATATGTAATATATTATATTTAATATATTATATGTAATGTCATGTATTGTATGTAATGTATGTAATGTATTATATGTATTATTGTATTGTGTTTATCTGTCTTTCGTTTTCAGGTGTGTAATTTTTTTATTTTCTGTAGTGGGGGGTGGGGTTGTAATTTTTTTTTTTTCTGTACTGTAGGTTTTTTTGTTTTTTGTACTGTAGGTTTTTTGTTTTCTGTGCTGTAGGTTTATTGTTTTTTGTAATTAGAGTGTTGGGGAGGTTTATTAGGGGGTAGGTAGTGTAGGTAGGTAGTGTAAGTGTTAAAAGATTAGTGTAGAGGGGGGTTAGTTTAGATTAAATGGTTTATTGGGGGTTATAGTGTAGTGTTTGTAGTTAGTGTCATGATGGTCCTTGAGGACCATCATGGCACTTATGTGGTTAATGTTGGGTTGTAACAGGCCCATAATGGTAATAATATACCCTTATGGGACTGATGGGGTTAAATAGAGCCTTATGGTGGTCTGTATTGACCACCATGAGTTAATGGGTTAATTTAGGCCTTATGGTGGTCTGGATTGACCACCATGAGTTAATGGGTTAATTTAGGCCTTATGGTGGTCTGGATTGACCACCATGAGTTAATGGGTTAATTTAGGCCTTATGGTGGTCTGGATTGACCATCATGAGTTAATGGGGTAATTATAGTTGCCTGGGGTTAATATTTTTAGTGCGAGTCCTTTCAGGACCTTTACGGTCCTTTGAGGACCCGCGAGGCGGGAAATTTAAAATTGAATTGCAGCAGGGTCACGATCGGTGCCGATTGGGGCCCCCCGCTGCAGGGGGTTTATATGGGGACACTTCGGGGGTCCCGATGGGGACCCCCAGCATAGAGGGGGGTTAATTTTAAGTGCCGCGGCCGGGATTGGGTAATAGTGTGCCGCGGCCCCTTTAAGGAGCCGCGGCGGGGAATTTAAAAGTTTTAAATGCAGCGGGGGCCTGATCGGTGCCGATCGGGGACCCCCGCTGCAAGGGGTTAATGTGTGGGGGCTGCGGGGGTTCCTATGGACCCCTGCAGCAAGGTGTTCATGTGAGGACACTTCGGGGGTCCCGACAGGGACCCCCGCATTGAGGGGGGGTTCATTTTAGGAGCCTGGGGGGGGTTTGGAGTACCCCCCACGGCAGGGCTTATGTGGGGGACTGCCGCGGAGGTCCCTTTTAGGACCCCCGCAGCACTTGATGAGGAGTGGGAGCCTGCGATATCATCTCGCAGGCTGTCACTCCTTTACGTAGTGTAGATACGTATGGCCCTGCTGCGTAGCTCATACGTTGCTCGCAGCAGGGCTAATTTAATAGCATTGTAAGTTAGAGAAACTTTGCAGTACGTAGGGCTTAAGTAGAAGCCTCTTATTTACGAGGCTGGAATTTAATAGGGCCCTAAGCTATTTTGGCTTTAGTCATCACAAATAATATGTTGAAATAGGAGAAACTTTGATTGTGATCGTAACACAGTCTAATTTTAGATTGAATTGAAAACACAAAGTTTTAAGGGGCCAACAAAAACCTCTTAATTTTAAAAGGTCTGATTTTAATGGTCTAAGGGCAGCATTACGAGGTATAGACTGGAACATGGAACTGACAAGTAAAAATACTGAATATAGATGGACAAAATTCAAATCCTTACTAAACATACATATTTACCATCATATACCATGTGGAAACAAAAAATTAACAACTAGTAAATCAAATCCGATGGGGCTTACCAATGATTTAAAGATCAAGATATGGAGTAGAAAACAACTATTTAAATTATAGAAAAAAGAGATAACAGAGACTGCTTTACGTGAGTACAAGGAAATCAACAAGGTTTCAAAAGAGTTTTCATACTGGTTAAAATTGAAAATGAAAAGTTAATTACAAAGTAGAGTAAAATTAACTCTAAAAAAAAAATGTTTTAATATATTGATTAGAAGAAGGCCATGAAGGAAGCTATAGGAACATTACAAAGTGAAAAAGGACATTTGATAAATAGTGACCAGGAAAAGGCAGATAAGCTAAATAAGTTATTTTATTCGGTATGCATAAGTGAGGTACCAGTGGTTGGGACATTGGACTAAATGGGGCTACACTACATTCACCAAGTAATTGGTTAACTCAGGAAGAAATCCAAAAGAGATTGGAAAAAATAAATGTTAAAAAAGCCCCTGGCTTAATGGCATACATCCAAAGGTACGGAGGGTACTGGATTCTGTAATAGCCAAACCATTATATGTAATTTTTCAAGACTCGCTTACCATAGGGACACCACCAAATGACTGGAGAAAAGCAGATGAGATACCTATACTTAAGAAGGGAGCAAGAGCACTTCTATAATGGGAAAGCTTTTCAAATTTTTAATAAGGGGATAGTATACAAGAATATGTCTATTTAAACAAGATTGTAAGTAGGAGTCAATATTTAGGAGGAATAGGCCATGTCAAACAAATCTAGTTAGTTTCTATGAGGAGGATAGTTAGAACTTGGATCAAGGCAACTCAGTGGATGTAGTCTTTTTGGATTTTGCAAAGGCTTTGATACAGTGCAACATGGAACATTATTGTGCAAACTAAGGGATACATGAATTTAATTAAATATCTGCATATGGGTTCAGAGATGGATAAAAAGACAGAAAATAAAGGGTTGTTGTAAATGGAACAGACTCAGATTGAACTAATGTGGTAAGTAGGGTTCAGTATTATATCCTTCTTTTTAAAATATGTATTACTGACTTAGAAGTAGGCCTGGAAAGTATTCTCTCAATTTGTGTTGATGACACTAAGTTGTGCAAGGTAATTAAATCAGAAAATGGGATTTGCATAAAACAGAGAAAAGGGCAACCAAATGGCAGATAAGATTGCATATGAATAAATGTAAAGTTATGCATTTGGGAAGGAAAAATAGTCATGCACTTTATAATCCTAATGGACCAAATCTAGAGGTGTCAGATATTGAAAATGATTTGGGAGAGATTGTGGAAAACCACCTACATAACAATGCCAAGTAGCATCTGCAAAGGCAAGTAAAATATTAGCATACATTAAGAAGAGAATAGAAGCAAATACAACTCTGGCACTATACAAGTCCTTAGTATGCCCTTATTTGGAATATGGAGTACAATATGAAGTACAATTTTGGGCACTGCTTCATAAAAAAGACATTTTAGAGCTGGAAAAAGTGCAGAGAAGTGCAACAGAACAAATAAGGGAATGGTGGGTCTAAACTATGAAGAAAGACTAACCAAATGAAACTTATTTTCTCTAGAAAAAAAGGCATAGGGATATGATTACCTTATATAAATAAATCCAGGGACAATATAGGGCTTTGTCAAGTGAACTATTTTTTCCAAGAGGCTTTCATAAGAGGACATCCCTTGAGGTTAGAAGGAAAATAATTAGACCTTAAATAAAGAAAATAGTTATTCACAGTAAGGGTGGTTAAACTGTGGAATTGGCAACCAAAGAAGGTTGTAAGAACTGATTCAACAGATAACTTTTTTTGAATAACAAGGGCATTCAGAGTTATCCTGGACAACAAGAGAAAGATTATGGATCCAGGGAGGAATTTGATCGCCACTATCTGGGGTCAGGAAGGAGTTTATTTCCCCCCTTATGAGATAATTGCCAATGTTTAAGTTTTTATTTCTGTTTGCCTTCCTCTGGATCAATAACAATTAATCCACATATTACAAAGATCAGAGGAGATCTAAAAATGTTGAACTTGATGGAATAAAAGTGTTGTTTTTTTTTCAACATCAATTACTATGAAATTCCAAGTCAAGAAAATTATTTGAGGAAGTGTATATTATCTAGGTCGAACACATTGATAAAACTCTTTAATGCAAATTTGTGTTGCCTCTCTGAAAAAATAACTTTCCACCTAAGGCATTTTGCTGTAAATTCTATTCAGTTTTAAGGTCCATTGAGTAGTTAATATTGGATCTTGTTAAGTAGAACAACAAAGAAGCCTTGCAGCAAATGCTTTTTCCAACTGAAGCATTACACAAATAATTTTGTTTTTATCATTGGAATAAAAGAATGTATCTTAAAAGGTTGAACTTCATTAGAAGAAGGAGGTATGCAGTCATTTTACACTTAGGAATCATAAATAAAATAATGCTGAAGGGTTTTTAGATGAATTGACTAAATATATGAAGAGCTTTGTGAAAAAAGAGGAGAAAATACAAAAAATACCCTCTAGCTATTTATTGTACTGTAAAGGAAGATGTTCTTCTTCTACTTTGCTAAAATAGATTAAGGTTTTATACAATTGCAGAACTGATATATAATTCATTTGGGAACATCAAGGAACATTGTTTTATTAAAATGAAGAAGCTTTTGTGTAATAATATATAACCTTTATATGCAAATTGTTAAGAGACACATTTGAAAGACACAGAACAAGTGTTAGAAAGGCATTTGTAGTGTAAATAAGAATTATATTAACTAATGTTCAATAATTAAGTGCCATATTTGTAAAATAATATTCAAGCCATCATATTTTTCTTTGTATACAAATATAATTTACTTTACTGTTTAATTACTGGAATCTATATTTATCTATTGTGATGTGTGTATATAAAGACTGAGGTGAAACTTTCGATAAACTCATGAAGACATGGACTGACATTTACATGTATTTTCAACACACATCTGTGAATTATAGCTATCATTTTACAATATTTTGTAATGTGGAACAGTATTAATAACTAATTCATAAACAAGTTAAAAATAGATGATTTGAATGATGCAGATAGTGTGTTTAAAGTAATTGTACTTTTAATTGGTAAATTGAAAGCAGGAATTTGGATCCAGATTCATTTAAAAAAAGACCAGTGTACTGTCATAAGAACCAAATAGAGATATGTATTTTAATTAGACAGTTCAGTGACTTAAAAAGCAATGCTCAATATTAGACTTATTTTAAGAAATTAACTTCTAGTCCTCTACTTGAGTTTGTTGTCTCCATCACCTATAATCAGGGTAGCAGTGACTCTCACTGGGAGGCAGTACTAAATAGTTAGACTCCAGCTTGTGACTAGAATGGAGTGGGTGCTCTTTTTTTGTTCAAGTCTTGTGTTAAAATAGTTTTCCTTGGTAAAGAAAGCATTTTATCTTATCTGTCTGGGAGGTCACTAAGGGGGAGTACTGGCGGTCAATTTAGTCTGCCCTTAAATATATCAGAAGCGGTAAAGATTAGCAGCTCAACTGCTTATAAAAATACTTTAACAATGGATATTGCTTTTTAAAATATTAAAAGAAAAGAATGTTATTATGGATCATTGTCTAATTAAAGTTTTTACAATCCACTAGAGAATTGTAGTGGCCTTTTGATTGCTTATCATTCATTAAAGTGTCAGCCTGGTGAACTGGGAGCGGGATAGGATCACTACAATAGAGGTAAAAGATTTCAGAGAGATTCAGGCAGTCAGCAGGTAAGAGAGTTCAATAAAGGAAAATAATCCAAACCACATGAGGCAGCCAGATATTAGGGAGGCCAGAAAACAAAACCATCATATTACGTTGAAAATGTATTTATTGATACCCATGATAAAATGTATGTTACATTCACTTAATTCTAACAATTAATATTTTGAAAACATTTAAAAATATATATATATATCAGTATAATTTCAAATGATTATTTAAGCTTAGACTTACAAGATTTTTTTTAGCAGGTTATATGTAAAGCCAGTAAGAGGGAATTATTCCTGACATGGACATCTATTAGATTTGTGAATTACTTAACAAACGTACAATATTATCAACAGCGTAAGCAATGAGCATATATTGATTCTTAGAGAAAATCTATCTATCTAATTTCAACTATTATCGGAAGTGGATGCATGGGGTCTAGATGGGAGGGGAATTTGCTGACTCATTGGTTGATTCAGATAAGGTGTTAACTTTTCACAGAATCTTCTCTCCCCACACTTGTTCAGTAGTATGCCATCACAAGTATACTTGCAAGCCTGAAGAAATGTTGCCTAAATTAGGATTTTCTCAAAAAAAATGTCATGCTTATGGCTTACACAGCTGCTAATGCTTTTAGGTTATTGCTTACTTCAACATAATAGGTACAAGGATGGTAAAATAACTTTACTAGATATAAATTGTAACAATACCAGCTGATTAAAAATATACAAAATCACCACTTAGTGAGCCCAAGTAACAACACTGGAACATAGAATAACATAGAACAACACAGAGGGTCAACAGGATCCTCCCAAGAACTGATTGAAGTCCCTATAATGTGTTAAGGGTGTCACTAACATATGCTACAGATGGAATAAATAATAATCCATACTGCACAATCAAAAAGACAATAATTGTATAATAGTATCCAAGCAATATATCACAGATTAACACAAGGGGCCAAGTGGTAACCTATGATCCACAATCAGATCCTCCTTACTGTAAGGCTTGACTAGACAAAGCCCCAATAATTGACTGAAGTCCTTATAATATGTTAAGGGTGTCACTAAATATTTGCTGCAGGTGGAATAAATAATAATCCATAATGCACTATTACATATATAGTTACACAGTAATTGAGGTTGAAAAAAAGAGCTTTAGTCCATGAAGTTCAGCCTTTTTGGATTGCCTCTGATTTTTGTAATATGTGAATTAACAGTTAATTGGTAAATGTCAATTGACCCAAAAAAAGTCAAACGCTATTGAAACATTGGCAATTGTCTCATAAGAGGAAAAAAATAAGTTCCTCCCTGATCCAGAAACTGGCAATCAAAATCGTCCATGGATCAATACTCCTTCTCTAGTCACTCCACTGTCACAACCTCATTTGACAGTTACTATATAAGCAATACATATATTCCATGTCATATGTCCTGCAAACAATAACTAACTCAGTACTAGACAGATCCAGAACCCACAAGCTACCTCATAACTAGCCTCATTACAATCTAGCCCAGTAACTGCAACATGAGCCTTGCAGAGGCTATGTTCTCAAGATTTGCCCTACTTACATTGCTATTAAATTGGAAGGGGCTACGAGCGAGAGACACAAAAATGCAACGCATACTGTCACACGTTGGGTGTGCGGCAGTGCTAATATCAATTAAGCTAGCACGTAGCAATGTGTTAGCATTAGCCAATGGCAAAACAGATTGATAACACGCAGGCTTCCAATATCATCACTTGCCGCAAAGTCCTGCCAAAACAAGTCCCTAAAATTAACCCCCCTATGCTCGGGGTCCCAATTGGGCCCGCTGTTGCATTTAAAAATTAAACTCTCCGTCCGCGGGTCCTTGAAGCACCTATGGCACACTATTGTGCAATCCCGGACGCGGGGGTACAGTAAGTACCCCCGCTGGACCTAAAATTAACCCCCCTAATGCTGTGGGGTCCCCATCGTTTCTTGATCGAGACCCCCATTGCATTTCACATTTCAAATTTCCTGCCGTGGGTCATTGAAAGGACCGTAAAAATCCTTAAAGGACCTGCAATCACTAAAAAATTAACCCCGGTCACAGAGGTACTATAAGTACACCCCAGGCATTTTAAAATAAATGACATCACTTATGGGGGTCTATATAGACCCCCATAAGTCTCTAATGAACCCCATCACCTATGGGGGTCTATACAAACCCCCCTAAAGTCTCTAATTAACCCCATAAGTCCAATAAGGGTCTATATAGACCCCTATAGGACACTATTTAACGCCTATAGTAACACTATGAGTGCAATGAGGGTCCTCCAGGACCCTCATAAAAAAGTATAAGCACTACACTACACTATTAACCATAACTATACCCCATTAACCCATTAACATACAATAAAATCCCTAAATACATACAATTTAACCACTAAATACATTCAATTTAACCCATAAATACATAAAATTTAACCCCTAAATACATTCAATTAAACTCCAAAATACATTCAGTTTAACCCATAAATACATACAATTTATCCCCTAAATATATAAAATAAAAAACCTAAATATGACCTAACACAACCCCCCTCACTAAACTTACAATAGGGTAAAGAGGCCACTTACCTTGCCCAAATGCGACGTTGGTTTTCTGGCCTTTGTCCGTAGCATAAGCGCCCATCCTTCATTGCCACAGGTCCTGGACCCCTAGGATAAAAATAAACATTACAATTAGTTACAAAATTAAACACAACATATAAACAACACATTCTAAATATTACACTTACCTTTCCACAATGTACCCATCCTTCTTGAAGTCTTCTCCAGCAGGGCCCTTGAAAAAAACCCTGATGCAGCAGGGGTCCTGAAAGGGACCACAGCAGCATGGGGATGTATTGGGGGAGCAGGTGGGAGCTTTAGGGGTCGCAGGGAGGTTCGGGGGCCGGATCGGTGGTCTCTTTTGCTGCTTACGCTGCAAACCTAAGGGCTTTGGCAGCCTTTGAGTGTCCTCCCCAGCACTCTTTGGGCTTTGGGCTCTATTGTCGTGTTACGGGCTAGCTCCCATGGGTCTTCATGGCAATTTAATAGCATGATTGGAACAGATACAAGATGGACAGATCAAAGGGTTGCGTACTGCAATGTTCCACGTTGCATTAAACATAGGCATTTTTCGCTCGGCAGGCGTTCTGACACGCAGGCTGGCAGTGTGGAGGTTTACAAGGCTAATTTAATAGCCTCGTGCCCTACTTTTTTCTCTACTGGTTACTTTCTAAAACGTAGCCCTAATTTAATGAGGCTCAATAACTGGCTCATTTTATGCGTGTTATTGGCATATGTGATCAATACTTGCACAAAGAGATTGTGAAGTTTTCTGTGGCAGAATATCTGGCAGAAAATCCTCAGGAAGCCAAATGAAGTGCTAGGAACAAGAAGTATAGAATACACAAGAAAATGGAGTGACAAACCAGATTTAGATGGGTGGAGCAGGTGATTTGAATGGATAACCAAGCACACTAAGGAGCAATAGCACTTTAAATATTATGGAAATACACTTGCATTCCTACAACAGCCCAGAACCAGAAGCAGACATCTGGAGCCATTGATTAAGTGTGGAGGGGATGGATTACAAGGGCAAAAATATGCAGTATACAGTATGTAAGCTAAATATTTATAAAATACCAGCTTGAGATGAATCTATTTATTTTTCTGGACAATGAGTGTATTGGAGGCATAACTGTGTACCGCTCTCTTTGTTTACCACACTCTCTTTAACCCACAGCCTCTCCCTATAAAAACCCTCCTTTACTTCTCTTCTCCTCTCTTCTATAAACCCCTTACCCCACTCTCCCTATCCCCTAGTCACATCCTTCACCCCAATACACCCCAGAAACAATTTAGGGAAAGTGAAGATGTCACAACCCGCTCTCTGCACTCTCTGTCTGTGCACTCTTTCTCTTTCTGGGCACTCTTTGTCTGTGCTCTCTTTCTCTCTCTGTATGTCCTGTCTGTGCATTCTCTCTCTGTACCTGTCTCTCTCTCTCTCTGTACCTCTCTCTCTCTCTTTCCCTGTACCTCTCTCCCTCTCTCTCAATCACTTTTCTTTCTCTCTCTCTGCACTTTCACTGAACTGCATAATTGCTGCCTGGTGCTGTTAATGTCAGCTTTTAGGCCCCACCTGATGATGTCATAGTCATGCCTTTCCATGACTTCAGCATTAGTCAAACTGTCAACTATTATAGTGGGTGAATGTCATGAATGATATCACCTAATGTTTTAGATAATGTCATCACATATAATAGTTGACAACTACGATTGCCGTGCCGCAACCCCTGCCCATAAGCCGTGCATGAACATTGTGATGTGGCGTGGCGCAAGCACAAGCTGCTCCCCAAAGCACGCAGCGGGGGCGCATGCACACTGGGTGGCGTAACTCGCGCATGCACATTGTGGCGAGGTGCACTCTCGAGAAAATTGGAGGAAGAGACACACAGGGAAGGAGTGGGGAGACAGAGGAGATGGGAAGACACACAGGAAAGGAGGGGGAAAGACACAGGGGAGTGAGAGGAGGGGGAAGAGACACAGGGGTAGAGTGAGGAGACACACAGGGGAGGTAGAGGAGCGGGGTAGGGACACAGGGGAGGAAGAGGAGGGGAAAAGAGACACAGAGGAGCATGGGGGAGACACACAGGGGAGAGAGAGGGGGGCAGAGAGGAGGGGGAGAGACACAGGGGAGGGAGAGGAGGGGGAGGGATGCAAGGGAGGGAGAGGAGGGGGAAAGAAACAGTGGAGGGAAATGTGGGGAAGAGACACGAGGGAGGGAGAGGGAGGAAAGAGACACGGGGGATAGGGGGGGTAAGACACAGGGAAGAGAGAATACGGAAATTGTTGTGACATGTACCACACAGCCAGTACTCCTTTAATGTTGCTGTAGGCCTCTTGATAGCCTCCCAGACCAGTTTTCTTCTTGACTTTTCATCAATTTTGGAGGGAGCTCCAGTTCTTGTTAATGTCACTGTTGTGCCGTATTTTCTCCACTTGATGATGGCTGTCTTTACTGTGTTCCATGGTAAATCTAATGCCTTGGAAATTCTTTTGAACCCTTCTCCTGACTGATACCTTTTAACAATGAGATCCCTCTGATGCTTTGGAAGCTCTCTGTGGACCATGGCTTTTGCTGTGGGATGCGACTAAGAAAATTTCAGGAAAGACCAACTAGAGCAGCTGAACTTTATTTGGGATTAATCAGAGGCACATTAAATGATGGCAGGTGTATGCTGACTAATATTTAACATGATTTGGAATGTGATTGCTTAATTCTGAACACAGCTACATCCCCAGTTATAAGAGGGTGTGCAGACTTATGCAACCACATTATTTTTATTTTCCTTCCCTCCACCTAAAAGATTTCAGTTTGTTTTTCAATTGAGTTGTACAGTTTATAGGTCACATTAAAGGTGGAAAAAGTTCTGAAATGATTTATCTTTGTCTCATTTTATATACATCACAGAAACCTGATATTTTAACAGGATTGTGTAGACTTTTTATATCCACTGTATATATATATATATATATATATATATATATATATATATCATTTATAATAGTTGTCAAACTACAAATCGTTGTCACGCTTTGCGAGCTCTCGAACCGAGCTTGCAAGAACCGAACCGAGCTTGCACCCGGTATATGCTAATGAGGTGGCACACGTGTGACATCACGGCATTAGCATATACCGGGTGCCGGCACCCGGTATTTGCTAATGACGTGGCGCGCATGTGACGTCACATGCACGCCTCATCAAGACCAGGAAGGAGCGGAGGCCGGAGCAGGTAAGTTAGGGGAGGGGGGAGGGTATTTAGAGGGGTAGTATGCGGGGTGTTAGAATGAGGTGGGGTTGAGGATGAGGAGGGAGGATGGAAGAGGGAGGTTGAGGAGGGAGGTCGAGGAGGGGGCTGAGAATGGGGGGGCTGAGGATGGGGGGGTTGAGGTTGAGGAGGGAGGTTGAGGAGGGGGTTTTGGATGAGGAGGGAGGTTGAGGATGAGGAGGGAGGTTGAGGAGGGGGTTTAGGATGGGGGGTTGAGGTTGAGGAGGGAGGTTTAGGAGGGGGTTGAGGTTGAGGAAGGAGGTTGAGGAGGGGGGTGGGGGTTGAGGAGGGGGTTGAGGATAGGGGGGTTGAGGATGAGGATGGGGGTTGAGGAGGAGGGGGTTGTGGAGGAGGGGGTTGAGGAGGGAGGTTAAGGATGAGGAGGGATGATGAGGAGGGAGGTTGAGTGGGGTTGAGGAGGGAGGTTGATAATGGAGAAAATACTGGGTATAATGAGTGTCGGCACCCGGTATATATGTGCTAATGACGTGGTGCGCTGGCGCGCATGTGACGTCACTGGGTCAAGGAGCGGAGCGGAGGCCGGAGCAGAAGCAGGTAAGTGAGGGGGGTGTATTTAGGGGGGTTTAGGTTGAGGAGGGGGGTTTAGGTTGAGGAGGAGGGGGGTTTAGGTTGAGATGGGGGGGTTAGAATGCGGAGGGGGTTTAAAGTAAGGAGGGAGGTTGAGGATGAGGAGGGGGGAGGGAATATCGGCGTATAACACGCACCTATGATTTGCCCCCTATTTTCATGGAGAAAAAGTGCGTGTTATACGCCAATAAATACGGTATTTATATCACTTTCTTACATTTACAGTGCATTTACTTCTATTTTACAGCTATGCTAATTAAAACATAGCAAACATTAACAAGCCCTTTTTTCAATTTCTTTTCTCACAGTTTGATTATCTGCCCACCTGACTACACAGAGGGCTGTTTGCAGCATTTTATCTGCAAGCACATCACCTTCACAGGTATATCATTTTAAAATATTTATATTTACTTTACTGCATGTATTTATGAAAAGAACAACAAGTACTTTAAGTAATAACAATGATTCATACATTTATGAAAGAAAAAAAAACATTTGATTTTTACATCAATGTCACAGATTTGTGACATTGCCACCTGCCTCAATACAGGAGTCTCCTCTGCAAGAATTAACATTACAGAATATTAAATTGACATGTAAATGATTTTGTGATGACATTTGTTAACACAATATAATATGATCTATTGATTTGCGTTGAGTAATGATATTTCATACATTCATTCAATAAAAAAATTAATTATGATTTTTGCATCTTTTTACAGATTTCTCACGTCTACACTTGCCTCAAAACAGGAGCATTTTCAATTATAGAACATCTAATTTACAGGTATATTAGAAGGAAAAAAAAATTATAAAAAAGATTTTATGTGTATTCCTGTATTCATTCATTCATCATTACGTTACTGCTCATTGACAGGGATAGCACCTTAGAAGCAGTTAAATATTTTAGTTCATGTATTATATTAGGTCACTTGCTCTTTTGTGTAGCTCTTCTTTAGGAACACGATAACTGTTTCTGTTTTTACATTCATGATATCGACACACCTACAGAGAGACAGACACACATACAGACAGACAGAGAGATACGCAGCCAGACACAGACACCCAAGCAGCCAGACACACACGCAGCCAGACACCCAGAGACACAGACACCCAGACACACACCCAGAGAGACACACACCCACAGACATCCAGGGAGAAACCCAGAGAGACACACACCCACAGATATCCAGACACATACTCAGAGAGACAGACACCTGCAGACAACCAGAGAGATAGAATCCTATACACACCACGACAGACAGACACAGAAATACAGAGGCCCAGACAGACACAGACACCCAGATAGACACACAAACACAGACACCCAGAGAGACACACAGACACCCAGAGAGACACACAGACACACACAGACACCCAGACACACAGACAGCCAGAGGCACAGACAGCCAGAGACACAGATACACACCCACAGACATCCAGGGACAAACCCAGAGAGACACACACCCACAGATATCCAGACACACACCCAGTGAAACACACACCTACAGACATGTGGAGAGACAGACACCTGAGATAGAAACCTATACACACCAAGACAGACAGACACAGAAATACAGACATCCAGATAGACACACAAACACATACACCCAGATAGACACACAGACACCCAGATAGACACACAAACACCCAGATAGACACACACAGACAGAGAGACACAGACAGCCAGAGACACAGACCCACAGACATCAAGACACACACCCAGAGAGACACAGACCCACAGACATCCAGACACACACCCAGAGAGACACACACCCACAGACATCCAGGGAGAAACCCAGAGAGACACACACCCACAGATATCCAGACACACACCCAGAGAGACACACACCCACAGACACGCAGAGACAGACACCTGCAGATAACAAGAGAGATAGAATCCTATACACACCAAAACAGACAGATACACAAATACAGAGGCCCAGACAGACACAGACACCCAGATAGACACACAAACACAGACACCCAGATATACACACACACAGACACCCAGAGAGACACACAGACACCCAGAGAGACACACAGACACCCAAAGACACAGACAGTCAAAGACACAGACAGCCAGAGACACAGACACACACCCACAGACATCCAGGGACAAAGCCAGAGAGTCACCCACCCACAGATATCCAGACACACACCTAGAGAGACGCACACACACATACACGTAGAGAGACAGACACCTGAGATAGAAACCTATACACACCAAGACAGACAGACACAGAAATACAGACATCCAGATATACACACAAACACATACACCCAGATAGACACACAGACACCCAGATAGACACACACACAGACAGACAGAGAGACACAGACAGCCAGAGACACACACCCACAGACATCCAGACACACACCCAGAGAGACACAGACCCACAGACATCCAGACACACACCCAGAGAGAGACACACCCACAGACATCCAGGGAGAAACCTAGAGAGACACACACCACCAGATATCCAGACACACACCCAGAGAGACACAAACCCACAGACACACAGAGAGACAGACACCTGCAGACAACCAGAGAGATAGAATCCTATACACACCAAGACAGACAGACACAGAAATACAGAGGCCCAGAGAGACACAGACACCCAGATAGACACACAAACACAGACACCCAGATAGACACACACACACCCAGACACCCAGAGAGACACAGAAACACCCAGAGAGACACACACATAGAGACACGGACAGCCAGAGACACAGACACACACCCACAGACATCCAGGGACAAACCCAGAGAGACACCCACCCACAGATATCCAGACACACACCCAGAAAGACACACACCCACAGAAACGCAGAGAGACAGACACCTGCAGACAACCAGAGAGATAGAATCCTATACACACCAAAACAGACAGATACAGAAATACAGAGGCCCAGACAGACACAGACACCCAGATAGACACACACACAGACACCCAGAGAGACACGCAGACACCCAGAGAGACACACAGACACCCAGAGAGACACACAGACACCCAAAGATGCAGACAGTCAGAGACACAGACAGCCAGAGACACAGGCACACACCCACAGACATCCAGGGACAAAGCCAGAGAGACACACACCCACAGATATTCAAACACACACCCAGAGAGACACACACCCACAGACACGTAGAGAGACAGACACCTGCAGACAACCAAAGATAGAAACCTATACACACCAAGACAGACAGACACAGAAATACAGACATCTAGATAGACACACAAACACATACACCCATATAGACACACAAACACAGACACCCAGATAGACACACAGACACACACACACACAGAGACACACAGACACCCAGAGACACAGAGACACAGAGACACCCAGAGACACACAGACACCCAGAGACAAACAGACACACACCGACACCCAGAGACACACACAGACACCCAGAGACACACACAGACAGGGAGACGCACACAGACAGGGAGACACACACCCAGAGAGACAGACAGCCAGAGACACAGACAGCAAAAGAGACACAGACAGCGAGACAGACACAGACAGCCAGAGAGACACAGACAGCCAGAGAGACAGATGGAGACAGATTACTATTGCAGTTTTAGAAATATATGACAGGGTTAAAAATATGTGTAATAAAATTAATGTCATTCTTAACAATTACAAATTACAATGTTGGACAATGCAGAAGATAAGAAAGATATAAAAGAAGAATGGCAAGGGAAAGGAAGCAGAGATGGAGAGATGCACAGACCCCTGAGACTTCACAACGTTTAAGAGAAGAAGATCGACAGAGACTTCTAAATAAAAGAAAAATGGCTAAAAAACAACAAAATGAGTCTGCTGGAGTTTCAAAGAAAAGAAAAAGTAAACAAAAAAATGTCTGTAAAACTGTCTCAAATGAACCTATTTTGCCTCCTGACACCAATGTTGATAGAGATGACACCAATGTAGATAGGAAAGGTAAGACTTCCAGAAAGACACACATTTCCAGAATATTTAAAAAGTATCATGAGTGATCCTACATTTCCCAATTACACCAATTTTAAGAAAAATATTCGCTCTTATAACAGTGCAATTTCATTTGCTTCAATGGGTGCAACATTAGCCGAAAATGTACCAGTACATGGTCCTTATAGTTTTAAAGTCCAAGGACAAATATACCACCGGACTTCACATTTACACCCAGAAACCGGAGAACAAAGGAAATTTGCACAGTTATATGTACTCGATACAATGGAAGCTGTGGAACAACGTATAATGCTTCCTGAAAATAGACAATGCTTACCCATAGGCTTTGAACAGCTTGATAACATTATGGCGAACAAACCTTATAGTAAAGCATACAAAAAATTAACGGAGGTTGAAAAAGAACAACTGGCACATGCACAAAGACATCAATTGCCAATGCCAAGAGTAAATATGGTTTTCAAAAGGGATCCAAGACGCCTTTAATTTACCAACAGCAAATGAAGTTGCCATGGTATTTAAAAATGATGATGGGGAACCACCATTTGCGCGGGATATTAGAATATATCCACGCAATCAAGAACAACCTTTTAAAAAAAAACAATATTTTAAGCAGTAATTTGGATCCTATGACATATCCCATTTTCTTTCCAAATGTGGAGCTAGGATGGCAACCAAAATTACAGTTTCAAAGTTATCCCAGTAAAGGTCGTATTAGAAACAATATTTCTTTCTTACTTTGTCATGGATTAAATTGTGCCAACTTTAATCTGCCTGATCCAGGATTTATAGATGAAATTAACTTTGATGAGTATGACATTGAATACCAAAAAACACTAGAAAAAAATGGAACTTTAAATGTATTGCAATTGGAAGCATTTAACGCCATCACAAATGCAATAGAAGATGATATGCTCAAAGAGCGTTATTTCTATCTGGATGGTCCTGGTGGATCAGGAAAAACGTACCTATATAATTTGTTGATGAGTTGCATTTGAGCACAGGGTCAAATAGCACTGCCATTTGCAACCACTGGAATTGCCGCACTTTTGTTAGAAGGTGGTAGAACTGTGCATAGTGGATATAAACTGCCAGTTCCCATTCTGGAAACATCAGTGTTGGATATTTTAATGAATTCCTTACAAGCCAAAAAATTGCACAAGAGTAAATTAATTATAATAGATGAGGCAACTATGATGTCATGTCATGCCCTCCAATGTATTGATTGATTATTAAAATAAGTTATGGCTAATGATTTGCCATTTGGTGGAAAGGTGATGTTGTTAGGAGGAGATTTTAGGCAAACATTACCTGTGGTGCTACATGGCAATCGGACTGACATAGTCGAAATGTGTATAAAAAGAGTAAGCTGTGGAAAACATTTACACACCTGAAATTAGAAGTAAATATAAGATCTGAAGGCTGAAATCAATTTAATGATTGGCTCATTAACATTGGAGAAGGAAAACAGCCAAAAATAAATAATTTACCTGATGATGCTGTACAAAATTCCACCAGAAATGTTTTCAACAGAACCACTAATTTCAACAATCTTCCTCAATACCATCAATAATGAGGATTACTCAGACATTGCAAGCAAAGTCATATTGACATCAAAAAATTACGATGCCATAAATTTAAACAACAAAATATTAAAATTAATCAATGCTCCCCAAAAAAACGATTACAGTGCAGATTCTGTTCTGGCTGATGACAAAGAGAGTGAAGCAAACTTTAGTATGGAATTTATTAATTCTTTAACTCCCTCTGGAATGCCACCACATGTTTTGCAACTTAAAAAAGGGGCAATTTTAATGCTAATGAGAAATCTGAATCCAAAAAAGGACTTTGTAATGGGACCAAATTAATTGTGATGGAATTAAAGGATCATTTTATACATGCAAAAATTATGAGTGGTACCCATAAAGGCGAACCAGTTCTTATACCGAGAATTGATTTGGCTCCAAGTGAGAGTGGTTTGCCTTATGTCCTTCAAAGGAGACAATTTCCCATTATCATGGCATTTGCCATGACCATCAATAAATCCAAAGGACAAACTTTTAAGTCTGTTGGTATTTTTTTGAATTAACCTGTGTTTGCACATGGCCAACTATATGGTGCATTTTCAAGATGCAATAATCCAGAGGAAATTAAAGTACATTTTGAAGAAAACACAAGCCAGGGTGATTTATTGGAAGATGGATGTGTTTTTACTATGAGGTGCTGTAAATATACAGGACAGTGCTTTGATTTAGACAAAAAAAATGTATGTTACTCGAACTGATTTTAAAGTACCAATATTTCAGGAAGAAACTTTATACAATGCAAAAAAAAATAGAGAACAGTGGTTTTACTTCCAGGACAAAATTAGAGGTCTCTGGGACTCTTTAAATAGAGGACCGCTATTTCCAATAGGAAACTCGATGTGCCATTTCAACAAAGTACAACAAGAAAACACAAAAAAGTATCAAAAAGAAAAACAACACGAAACAGTGGTTACACAGATTGTAAGGTCTTACAAGTTACCTTTTCACATGATTGGCCCCACAAAACAATTAGGTGCCATTTACTTTAATTGGAAGCTTACATTTAAATGTTTTAAAGTAGTATTTAACATGTTAACATTGTCTTTTAAAAGTTATGAAAAGTTATTTCAAGCTATATTGTATAACATCGTCTTTTCAAAGTTGTGGAAAGTTACTTAAAGCTATATTAAATATAGTCAAACATTTATTAATACATTTGTTAATACATTCAACTGTAAAATTTTAAGAAGGAGTATTGACTCAGGGAGCAATCCGATCGCCATTTAATGGGGTCAGGAAGGAATTATTTTTTTTCCCTCTTTGATACAATTGGCCAAGTTTCAATGGGGGGCTTTATTGTTTGCCTTCCTCTGAATTCAATGCCAATTTAATTGTACATGAGTTTAAAAAAAAAGAATGTTACAAAGCATGTTATTGTACAAAATACTTAGTTTAGGAAACTTTACATAGTCGAATGTTATTTATAGATAAATATCAATTCAAAGTGTTATTATTGTTTAAAAAAAAAGAAAAAGGTTTTTAAAATACAAGTTGCATGTTACAAACTTTGATGTTATGGTTTACAATATTTATTCATGAAAAATTGAAACATTGTTATATTGTTATTACATATATGACAATTAAAACAGTTCATATTTAAAAATATATATATATATATAAACCTTGTAACGGATCTACTGGCACCCCGACCGGGTACCTCCGTTGATGGACGCGTCCTAGTTTGTGTCGAGGCCTACAAGCACCGCACCGGACACCTCAACCACCACAGACTCCACAACCGCCGTAGTTTAGCTGGAGCCGCGCCGTCTTCCTTCCACCCTGTATGAATCTCCAGCATCCAGGACCGTGTGGGGAAGACCTCTCCTCCAGGGAGGACACATCAGGAACAAGCGTTCAGTAGTTACAGCTCAAGGGAGTATGCAAAAGCATAGCAATCCCCAGTATGATATCGCGATCCCCTCAATAACGAGATAAAACTACGTTTTGAAGGGTCAAGTAGAACTATCCTTTAATGACAGGGGATCTCCTTTTATGCAATGGTGCCCTCTGAAGGGCTACACCCACATAGTTATCACAGCCAATTAGATACATGGTTCAACCCCCACGTCTCCTCCCCTCAGATAACAGGTAACACAATTAAAACAGACACAATTGTAACCACATTCTGGATGTACCCCAAAAACAGGGGGTACACCTTTAAGCATAGCACCGTTCAATAGCTCTCACCCAGGGGAACACCATATTAAAAAAATGGCATGAATCAGACCAGGGGTTCAAAAGTTAGTAAAAGTATGTTTTTAACATAACACACAGACATTTCACATATCCCCCACACAATACACATATAGGACAAAAGGTGTGGTCACCCCTCCGTGAGGCAACTTGATACAATCAGACAATGATTAAATCAGCCTTCTTTGTTCTTATCTGAGAATGAAAACACTGTATACAATAGACTTCCTTTATCTGTAACAGGATTATCTATTAGCCAAGGCCTGCAATAGTCTGGCTAATATTCTGCAGAGCATAAACCAACACACATATAGTAGGATCATATTTTAACCATAATAATCATAAAACAGGGTAAAACAGTGATGGGTTCCGTTACAGCTGGGGTCTGAGCGCATAAAACTATTCCCTAATAGCGCTCAGATCCTCTTCACACAGTTCAATTGCCATGGAGCTAAAGTCTTTTCCATAGTCTTTCATTATATGAATGGGCTCCATGGCATATCTATCTGTGGTATCATGGTTCAAACAGGGCAAGTACCGAATGACCCCCCTGTATGTAAAGGGCCAGAATGAGTGACATACACTCTGGTATGGCCGAATACTGTGTTTAAAGTGCAATATGTCCCCGGGCCATAGTCGCAGGGCAGGAGGCTGGCAAACAGTCCTCTCCAAGACAAAGTGGCGAAGGGCACTTCGTCACATACCTGTTGGTGAAATACAAGTTGAAAGTTAAAAAAATAAAAAGTTGTATTCAAAACTTTCTATTTATTGGTACTTATTGTGTGGCAAACAGTTTTCCCAGCATTAAAAATTCTATTGAGCATGACGTCATGCCAACATTAAATATATTAAAGGGGTAAGACAAACAATATATTACATTATCAATTTAACAATTGTTTTAATCACTTATCTTTTTTTACTGATTCTATTCTGAACCCATTTGGTATTTCTCATATGTGAACAAATTGTACAGTACATAGACCACAGCAAACTCACCCCTGAATAAAGATTTTTTTAGGCATTGGCTTTTAGATCACCTTATGCACTAGAAAATTCCTTTGTCGGGTTTGCAAATAATTTTCTATAAAACATAAGGTCATTTAATTGATTATAAGCGTTAGTCCTTTCTCTGAGGGCCACAGCACTATATTAGTCCCTTTGTCACTTGGTTTTATTATTATATCTTCCCAGTTTTTTATTTCATGTATAGCTTTTTCTTCTTCTCTTGTTAGACTGTTTCCTGCCTTACTTGGTATGACCTTTAACATATCTTGATATACAAAATTAAAAAATACTTATAAAGATAAGGATTTACAGCTTGGTGGTATATATGCATTTTAATCCTTATTTGACCAGGCCAATTTTCATCAGAATGATCATGTTCCTTCATTAATGATTGCAACATTTTTAAATTTGTTTACACTGTTTGTAAATTGGGTATCTGAATAAAAAAAAAAATAACAATAATCTTCTCACAAATAAAGGTACATCTTGAATACTTTCAAATGTATCAATCAAAGCAGTGGGTACAAAAGTAAGACTATGGAAAAGTATAGATATTTACACACTTGAAAGTGCTACTCCTGAGAGGCTAATCATATTTACTTAATTTCTTTTCTCAAATTCTTTTTCTGACACTGGATACTTTTGCTGTGGTATCAGAGGTGCTTGGTGGATCTCAAGGGAGATGAAAAGGTAGATACATTTGAGAGATCTTTGAGGGTTGTGTTTTACCTATAGGTAAGAGTGTCAAATAATGTTTTTTTTTTTTTTTTTTAAATAATTTTTTATTGCAGGAATACAAAGTGCAAACAGTTGTACCATATTGAGCGTAATAAAACAATACCCCAACATCAATTGTGAAATCTCATCCTTGTATCCTGCCTCCTCCTTTTTTCCATATTTACCTCCGTGCTATTATCGGTGAACCAATGTATAGAATTATAATGGACCTTTCTTGGTTATGTAAACATATATCCCTAAACTTATCCGTTACCTATACTATTCTTTGGTTATTAAGTTGTTATCTCCTAATACCTTTTAAAAAAGCCCTAATTTTATCCATTGGCTGACTCATTTACCTCTAGAGGGATATAGTATGATTATCTGCGTTTGTTAGTCTTTCAGTATCATCCTTCCATTCAATTCCCCCCGTTATCTTTTCTTATATATTCAGGAAGAGTTGCTTACAAACTTTTACAAATGTTAACCTAACTAATTAAACTAAAACATTCTATCTGACACATCTATGTCAAGCCTTCCTCTTTGGAAAACATTTCTCTATCTTGATCTTGTTATTGATCCAACCTAACATACCTGTCTGTCTTCTTCCATATCGGTGCAGATCCTCTCCCGGTATCTCCTCTCCGGCCCCCAGCCCCCTCTGTATCCTGTCAACAAGGTGAGGGTGCCCTTCCCTCCTCCTCCCCCTTCATTGGAGTAGAGGGATTCTAATATCAGTGTATCCTATCCAGGGACCCCATATTTCTAAATACTTAGGGATTGAATCCGCCACTGAGTGGGAAATCCTTTCATTAACCGCTAAGTAGTGAATCTTAGCTCGAACTGCCCCTATCTCAAGTGTCTTTTTCCTCCAGTTCCTGGCAATATGTGATTTCGTTGCTAAAAAGATAAATTGTAGGAGTCTGTTGTGGGGGGCAGAAAGAGAGGCCACCGGAATCCCCAGTAGACTAGATTCTGGGGTAACTTCAATATGGTGTCCAAAGATACTATCCACTAAGTCACCCACTGCCGTCCACAACTGCTGAACCTTTGGGCAGCTCCACTAAGTATGGTGAAAGGAGCCCAGCTCTGAGCACCCCCTAAAGCATTTCGGGCTTTCCGTCTTACTCCATTTAGCTAGTCGATCTGGAGTAATATACTCCCGATGAAGGACTTTAATTGATGTCTCTAATACACTATAGTTTAGTGACCCCCTCATGAGATTGGCCCAGGAAGTCTCCCACGTCTCAATCTCCCAGTTCTTGGCTATATCCTTTTCCCATTCCCTCATGTATTTTTCTTTGGCTAATGATTTTGGGGTATTGAAGACCTCGTATAATTCCCCTATCACTCCTCTTTTAAGGGGGGCTTTTTCACATATTCTAGAGAACCCATTCCGGGAGGGGACTCCTAAGCTCCTAAGTAGTTTATCTACAAAGTATCTCAATCTGCAAAAGTTATAGTGCTCATAAAGGGGGATGTCATATTCGTCTCTCATAGTTTAGAATGTTAATACCCGACCATCTCTCATCCAGTTTCCCAATCTATCAAATTTGTTATTCTTCCACCATTGCCGAGAGACCTGTGAGATACCTGCTGGAGCTAGTGGATGCGTAAGTATAGGCGTTAAGTGGGATATCCGGGGTAGGAGGTCTGTATGATTGAAGGCCCAGATAATATTAGCCGCGGAGTTCCTTATTATAGGATTGGCAGATTTCTTAATCTCTGTTGGGAGTGGGTGAATCCAGACCGCCGTGTCCCATGTATAGGGCATCATGTCTTGGCTTTCAACAAACATCCATGCCGGATGGGCTTCGGGTAAGTGGGCCTGGGGAATAAAAGCTAATTGAGCTGCTCGATAATAAAGTTTTAAATTGGGACATGCCAACCCCCCTCTGGATTTATGTTTGTACATGTTATTTCTCGCAATCCTGGAGGGACCCCCACCCCAGATAAAACGGAACACCCTGCTTTGGAAGTTTGAGAGGTCTTTCATATGCATCTGGATCGGTAGAGATCTAAATAAATATAGGAGTCTAGGTAAAATGTTCATTTTGACCGAACTAATCCTACCGAGCCAGGAGATGTTATATTTGCCCCATTTTATCATCTCCTCTTGGAGTAAACGGAACATTGGCCGGTAGTAAGCTTTATATAGATCTTGTACTTTAGCTGTCAACCAAATTCCTAGGTATTTAATCCCCTTCCCAGCCCATTTAAATTTAAACCTCCGTGTGAGGGAATCTTTCTCCGGGAGCGGTATATCTAGGGCCAAGGCTTTAGTTTTTTCAACACTAATTTTCAATCCTGAAAGCATCCCGAAGTGTTCAAGTTTTTGCATCAGGGGTGGTACCGACGTCGATGGCTCCGAAATGGAGCATAGTAAGTCGTCCGCAAATAGTGACACCTTGAAATGATGTGACCCCACTTGGATACCCTTTATCTCTGGGGAGGCTCTAATCCATTGGGCCAGGGGCTCGACTGCCATCGCAAATAGGAGCGGTGACAATGGGCACCCCTGTCTCGTCCCCCTCTGGATGCTGACCGCTGGCCTCCCCCCACCCGGGAGTCTTAAATTTGCCTTAGGATCTTTGTAATAAGTCCGAATTAGATTTAAAAACTTCCCTGAAAACCCGAATTTGTTTAGCGTAGCCATGAGAAAAGGCCATTCCAGGGAGTCAAAGGCCTTCTCTACATCCAGAGAGAGCAGGCAGGCCGGAGTGTTTTTTAATTTAGAATGGTGGACTAAATTCAGAATTTTCCTGATATTGTCCCCTGCTTGTCGCCCTGGGATAAATCCCACCTGGTCTTTGTGAACCAAGGAGGGGAGAAACCCAGCTATCCTATCCGCCATGATTTTGGCCAGAAACTTTATGTCGCTGTTAAGGAGTGAAATTGGTCTGTAATTCTTGGCTTCTAACGGGTCCCTCCCCTCCTTGGGAAACAATACCAGGTCAGCTTTGTTGAGTTCTGGGGGGATTGGTCGTCCCTCCAGTATTGTATTGTATAATGTGGTCAAGTATGGGGCTAAAGTGCTGACAAATTTCTTATAATATGTGTTTGTAAAGCCATCTGGGCCTGGGGCTTTGCCTAATTTTGATTCTAGAATAACTTTGCTCACTTCCTCCTGGGAGATTGCTTTATTCAATGAAGTAACATTCTCATCCGTTAGTTTAGGTAGATCCAGGGAGGATAAAAGTGATTGTGTTTCCCCCTGAGCTGGGGAGTTCGAGGCTTTATATAGCTTGCTATAATACGCCTGAAAGATTAATTTTTGTGGGGTTGGAGGTCACTAGCCCTTGGGGCGATTTAATTTGGCAGATCCTAGATTGGTTTTGCTTTGATTTTATTTATTGGCTAGGAAAGTGTCAGGCTTGTTTGCTTTGATGTGCTTGTGATGTGTGATTCTAAGCGCTCTCTCCGTTCTCTCTGACAGAATCATATCCAGTTCCGCTCTGGTTTTCTCAATCTGGGACCTATCCCCCATAGAATTATCTTGCTGCATTGCCCTTTCCAATCTCATTAATTCTTTATTTAATGCGTCCTCTCGGGCCCTGTTTTGCTTTTTATGTTCAGCAGATATCTTCATGCAGACCCCTCTAATATATGCTTTGTGGGCCACCCACACCCATCCTATTCCTACATCTCCTTTAGTATTTTCCCCAAAATATATCTCAAGTTCTTGCTGGATCTTATCTTTGGATTGAGGAAATGCTAGTAGCGTATCATTGATGCGCCATGTCGGGGAGGGGGGGGGGGGGAGTATGCTGTGCCAAAGTCTAGGGCAATTTTGACTATTGAGTGATCCGACCAGGTACACGGAATAATCTCTGCTTCCTTTGTCTGATCCAAGAGTGAAGCATCAATGATGATATAGTCAATTCTTGAGTATGAATTATGAGGGGCTGAGTAGAAAGAGTACTCCCTGTCCCTAGGATGAAGGTCCCTCCAGGAATCTACCAGGTTCAGGTTCGCTAGCTGTGTTTTAAGTTGTTTTAGCTTACTGGGGAAGTGGGGCCCCACTCTCCCCTTAGACCTGTCTAATCCGGGATCCAACGCTAAATTTAGGTCCCCTCCCAGAATAATTCTACCAAAGTCCCCTTTCTCCAGTACCATAAGTAGTTTCCGGACCGTGTTATAAGGGTTCGTAGGTGGGGCATATAGCGCAATTAAAGACACTGTCGAGTCGAGTATTTTCCCGGTCAGAATCAGGTAGTGACCCTCGGGATCTGATTTTTTACTCTGGAGTATAAACGGAAAGTCCTTGTGTAAGAGAATTGCTACCCCCTCCCTCTTGGCTAACATACCCGTTGTATAGAAGTGTGGGTATTGTTTGTGGAGAAATTTAGGGGGTTTGTCACGCATGAAGTGTGTCTCCTGTAGAAAGATTACTGAGGGGCGATGCTCCCTATATGTAAGAAAGGCTTTACGCCGTTTATGAGGGGAGTTAAATCCCTTCACATTATGGGACAGTATCTTAAATTCGGGCCTAGCCATTTATCCTTGTCTGTCTGTGAGTGCTGTGCCTGGTGTATGACTTACATTTTTCCTGCTCAGGATGGGAAAGTTGTTTGAGGGCCAGAGAGCCGGAGACGAGAGGGCCCCTGGGATGACCAGGAGACGAGGTGCACCTGCATCTTGGAGAGACCTTGGGAGTACTAGGCAGAACAGAGATAGACCATTTACATATAAGACATAATTCATGGAAATGTACAGTCATACATGTGTCAACAGAAACAAAACAATTTCAACTTTTTTATCTAAACTAAAACTTTTTCCTTGCGCTCTAGCGCGCTTGGTGGGCATGAGAATCCTGTTCTCCTGCATATAGCCCTGGCGAGGAGGCAGACTAAATTTTAACTACTCAGCTTACACCCCGTTTAATAAAAGGGAAAAACTCTCCGCCTCACCCCATGGGCCTATCACCCCTTGCATTGTGTAGCACAAAACATTCAATTCAGTGAATTAAGAGAAACCCAGTAGGCTTCCATTGTCTTATGGGGAATAATTAGATATATAGAAAAAAATATATTTTGAAAAACATATTTTTTTAACAATGGAAATAAACAATTTTAATTTGGGATGGTTTTGTTGATAAACCTTTGGTGCACACCTTTATATAAATTGTGAACTCTTTGGGTTTGTTTCATTTGTTAAAAGCTGACTTTAAAAAAATGAATGTTTGCAGATAGCAGATAGTGTTTCCCACCAACAGGACTTTTTGAAGCCTTAAACATAGCAACTACAATTTGTTTTTTGAAAATGTGTACCATATTAATATATGTCTTTGTAATGTTTAAAAGCCAAACAGTGCCCTTGTGGCAATTTAATTGCAAAAAAATACAATGGTATTAAAAAAAGTCACACTGTAAAAAAGGAATTGTGTCATTGTTATGCAAGTAATATGCGTTGCTGAATTAAAGTCGTAGAAAATAAATGCTGGTGTATTTTTCCCCCTCAAAATTGACTGATGGCGACTGCTGCCTAATGCATGTGCATATTTTCTTTATCATATACAAATAGATTAGTGCAGATAAGAAGAAAAATGTTCAATGTCAGCCAGTTTTAAATTCCTTAAATGTATTTGATCCTACCATTTGCACTGAAAGGCTGTGACCATTTTATAGTAGTACCTTGCAACATTAGTACCATATGTTCAAGCTTCAAAAGCTTAAAAAAAGACCTCTTGATTTAATAATGTATGCCTTTACTTGCCTATAATGGTGAGTAAATGTTAATTTATAGTAATGACATTTTCAGTTTAAAAATATATAATAGTATGTTTGCTTGCCTGTAATTGTAAACAATCACTAGAGAATGGTAATTAATTATTATTAACTTTTATTTGCACTGTGCCAACAAATTCATCAGCATTATACAGGGGATAATAAGAAGGAAAAATACAATATTGACAATCTACAAAAAAAGGAGGGCTCTGTTTTGAGGTTAGAATATTATTTAAAAAATATGCTTTTTCTCATATTATAGGCATAGTGCTGAACTGTGCTGTTTTCCTGTGTTACAGGCAGATAGGTGAGCTGTGCAAGTTTCTTGTGTTACAGGCAGAGAGGTGAGTTGTGCTGGTTTCCTGTGTTACAGGAAGAGGTGATCTGTGCTGGTTTCTCATTTACAGGCAGAGGGATGAGCTGTGCTGGTTTCTTGTGTTACAGACAGAGAGGTCAGTTGTGCATGTTTCTTGTGTTACAGGCAGAGAGATGAGCTGTGCTGGTTTCCTGTGTTACAGGCATAGAGGTGAGCTGTGCAAGTTTCTTATGTTACAGGCATAGAGCTGAGCTGCATGTACTGCATAATATGTATACACTCTGCTCTTGTGCAGTAGATGGCACTGTGCAGTTTATAGTACTGTTTATATAGGTAAATGAACTTGGTATTCACAGGAAGGAAGTTCTTTGTTTTCTTCACTTGGTTTTTGTCTCTCTTCCTTTTTACCTTTCACCCTGCTGACTGCTGTTTCAAGTAACTGATATGTTATAAATGTTTGCTGTTTATCCAAACAAGTAAAGCCTAATATGGTTCTTCACTTTCTACCAGTGTCTCTTTTTGATGCATAACTAACACTGAGCAGGATTCTCATGTTACAGGCAGAGATTTGAGCTATGCAGGTTTTTGAGTTACAGGCAGAGAGGTGAGCAGTGCTGGTTTCTCGTGTTACAAGCAGAGAGGTAAGTTGCGCACGTTTCTTGTGTTACAGGCAGAGAGGAGAGCTGTGCAGGATTCTCTTGTTACAGGCAGAGAGGTGAGCTGTCAAGGATTTTCATGTTACAGGCAGTGAGCTGAGTTGTGCAGGTTTCTTGTATTACAGGCAGAGAAGTGAGCTGTGAAGGATTCTCGTGTTACAGGCAGTGAGGTGAGTTGTGCAGGTTACATAGTTACATAGTTACATAGTAATTAGGGTTGAAAAAAGACTTTCAGTCCATCAATTTCAACCTGTTAAGATCTCCTCTGATCTGCAATATGCGGAATAGTTATTAATTAAATTATTGATTAAATAATTATGTATAGTATTGGAGGATGAATAAAGAGTTAGTCCATCAAGTTCAACCTTTTTAGATCTCTATTGATCTTTTTAATGTGGACTATTTATTATTATTTGTTAATTGTTATTTGATCCAGAGGAAGGCAAACCCATAAAAACCCATTGAAACGTTGCCAATTGTCTCATAAGGGGAAAAAAAAGCAAAATTCCTTCCTGACCCCAGAACTGGCGATCAAATTTCTCCCTGGATCAATATTCCTTTGCTAGTTATCTAGGATAGCCTTGAATGCCCTCTTTATTTAAAAATATATCTAACCCCTTTTTGAAGTTGTCTATTGAATTCGCTGTCACCACCTCCTTTGGTAGAGAATTCCACAGTTTAACCACCTTAACTGTGAAGAACCCTTTTCTTTGTTTAAGGTAAAATCTTTTTTCCTCTAACCTCAAAGGATGTCCTCTTGTCAGTTGAAAATCTCTTGCTACAAAAAGTTCACTTGACAAAGCCTTATATTGACCCTGGGTGTATTTATATAACGTAATCATATCTCCTCTTAGGCGCCTTTTTTCTAGCGAAAATACGTTTAATTTGGTTAGTCTTTCTTCATAACTTAGTCCCTCCATTCCCCTTATTAGTTTTGTAGCCCTTCTCTGTACTTTTTCCAGCTCTAAAATGTCTTTTTTATGAGGTGGTGCCCAAAATTGTACTCCATATTCCAAATGAGGACGTACTAGAGATTTGTATAGTGGCAGAATTATATCTTCTTCCCTGGCTTCTATACCCTTCCTAATACATGCTAATATTTTATTTGCCTTTGCAGCCGCTGCTTGGCTTTGAGTGCTGTTACCTAGGTGGTTGTCCACTAGTACTCCCAAATCCCTTTCAATATCTGATACCCCTAGATTTGCTCCATTAAGATTATAGATTGCTTGGCTATTGTCCCTTCCCAAATGCATAACCTTACATTTATTTTGTATTAAATCTCATCTGCCATTTAGCCGCTCATTTCTCTAATTTATGCAAATCCTTTTGTAGGGAAAGTACATCATTATCTGATTTTATTACCTTGCACAACTTAGTGTCATCAGCAAAAATGGAGACACTACATTTGAGTCCTACTTCAATGTCATTAATAAATATGTTAAAAAGGAGAGGACCTAATACTGAACCTTGAGGAACCACACTTATCACAGGTTTCTTGTGTTACATGCAGAGAAGTGAGTTGTGCAGGTTTCTCGTGTTACAGGCAGCGAGGTGAGTTGTGCAGGTTTCTTGTGTTACAGGCAGAGAAGTGAGCTGTGAAGGATTTTCGTGTTACAGGCGGTGAGGTGAGTTGTACAGGTCTCTTGTGTTACAGGCAGAGAAGTGAGCTGTGAAGGATTTTCGTGTTACAGGCAGTGAGGTGAGTTATGCAGGTTTCTTGTGTTACAGGCAGAGAAGTGAGCTGTGAAGGATTCTTGTGTTTCAGGCAGTGAGGTGAGTTGTGCAGGTTTCTTGTGTTACAGGCAGAGAAGTGAGCTGTGCAGGTTTCTCATGTTACAGGCAGCGAGATGAGTTGTGCAGGTTTCTTGTGTTACAGGCAGAGAAGTGAGCTGTGAAAGATTCTTATGTTACAGGCAGTGAGGTCAGTTGTGCAGGTTTCTTGTGTTACAGGCAGAGAAGTGAGCTGTGAAGTATTCTCGTGTTACAGGCAGTGAGGTGCGCTGTGCTGGTTTCTTGTGTTACAGGCAGAGAGATGAGTTGTGCAGGTTTCTCGTGTTGCAGGTAGGGAGGTGAGCTGTGCAGGTTTCTAATGTTATAGGCAGAGAAGTGAGCTGTGCTGGTTTCCTGTGTTATGGGCAGAGAGGTGAGCATTGCAAGTTTCTTGTGTTACAAGCATAGAGATGAGCTGTGCTGGTTTCTTGTGTTACAGGCAGAGAGGTGAGTTGTGAAGGGTTCTCGTGTTACTTGTATAGAGGTGAACTGTGCAGGTTTTTTGTGTTACAGACAGAGAGGTGAGCTGTGCAGGTTTTTTGTGTTACAGAGAGGTGAGCTGTGAAGGATTCTCATGTTACAGGCAGAGAGGTGAGCTGTGTTGGTTTCTTGTGTTAAGGCAGAGAGGTGAGTTGTGCAGGTTTCTTGTGTTACAGGCAGAGAAGTGAGCTTTGAAGGATTCTCGTGTTACAGGCAGTGAGGTGAGCTGTGCTGGTTTCTTGTGTTACAGGCAGAGAAGTGAGCTGTGCAGGTTTCTTTTGTTACAGGCAGAGGTGGGATGTACTGTTTTTTTTGTGTTACAGGCAGAGAGATGAGTTGTGCAGGTTTCTCGTGTTGCAGGTAGTGAGGTGAGCTGTGCAGGTTTTTTGTGTTACAGGCAGAGAGATGAGTTGTGCAGGTTTCTCGTGTTACAGGCAGAGATGAGCTGTGCAGGATTCTTGTCTTACAGGCAGAGAAGTCAGTTGTGAAGGTTTCTCATTTACAGGGAGAGGGGTGGGCTCTGCACTAAGATTCTCAGAGGCTGTAGTAGAGGGCATCTCTGAAGCTGTAATCAATGTTTTCTTTTCACTTTCCCATAGAAAATAGATATGAAAGAGTCATAAAACCATTATGTAGCCTCTAAATTATTTATATACTAGAGAATTGCCCGTCAAAAAATGAAGGCAATAAAATTGTAAGGTAGCTAATGCTGTTTGGTGTATAATAATGAAATATATAATACATTAATAAATGAATATACTTTACCTATTTTAAAGCATTGTGTGGAAGAGCTGTGAATGTGTTTTGATGTTGCTGCAGCATTAGTGGTGTGGATCTGCTGTGTAAGCGTGCTGAATGTGTGCAGTGTAACACTGTGCGTGCGCGAGACCAAACCGTTAGCGTAGCTGTGTACTTCCGCATTGTTCTAAAATGGCGGGTAATGTGTGGTATAAGTCTGTATCGGAATATCCGTAGGACTTTTGTGGTGTTTTGCGTGTTTCTTGTGGTGTTTTGCGTGTTTAGAGTGCTGTAGCCTCGTTTTCGTTTTGTTCGACGGCCATTTTTTCTCTCGCTTAGAGAATTTTTGAGTGTCTAAACTCTTTTATTTTTAGTTAAATTAAGGTGTAACTTAATTTTTTGAGGTCCTGGATGCTCCCTCTTGCTGTAGGTAAGCTTTTTATGTATGTGTTGTGTGTATTTATTGTGTTTTTCATTTTTTCCTGTCCGTGGGTTGCGGACGATATTTGCGAGGTGGTAATGAGTGGTAACGTGTCTCGTATGTTGTTTGCGCTGCGACGTAAAGTTTGCGAGGGTCGCAGTTGCTGTATCGTGTTGTTTGCATTACAACGTAAAGTTTGCGAGAGTCGCAGTTGCTGGCAAGGAGCGCCTGTGGCCCTCGCTTTTCCAAGGCCCGCGGCTCGCTGTGCAAGCCCGCAAGCATGAGCAACGGCTTGAGCAGGCTCGCCTGCTCACAACTATATAAGTGATAATGTCAATCACTAAATTTGATAAAGGGCAAATAGTTAAAAATATAAATAAGCTTAATATTTAAATTTGTTACTACATTTTGCAATTTAACATACAATCCAATGTACTCAGTATACATCTAGATTGTAAGTTTTCAGGGTTTTAGTCTTGGAAGGTGTTTTGGGAAAAAGCACCAAGTGCCCAAGGTTTTAAGCTCAAAGACAGGGCTCTTCATTTTGCCATGTGTTTATGCTATATTTCTTATGCTCAACCCTTGTACAGCACTACGGAATATGTTGGCGTGTTACAAATAAAGTATAATAATAATAATAATAATAATAATAATAATAATAAAGGATAATATTTTATAATAACATTTAAAACAATATTGCAACCAATATCTGTTACTAGTGAAAATATAGGATTTAAAAAGTCAAAAGGACACTTACTAAACTTAAAAAATTACCTTTTATTTGTTAACTCTAAAATACTGTAGTGAAATAGAAATGGCTAAAAAAAATATATATATGTACTAGACCTACAGCCTCATTAAATTCGGGGCTACATGTTAAAAAGTAGACCATAACATTGATATTAGGACTTACGGCTATCAAATTAGCTCCATAAATCAGGCTGCCGACTACTTGCAGGTTAAGACGAAGAACATCCGAAAAATGCCAACGACACGTGAACGTGGAACTTTGCAGCCACCCTATGTCTTAACCCGCAAGTCGTCAAGCCCGTAAGCGCTACAAATCCAATCATACTATTTAATTGCAACAAAGTCAACCGTGAGCTAGCCCGTAACACGCAAATGGAGCCCAAAGCCCAATGTGTGCTGGAGAGGACTCACAAGAGGGGTAAAGACCAATATGTAGGCCCGTAAATGCAAATTAAAACACACTACTGTACTTTATATAAAAAGGAAAGTGATGTTAGGTCTTAGAATTAATAGCACAACATTCTCAAGCTCGCAAATCGGCCCAAAATGTAATTTATTTCATGTTTGATTTCCGTGTTATATCAATCCCAACAATCAATGTGTTAATACATATACTGTAACTTGCATGTAATAGAATATCATATTTACGGCTTTATTAATATTGCATTAATCTGGAATGTGGGTCCGATCGCAAACTGTAATTGTACCCCGTAGGACTTTTAAATCTAACCTCCCCTTTTTCAGTGATGTAACTCTGACAATCTCTTTTTCCATTGGCTCTGTCTAAACCCGTAATGAGGTTGCAAGGCCGCAAATCCAACATTGTACAAATGAGCTATGATTTGCGTCTCAAGCTCACAGCCCATTCTAATTTAATAGCACCGTAACTCGGCTAAATTTACAACCCGCAGTCGTTGCGAGCTTCACATTCGAGTTACAGGCTTTGAATTTAAGAGGGCTGCTAATGCAGTACCTTCAATTTGAATCAATGTTCATATTCTATGATAGTATTATGTTATGTTAGTGTTTTTGTTGTTTTTGTTGTTTAGTCATTCCATTGTGTCCAACTCTATGTGACCCTATGGACCGCAACACGCCAGTTACATTTGTCATTCACTGCCCCTCTAAGTTCAAATAAGTTCATGTTCATCGTTTCAATAATCTCATCTATCCATCTCCACCTCTGTCATTCCCTTCTCCATGTACCTTCAATTTTTCCCAGCATCAGAGTGTACTCTAGGGAATCATATCTTCTCATGATATGGACAAAATATTCATACCTTCAAGTAAACAGGTTGTCTTGATTTCCTGAAGTACTGATTTATTGGATCATCTTGTAGCCCAAGGGATTCTAAACAGTTCGTAAAAGTGTCAATTATATGGCGCTCAGACTTTTCTTTATGATCCAGCTCTCACTTTCATATGTTACTACTGGGAATACCATAGTTCTAACTATGTTAAACCTTTGTTGAAAATGCAGTATCTTTACTTTTTACGAGCTTCTTCAAGCTTCCCATAGCTTTTCTCCACAGAAGCAAACATCTTTTAATTTCTCAGATACAGTCACCATTTGAAGAGATCTTGCATCCCAGGAAAATAAAATCTGTCACTGCCTCCACTTCTTCCCCATCTATTGGCCAGGAACTAAGATTGCGGTTTGCCATGATCGTCGTCTTTTTAATATTGAGCAGCAGGCCAGCTTTTCACTCTCTTCTTTCACCTTCATCAATAGGTTCTTTAGATGCTCATTACTTTCAGCAATCAGTGAAGTATCATACGCGTATCTGAGGTTCCAAAAGAATTAGTGAAAACCCTACAGGGGCAAACCACAGATCTGTAGCGTGTTAATACACGTACCATATATCACTAAAGTAAATATTGATATGTATGTGTATATAAATATATACTGTTCCAAAACAATAATATCAGTAGTACAATCAAATACAATATATTGCAATGGACAATGGATGGCTAATATACAGAATTAGGCCCAGTCCACATAAATGTCCATTAGTACCAATCCCCTTGCTAATATGGATTGTCAAACAGATCAAAAGAATATTTAGTCTTAATGCAGTCAGAAAACTTTTTGCATTGGGGGAGTATGGACCCACTAAAAGTAGCGATAATGTGGCTCCTATTTCATGAAGTACAATTCTTCGCACTTGGATATGTCGCTTTCTCTAGGAGCACCGTTCACTGCTGCTTCTATGCTTGAGATGCAAGGGAAGAGAAACGAAAAAACCCAATAGTGCAGATAAATAATTATAAATGTATTAATTGCATAAAAAATAAAAGCATATAAAAAAGTAAACACAGCAAAGAGATAAAAATATAGGTGGTAATATATCATATAATATGTTCCCTTAAAAAATAGTATGGAAGCAGCTCAAAAAAGGGTGAGGAAAGGCCCACCCATCTGGGTCAGATGTACTAGACCATCTCGAAGTATCCAGATATATCAGGTATCACTGAAGTGCCCAACAAGAGCAGATCTGGTGAGATAGAGTAACCCTGAACTGCCAAGAAGTGCAGTAAGCAATTAATGAAGTACCTAAAATATAACTTTTAATAATAATGATAAATCATCTCTAGTAATAAAACTACCAGGAACTAGTGAATGAATAATAGGAGGAACAAAAGTAAATGGCGATAATGAAATCTCAAATGACATGTCATATGCCTCCCAATTGCCTTCAAATTTATTCAGCACAATGCATACCCACATAATAGTAACAATAGTGAAAAAGTGAAATATCATTTATTAAAGTTTCCAGCTATGAGGCGTAATTGAACAGGGGAATCTGATTTTGAGTTGCAAGCTAAAGATCTTTACTCACGGTTCAAAGAGTTGGGTATTTTCACAAAGGTCTAAAAAAAAGCTTATGCCAAAGCCAAGAGTTAACCAAGATCTCAACTGTTACAGGTTAAGAATCCAAAAGACACAAGCAATGAGGGCCTCATTAGGCTAATTGGAACTTACAATTCCAGTAGCCATAATTTCAAAAACATTGGCGTATTTTGCAAAGTGATGTTGAGTTGAGTAAAGTTCTCTCTTGTAACCCTTCAATAAAATTTCGAAGAGCACGGCCCTAAGAGACATAATTGTACACAGTAATTTTTCAAACAATATCAAAATGGGTACTGATTGGCTAACACAAAAAAACAATAGGTTCCTCTAGCTGTAAAAACTGCACACCCTGCATACATGTGGCACCCACAATACATTTACAAATTTGGCTAAGAATCATGAATATAGCATTTGTGCTAGTATAAACTGCCATTCTACAGCAGTCATTTATATGGCAGAATGTAAATGTGGATTGCAATATGTAGGGAAAACCTGCAGACAGCTACGTAGGAGGGTGTTAGAGCATATTAATTTCATACTAAATCATGTTGATGTCCCTATAGCTAGACATGTCAACAATGTTCATAATGGAGAAGTATTGAAAGTATCAATTATAATCAAAGAAGGGGGGCTATGTATCGTCTTCTTTTGCAATGAGAAGCAAAGTGGATTTTATAAACTCACTTTTTACTTATTGGTTCATAATAATAATGTATTGTAGAGGTTTAGCAGCAATTCAATCCACTATCACATTTGAAATCATTGCAATACTTCATTTTTCAATATTTTCTGCATTTAAATATAGCTATATAATTTGAAGCCCAGTTTTATTAGTACAATAAGAGGTAAAACGAGTATGTGATGATGTCATCACCTTGTATGGACGCAATTGCGTTGCAATGTGAAAAATTACGGTACGCTGTGTATAAAATCGGCAGCCATTACAGTATGCTCATCTTCCCCTGAGGAATTTGCTTCGTAGCATGGCAAAATGTACGTTGGGCGAGCACTATACCAGGACTCAGCATTGCTCCATATCACCATAGGCACTGCATGTCTATGTACAGGTGGTTTTTATCCTTATTTGTGTAGCCAGCTATGTATGTGCCTCAGAGCAGGGCATTAGTTAGCACCCCTAATTGAATATGGTAGGCAGACCATTATAAGAAGACAGATAGTAAGGTTCAAGTTTGTGGGATATAAAAAGTTTTCCCTGAGGGATACTCATATGTCAGTTAGCTTGGCCCCCTAGCTCATAGCTGTGTACTTTAGTAAATTATATTTCATTTTTCCCCTATGGTGTCACTATTATGTGGGTATGCATTGTGCTAAATACATTTGAAGGCAATTGGGAGGCATATGACATGTCATTTGAGATTTCATTATCCCATTTACTTTTGTTCCTTCTATTATTCATTTACTAGTTCCTGGTAGTTTTATCACTAGATATTTTTTATCATTATTATTAAAAGTTATATTTTAGGCTCTTCATTATTTGCCTACTGCACTTCAAATAGAGTTCTTGGCAGTTCAGGGTTACTCTATCTTACCAGACCTGCTCTTGTTGGATACTTTATTATAAGACTCTGCATCTATTGGGTTGTATTCCCTCCTTGTTATTATCACTGAAGTGTGTTTTGATTTTCACAATCTAGTTGGGCAGACCAATTATTTGTTTTTACTGATACCTGTGCTTAATCCCTAAATGTTCAGGACAGCTAGAATGTATACTGTAAGGTTTCTATGGCCAGCACAGCATATCTAGGATAATATCAGTAAATCTATTCTTGATTACACCCTATTTGAGGTGTGATACAAATATGCTCTAAATAGTGCTGTAAACATCCAAAAGGGTAATTACAAATAACATACATGTAGTATATACAAGCACCAGTGTGCACAAAGTACAGGAAGCGCTGTACTGAATACCAAACATGTTTCAACCTTCTTATGTCTTTCTTAATGGTTAATTCTGCTATAAAGTGTGTGGAGAATGGATAGCTTATACTGTTGCAATGTGTGCTTCTATGCAGAATCTTACACTTTTACTGTAGTATAAACTGCATGAATTTTATCAGTATGAATTACCCTTTGTATGATGCACCATTTAGTGCTTATTTGTATCACAACTCAAATAGATAATTGATGTCACAATTATTGATTATATTCTAGTTCAATGTCCGAGACGAGCTCCTAATCTTCCACAGCTTCCACTCCTCAAACATATCTCACTCTTTCCAATGTCATCATCACTCCTGCCTCCCAGACCCATGGTCTTGGGGCTGTACTGGACCTTGCCCTCCGTTTCATTCCTCACATACAATCAATGACAAAACCTTGTAATTTTCACCTAAAACACATCTCCAAAATATGTCACTATCTTACTCAAGACGCAATTACAATTTTAGTTAAATCTCTTATAATATCTTATCTTGACTACTGCAACGCTCTCGTTGCTGGCCTCCCCTTCACCTGTCCACTCTCCACTCATTCACTAGGCTAATACACCATATGCAGTGCTCAGTATCCACACTGTCAGTCACTTCGCTAACTTCCTATAGCCTCCAGAATGAAATTTAAAATCCTAACCCCAACGCATGAAGCCCTCAACAATAATGCACCGTCTTATATGTCTGCTCTCATCTTAAAACACTCCTCCAACTGCCCTCTGCTAATGACTTTCTTCTATCCACCTCTTTTATCACCTCCTCTCATTCCCGTCTTCAGGAATTTTCATGTCCTGCCCCTATCCTTTGGAACTCCATCTGTTCAACGTATCATCTTCAGCCTTAATACGTGCAATGCATTTATCACCTCCCTGCATCTCACCCATCCTCTTTAGACTGAAAATGTGTGAGTTTTCAATGTTAATTTTAAAATCCATAACAGGGCCCTCCTGTCTTTTGCAATGTTTTAAAATTGTTTTTGACTTGTACTTAACCCTTGTATAGTGCTGCTGAATATGTTGGTGCATAATAAATAAAAGATAATAATAATGAAAATAACAAATAATAATAATTTATTGGGACCATTAAACAGCAGCTATTCATGTCAATGGATTACATACAGGTGGTTTTGCTGTTTAACAAAAACAATTACATTGGTTTGGAATTAAGGGGTTTAAATGGGTGCATATTTTGTTAGATGTAGTGCAATATGCAAGATCTTTTACCCCACCATTTGCCCAATTTTATTTATTCACGCAGGTGGAAATGATTTGTGGGTTATACCTTTCAAACAATTGATTTATATTACAATAAAGGATATTTCTTTCTATTGTCAGCTTTTTCCAAACATGTTCATAATATGGACCAAAAGTGTAGTCCCTTGATAGGCATCTCCATAATAGACAGGACCATTTCTATTTATATACCTAAAAAGGGTGGGCCATCTTTGTGTCGTGTAGACGTTAGTGGTATGGAGGCAAATGTTTATTTTTTTAAATACGGGGTCCATATTAATGACCATGGGTTATGGCTATTTAATTTTTGTATTTTTTGTATTTAGGAAGGTATTGCTAAGGCCATGGATTCCTTTGCTGTTTGGCTTGAGCACCGATGTAGGTTAGTGCGCTTGTGGAGAGAGTGCTTAAACATATATGTAGCACTACTCGTTTTCATAAAATGTTGTTTAAAATAGTTATTTAATTTATGGTCAATAAAGAAGCTGTGACTTTATCTACCAAATCTGTTTTGTGTTGGGTGTTTATTGTGTTGTCTTTTTTGGGATTAATCTATAGTTTACAATGCCCTGGCGAGTGCAGTATTATGACTAGCTGTATGTGGGAACAGGAGGTTTGAAGTTAGCTTTATGAACACTGCTTGCTGGGTTCATCTTTTGCTACCACCAAAATCTTCAACGTAAGAGGTAATAATGATAAGACTTAAATTCATATTAACACATTAGTTAGACAGAGATTTTTTTTTTCTAGTGTTTAAACTTAAGGTAGTATGGTATGGTATCCACTCAGGGAGAGTTTGTTGATGTATAGCTCAATTATGCCATTAAAGAGGTGGAATTTCCTGCAGCATAATCAGTCTGATAATATAGGGAAATCTTAGACGAGCCATTCTTTCACAGAAAAACAGCAAGATCCAGACATTTGTTTTGGTCAGTGAGGCGCATGTAAATTTATCTACTTTGTAGAAAGTCAAAATAAAAGATACTAAAACAATATGCTACATATTAAACAAAATGTGAGTAAACAAATATTCACAATTATGTTTTTTCTTACACTGTTAATTTATTGTTATAATAAATAAATATATATATATATATATATATATATATATTTTTTTTTTTTTTTTTTTTAGATATAAGTCTATATTTTTCTTCTAGTAGGTATAGCATGAAAAAAAAATGATTTTGCATCCTGCATATTGGATATCCTAAACAAGAGTGTGCTCTTAACGCAAAACAGATAAACAAAAATGTTGTGCTTCTTGAGAATGTATTTTCAATATGTCGGCTCAAAGGCTCTTTGTGTTTATCTACAAAGTGTGTAACCTAGCTCCAGAGAAAGATGGAAATAAGCAAGCAGGTGCAAAAATATAAAAGTCAATGACTGTGGTAATTATAGTGAATGGCAGAGATTTAAGTAAAGAGAAACCTACATGAATAAAGATGAAAAGCAGAAGCGGTACAAAGATGCAGAGGTTCGCCTAAGGTTCACTACATTTGCTGTGTGTATACTGAAAAAAGAAGCATTGCCTGGAAAAAAATAGAAAACATTTTTACTAAGTCCAAGTATGATTTATGACAATTTTTCCAAAACCTTGAACTGTTTACTAAGAGATTTTTTGACTGATTGTTTAACAATAATTCTCAATGAAATGACCACTAAAATATAAAGGGGTAAATGCCATGCTCTAAAATATCCAAATCGTAGTTTGCTAGAGAAAGGCTCTGAAGCTGTATAAAACATGCTTGTCAGTGTATAGTATAAAACTGGAAGCTCCACATGCCTTTTATTGACTACATTGCTATGTTTTGGTACAAAACTGCAATCTATTCTTCAATATTTAGTAATCACAGAAGGCAGAGAATCATTCCCTTGCTAATGGAATAATATGAATACATATTAAATAACAGTACAGCCACATTAAGGGAATGCGATAATCACTTAATTATATGTTAAAGGAATAGTTATCAAAATTTGGAAATCACATTCTTAAAGGGTGATATAATAACAAAATGAAAAAAATTATTATGCAGAAATAAGTAAGTCACTGGCTTTTGCAACATACTGCCATGTAATATAAATCTTTACACCAGGGGGCCCTATGCTAATGAAATAGCACTAGTAAATTCTACATAGCTATGTTAATCACCCATTCCTAAAACATTTTGAGAGAATTCCTACGGGTCACTGCTCTGAGTGAACTTCATGACACACCTGAAAGGCATTCATCTCCATTGAGTTGTGCACTGAAAACTAATTACGAATTACTCAAATAGACTTTGACACCCAAACCCTATGCTAGTAAGATTTTATGAATCACTTACAAAACAGGACACTGCCGTAACTTCAAAAAGCAGAAGAAAGATTTATGTGTACCAAAGACCACTCGCAATTGGTTTTCAAATATTTGCTGAGTCCCCCAGAAGCATTACAGTATAGCACAAAAAGCACTACAAAATGATAAAATTTAAACATTATTTGAGACTTAGTAATCTGATATAAACATATGTGTAATTAAAAAATATGATATGTTGATATTAAGCCTGTTTTAAGTAAAAAAAAAAATTCAGGGTAACACACAACGCAATAATCAAGGGGTCAATACATGTCACAAAACCATGTTGCCTAGGAACAAACACTCTAATGCATTGTCTATATATAGATTTCATTTTAACACAAAATAAACATTTTTTTTATTGAAGCTATAAATACAATTGTTACATCTTTTTAATATCAAAATATTTTAATAAATAAAAATATATATATTTTATAGCGATATATCTATATTTTATTGCCGTAGCCAGTTATGGCAGTTGTACTGCACTTCCCACTCATTATAAGATTTATGACACTTACATTTCCTATTGGCTCCTAGAGACATGTCTACTCCCGTAAAGTTTGTTTTGGCTACTCCCTGGCCAGAATGTCAATCTATTGCATCTAAAACAGGATTTACGGGTGTGCTCTAATCCGGGGAGTTAAAGATGTACATTATTATAAAACTTAAAGGGAAAAAAAGATCCCACACACAATTTACAGCAGTGCCCTTACTTAGAACACCTGATTTACATAGGGCTCTTACTTGGTCTTGTGAAAAAGTGAGTACAGGAGTGTACATTTCTCTTAGCTGGGGTGAGATAACAAGATATAAAAATATCATACATCCCACATACATAAAGGAAGTAGAACAGAATTCAGAACTAAAAAAGAATGACATCACAATTATGCACCATTAATAGGTGATATAAGGGGAAATACTACTAATAATAAATAGCAAAGGCGATATTATTAAATCAATACAAATCTAGCCACCTACAGGGATCCAAAATTTAATTATTTAGGACTATCTGTTAACCTACAAATACTCAGTTTTAGTGGAGGTAGACGGGACCCACTACTTGCCCCCTATTTGGTGTACTCCAAGTGATGCACATCACAATTAGGCATCTATTATGCCTTTACACTTCACTCACACCTGGTCTGTGTATACTGGATAAAGGTTACATTTTGTTTTCATAATCAGTCCCCTCCTTATTACAACTCAAGCCAATTATTATATTCAATATGCTGCAAGGGAATAGTGTCTAGCTTTTCATAAATGGCTGAAATATGAGTCACACATATTTGAGCTAAACAGAAACATAATCAGAGATGTCGCGGACAGTTTGCCTGCAGACTATTTGCGGCAATTTTGTCTCTTTCGCGCTCACATCGGACGGCGGACACATGCGCTTTTCGGTTCGCCTCCTATTCTTTATCATTGAGGAAATCTTGACCCTGCAGCTCACAGTCAGCAGAAACATTCCAGCCAATCAGCAGCATACACTCCCTTCCAGAGCCTTCCATCTGAAGGACAGCATACATTTTAGAATCATTCTGAAGCTGCATTCGTTGTGAGAGGACAGATAGTGTAGCTGCTGGAGATTTAATAGGGAAATAGATAGACAGGCTGTGTATTTAGCTTCCACTACAGACCTGAAGGACTCATCTGATATCTGCTGCAAGGACAGCAACCCAAAAAGCCCTATTTAGGGCAAGAACATCATTTATTTTATTATTTTTTTCTGTGTAATCTAATTGCATATGCCTGCCTGCCAGTGTGTGTGTGTGAGACAGGCTAACACCTAACAGCTTATATTGTGCTTATTTTCACTACTCATACCTGGTGGTGTACCATACATTGAAAACAACCATTTTTTTTCTGTAATCTAATTTCAGTTGCCTGCCTGTGTCAGACTCACATTGAATATTCTGCTCTGTTTCACCAGTCATAGTTGGTGTACCATACATTGGAAAAAAAAAAAAACTTTTTTCCTTTAATCTAATTTCAGTTGCCTGCCTTTGTCAGGCTCACAGCTTATATTGCGCTCAGTGAAATAAAAAAACACATTTTTGACTGTAATAGATTGAATTGCAATTGCCTGCCTACAGGCGTGTGTGTAAAGCCTATTGCATCTACTCTGTCAACTTTTGCCAGTGCACAGTGATACGTCATATCTGGTGCAACCGTAGTGTACAATGACATAAAACAACACTTTTTTGACTGTAATTGATTGAATATCAGTTGCCTGCCTACAGGCGTGTGTGTGAGGCCTACAGCGCCTACTCTGCCAACTTTTGCCAGTGCACAGTGACACTCATATCTGGTGTCACAGTAGCTTGCATGCATAGTACCACTAATCGAAAAAAAAATGACAGGCAGAGGCAGGTCACCCCGCAGGGGTCGTCGTGGTCGTGGTGCTGTGATTCCCTTTGGCCCTAGAATAATGCCCAGTTTTCAGAGGCAACGTACCCTGGACTTGAAAAGTTCTGAGGACATGGTTGACTGGCTAACACAGGACACCCAATCTTCTACAGCTTCCGCTCGGAACCTAGACGCACCATGCTCCTCCAGCTTAGCTTCAGGCACCTCTCCAGTTACCATTTGCCCGCCTGCCACCACCACCAACACTAGCACCACAGCTGCTTCACTTGATCCGTCAGCAGAGTTATTTACACATCCGTTGGAAGAAATGAGTGATGCGCAAATATTAGTGCCAGAGGATGTAGATAACAGGGATATGTCCCAGTCAGGCAGCATTACACACATGGACGTACGATCTGATGATGATGATGTTGTACCCGGTGCTGCTTCCTTTGTTGAGTTGTCAGATACAAGTGAAGCGGTTGATGATGACGATGCGTCCGTGGATGTCATGTGGGTGACCGCTATAAGAGACGAAGAACAGGAGGAAAGTTCAGATGGGGAGACAGAGAGGAGGAGGAGACGAGTTGGAAGCAGGGTGAGGTTGTCGCAAGTAGCTAGTGGCACAGTCAGACAGCATGCATCGGCACCCGGGGTCAGCCAGACAGCACGCTAGTCAACGCATGCTGTTGCCACCACCAGAATGCCGTCATTGCAGAGCTCAGCAGTGTGGCAATTTTTTGGTGTGTCTGCCTGTGACAACAGCGATGCCATTTGCAACCTGTGTAAAAAGAAACTGAGTCGTGGGAAGTCCAACACCCACCTAAGTACAACTTCTTTGCGAAGGCACATGATGTCACATCACAAACGCCTATGGGATCAACACATCAGTACAAGCAGCACACAAAGTCAAAGCCGCCATCCTCCTCCTGGTCCAGCATCTTCAGCCACGTCAACCACTGCTGCCCTGCTTGCCCCCTGTCAACCACCTGCCACTCCGTGTCTCGCCCTGAGCAGTCCCTGCTCATCTGCCCACAGTCAGGTGTCTGTCAAGGAAATGTTTGAGCGTAAGAAGCCAATGTCACAAAGTCACCCCCTTGCCCGACAACTGACAGCTGGCTTGTCTGAACTCTTAGCCCGTCAGCTTTTACCATATAAGCTGGTGGAGTCTGAGGCGTTAAAAAAATTTGTAGCTATTCGGACACCGCAGTGGAAGGTACCCGGACGAAATTTCTTTGCACAAAATGCAATCCCCAACCTGTACTCGATTGTGCAAAAGGAAGTAATGGCATCTCTGGCACACAGTGTTTGGGCAAGGGTCCATCTGACCACGGATACCTGGTCTGCAAAGCATGGTCAGGGCAGGTATATCACCTACACTGCGCATTGGGTAAACCTGGTGATGGCTGCCAAGCATGGAATTCGTGGCTCTGCAGAGGAGTTGGTGACACCGCCACGACTTGCGGGCAGGCCTGCTGCCACCTCCTCTACTCCTCCTACTCCATCCTCTTCCATAACCTCCTTGGCTGAGTCCTCTTCTGCTGCTGCTATGTCTTGCTCCACATCAACGGCACCCCCCCCCCCCCCAGCTTTACAGGTACTATTCCACATCCCGGATACGGCAGTGTCACGCCGTCTTGGGGTTGACTTCTCTGAAAGCAGAGAGTCACATCGGACCAGCACTCCTGTCCACCCTGAACGCACAGGTGGATCAGTAGCTGACTCCGCACCAACTGGAGATCGGCAAAGTGGTTTGTGACAACGGAAGAAATTTGTTGGCGGCATTGAATTTGGGCAAGTTGACACATGTGCCGTGCTTTGAGGCAGCTTTGAGGAGGTGGAAGACCGAACACAGCAGGCGTCCCAGGGGGCTTGTTGTCACCTTTCGGGGACCCTTGGTGGCTGGGAGGAGGAAGAGACCTTCAATGACATCAGTGAGGACAAGGAACGGGACATGGCTAGCTTGGTATCCAACCTTGTGCAAATGGGGATTTTGCGGTTGTGCAAATGGACTGTTTGCGTTTTTTTGCTGTGCATTAAACGGGGAGATTGGTCTGTTACTGTGAAGCGGGCCTAACCCTTACACTACCTGATCGATACAACATCATACCTGATGTTTTAAAGCATGTTATTCCAAACAATTTAGGAATGTTAATTGATTTATGGCCTTTATGGCTTAAAACCAGACTCTGCATCAACTATGTAATTTTCCGTGGCGGTTTTGCCATGGATCCCCTTCCGGCATGCCACAGTCCAGGTGTTAGTCCCCTTGAAACAACTTTCCCATCACTATTGTGGCCAGAAAGAGTCCCCGTGGGTTTTGAAATTTGCCTGCCTATTGAAGTGTATGGCAGTTCGCCCGGTTCGCCCGTTCGTGAACATTTGATTGAAATTCGCGTCCGCGGTTCGCGAACCGAAAATTTGATGTTTGCGACATCACTAGTCATAATAGCATCTAAGGCGAGGGCATAGTCAGAAAGCTATAGGTTGGTGGGGGAGTTACTTAGATGAGGAGCTCCAATAGGTTAGATTTTTAAAAGCAGAGCAGATTTTTAGGTGTAGGTCCTTCCCATTGGCCAAAAATGAGGATCCAGAGTTTAAGATAGAAGAGGACTGAATTCTTTGAGCAACATGGATATGCTCACTTTATCCAGGACCAGGTCATCAATGATTGTCACTCGAGGGTTGTCAAGGGGATGTAAAGTATAATTAAAGTATTTGTAAAGGATAAATTGCACCCTACAGGTGTGGTATAAGGGTTAATGATATAGGGGTTCATTTTAGGTACCATGGGGGTACATTGTATTTAAGATTACCATGGAGGTCTATAGGAACCCTCTTGATAAGGGGTTGATCCTTAGTGCCATGGGAGTCCATACAGACCAACATTGTTAAGGTTAGAGGTTGCATAGTGGTCCACAGGGACCACCACTGGAGTAATGGACCCCCACCCCATAGCATAAGCGGTGGGTAGAAGATGGCCCAGTGCAGAGTGTCCACATTAGTGGGTAACGAATTGTAGCGTTGAGTTCCTCCTTGTACAAGTCAGTAAGTATAATTTTTTGGGAGTCACTGAATGAAATAAATGGCTATTTAAAGTTGTATTTGACATAATGAAGGCCATATTAGTCCAATTATACCAGTTTAGGATTTGTTAATAGTTTAAAAGTTATTTGCATTTAAACAAATCTAAAAAATATTAATAAACTTACCCTAAGTTAGCAAAATGTATTCATTTTTCTTGCTGTTGATTTTGAGAGAGAACGCCCTTGAAAATCAAAGCTAAATTAGAATAAAATTAATAATTAGTAGCGGCCAATCAGAGTCCGGTGCAACAATGTATCAGTTTGCACTTGAGTTGTGCTCTTCTGTATGAATCAAATGGGTTCCTACATTTCCTTTGACATCACTTCCTTTGCTTCATCAATTAATATTAGTATTATTATTATTATTGTTTATTTGTAACGCGCCAACATATTTCAAAGCACAGTACATAAGTTAAGTTACAGGCAAAGATAAATTAATATTAGCACATAGCAAAGCATGGAGGGACCTGTCTTTGAGCTTGGAATCCTGTGTCTATTGTGCTTTCCCCACGCACCTTGCAGGATTGAAACTCTTAGACTTACAACCTAAAGTTATTGTGTGGTACAGGAAGAAGAGAGAGGTGCTGAGCGTGTTAGGGTGGAGGGTAATACACTTCTTTAAAGAGATGTGTTTTTAGTGAGGTTTTTAATGTTTTTAGGCAGGAGGACAGTCTGGTGGAGTGATGCAAGGAGTTCCAGAGTATTGGGGCAGCACGAGAAAAGTCATGAAGGTGAGAGTGAGAGGAGGTGACAAAAACTGTAGAAAGAAGAAGGTCATTAGCAGAATAAGGAGGGCGAGTGGGAGAGTATTTTGAGTGCTTTCCTGAATGTGCTTTCCTTTTTGGTAGGTGTGAGATGCCTTTATAAACATAACATTCATTAGTATTAATGAAATAGGAAAGGATTGTAATAAACTGTTGGAAGCCCTCAAACTTTCATATACCTTTAATTTCCCCCTCTTTCTATTTTGAAAGCACATCACTGAGTGCAGCTCCATAGTAGTCGATGTAGTTATGTGGCGTAGCTTCTAATACAGGAGTCAACACCAAGGGACCATGTGGATAAATCAAAAGCTTCTATTTTTGGTTTGGAAGATGCAAAATTGAGAATATCAAGAAATTCACAGCATTTCTGGCCACCTCACACAGTTGCATTATCTGATGGGTAAGAGGAATGAGGAGAAGCAACTTGTCAACATCCTTGAGGTGAGCAAGGAGAAATACAAAAATAGAAATAATGCATAATTTTATATAATTGAGCTAGTATACTGCATAACTGTATGTAACTAGCTGCATCTTATACTTTTACAGCCCACTGCTTGATTCCCCACTCATCTAAATGTACTGCAATTACATGGAATACACTCTAAGTGCTTTTGATATTAGAGTGAAATGTATAACTGCAATTGAAACACTTTACAAAGCACCATATGCCTACATCAGAACAGCGGGATGTAACTCAGAAAGAGCTGATATATAAATAGAAAGATTTGACCACCTTTACTATTATGATTCATCTTGTATTTAGAGCCATTTATTAACAACTTCATCCTATCTTTACAAAAATTTCTGGAAATTTCAAAGGTTTAGGCCATGGGTGTAGGAACTGGGAGGGGACGTGGGAGACAAATCCCCCCAGATTTTTTAATGTGAGTGTTTGTGTGTAGAGAAACAGTTGTGTGGTATTTTTTATACAATACCCCAGATTTTCTTTGGCTCTTACACCCATGGTTCAGGCCTACCATAACTCTAAATCTACATTGCTGAACATCTCTTTCCTCAAGGCAACCATAAATGTATTTATTCATTTACGACCTTACGATTCCTTAAAATATACAGTTTATACAGTGATTAAAATAACTAGTGAAATGTCCTATTTACAGTATATCATTAAAAACGTACTGTAACCCTTCCAAACATTTCTACATAGACTTTGGAAGGATTTGATAGTGAGTGCCTACTTTGTGAGAGATTTACTAAGTAAATCCTGCATTGCAGCCTATTGTCACATGTTTAAGCTCTATTTTCTATTAACCGTGCAGCCCATTGAGAGATATTTCAACTACTCACAATAGGGACATGTTATCTGTTTGTTGTATGTAAAATACAAGAAGTAATGCCTGCACAGCACTACATTTCTATTAATGCTGCATGCATAATGGGAAGAACCACAGGGTAAGTGAGAGTTGTAGTAGGTAGAGGTGTACTAGGTTATTACAGCTAGTAGCAGAACTCATCATGATAATCTCAATAAATACTGTGATGGCTCTAGTAGTAAATACTTGATCATCTGTATTTTGTTTTGGTACATGCATATCTTAGATATTATTACTAAAATACAATGTTTATCTAGATGCAAGGCATGACCAATTGTTACTTTCAGAATATCACAAAAGATCACTCCATTAAATGTATTAAATGATGTGAAGATCTGCTTTTATTAACCAAGAGACTTTTAGATTCTAAATAATGATTCAGTTTCACATTATGTGGCAAATGCACTGCTGAACTAGGGACAGTTTCATTTGTTATCCTGCAGTGACATCTTGTGGTTGTTTAATTGTATTATTTTTCTTTTGTTTGCATGTCCTCACACTTTTTGCTCTGTAGGTGCCTCCCATAGATTCACCCCCAAGTCAGGTAAGCCAAGCCCACAGGTTTCCCTGCCTCTTGATTGGCTCTTTTTACATACACTGGAGGCACATATGTTATTGGGAAATCCTAATCTGGGTGGAGAGTTTGCATATGTTTTGCCCAGAAACATGTAAATCCTTTATGCTGAAATGGTATAAATACACTGCCTGTAACCAGAAATAAAGATGCTCTTCTTGGGACAAATAGACAATGGTGTGTTTCATTTAGGGGGAAGAATATTGAGCTAAATTCACTTTGCTGCCCTGAATCTCTACTCCTCTCTTGGGAGATGGGATTGTATACAGGGTTGGTCTATGTTGGTTAGGATTGGTCTCCTTTGCCTTTTCAAGACCACTGAAGAAGCAGATGATGCCGGGTAGCTGATCCAGTGATCCTGGGCTCCTGAGCTGATGCTGATGATTCTGATCTGACTGCAGGCACCAAAAGGTCATTCTTTCTAAGAAGATAGCCTGAGAGGGGGATTCCTGTAGCCAAAGGCAGGAATGTCTGGAGTTGAATAGTGTAACCTCCTGGAATCTTCACAAAGGACCACTGTAGTTCATGTACAAGTAAAGCTCATATATTTGTTTGTTGAAATATATACTATTAAAAATATTATGCAGTTTACAATAAAAAAAATAATATTTTTTGTTACTGTTCAATATGTTCGATTTCCCCTCAATAAAAGGTGCTGTCTCTCAGGGGATGTAGCCAGCTCTGCCTGGGAGCTGGACTAAAAAAAAATGATGACCAGCCATTCTCTAGTTCAGACTAAGATTTCTCTATAAAGGGTGGAAGGGCTGTGATTTCTCTTGCATTGTCACTGGACGACACATATGAGGGAGCTACAAGCAGGCTACAATAATGCTGTATCCTCTGTGGAGGCCATGGGGCAGGGTTAATTATGTTACGGGGCAGATGATCCCTACTTTTTATGAATCCAAAAATGAGCATGGAATATGTATCATATTAATATTTAACAATGTGTCCATTACTTTTATTTATAATCTATAGCAAACGCCAATATGAATAAATAGATTTGCAGGACTATTAGGGGTGGAAATTAGTAATGATTATCTGAAGATTAACCACAATTAAAAATAATTCCTTTAAATGTATACATTTTTTTATCATGATAAATCCCATTTACTCCTAATGATTCTGAATAAATGTACTTGATTATATTAATGTTATTGTAACATTAAACACTAATTGATAGATACCTTTCCCTGTTTTATCTTTAATTTTGTTATATCTTACTCTGGCAGTCCAATATGAAAAACTGACTAGGGTTACATAAGGGCTGCAGGCTTGAATTGACACTGACATTGATTGCCGGGATCGATATAACATGGAATGTACACATGAAATTATGTTATATTGCCGATTTGCGAGCTTCTGAATGTTGTGCTAATTAATCCAACATCTAACATCACTTTCCCATTTAATATAAGTACAGTAGTGTGTATATAGTTGTATTTACAGTGCTACGGATTGGACTTTACCCCTCTAGCGTTCTCTCTAGTACCTATTGGCTTTTGGGCTCCATTGGCGGGTTATAAGCTTAAACACCAGTGAATTTGTTGCAATTTTATAGCATGATTGGAAACGTAACATTTACGGGCTTGAAAGATCAAAGGATTTGCTTGCGCTCAGTTCAAAATTTCACGTCCCGTAGCTTTTTGCCACCCTTACCCCGCAAGTCATTTTCTCGCTTTGGTAATTGTCGATCGTGAAAAAACGCCAAATATGCCTAAAATTTACTTGAAACATCACTCACAGGCTCCCTGGCTCTCCCCCTGTGCTGTGTGTGTGAGTGTGTAAGTTATTTTGAGGCATATTTGTTTTTTTTTGCTGTTCTTTCCAGTTCCGTGGTTCGGCCATTAAAATTGTAATTTAGTGTAGCCCCGCAACTGCGGGCCTCGGCTTATGATTGCCGAAGTTGCATTTACGGGTTTGGGTCCTGCGGTGCTCCTCATGAGGCCTGCAATGAGCGCAGTCCTCAAGCTGAGCGCCTGAGCGCGAGTGCAATACATTGCATACTGTAAATGTTATATTATCAAAAAGTGTATGATGTCCATATATGTAGAAATATGCTTATTTAAAATTACTCAATAAAACAATCAGAAAAGGCTAATGCCTTTTATTTTTCCAATTGACTAGTCTTTAACCAGTCAGAGAGCACTATTTTACCCTATTCCTGGTGATTAAATAGGAAACAATCAGAATAGACTTTAGTAATAGTGTTATCTTTATTTGATTGACTGTTGAATAAAGGGGTGGTAGTCTTCTCTTATCCAGGTTCCTAATATTCCAATATGACTGAATAGATAATCAACACATATTTTAACAAATCAAAAGCCTAGAACACAGTATATAACGTGAGGGAGTATATAACATGAAAGAGCATGTCTTGTGTTTTTTTGGATGGGCTTTGCTATGGCCACATGATGAAGAGCAAAGGTCTTTAATTAAGAATGTAGAGTATTTTCCTGATAACAGGGATGCACATGGGTAACAGCAGCAAAGAAAGAAAACTAAGAAGGCAAATTGGCTGTCTGATAAGGCTTTAAAAGTAGCCCTGGAATGAAGGAAAGCGATAGCTAGTGGAAATAAGAAAATATATTGTCCAACTGAATGCAGATTTCAAGAGGATTGCAATAGATTGAAGAAGATAATAGAATGGGAAGGTCAAGAGAGCTCTTCAAGAATATTGGGGATCTCAAGGAAACCTTTCATACCAAAGTGGTTGTGATAAAAGGTAAAAATGGTCGGGACTTAACAGAAGCAGATCAGATAAAGAAGAGGTGGCAGGAATACACAGAAGATCTATACAGAAAGGACCTTAACAGCATGAATGACCTCAATAGTTTGACCAATGATCTGGAGCCAGACATCTTGGAGAGTGAATAGGAAGCCTTGCTGCTAACAAGGTTGCAGGAGTTGATGGAATTCCAGCTGAACTATTAAAAATCCTATAAGAGTGCTCAAATTATCAAAAAAATTAACTAATTTCAGACTCCAGGAAAGTAATGCTTAAAGGTATATATAAGTTTCCTGGGTTTCAAATGTTTGGTAAGAAACAGGCAGGGATTTTCAGCAAAATATGTGTGATCTAGAAACGTTTTGGGTACTTTCAGATTTAAAATGCCCAAAAGTAAAATTTTCAGATTTTCACACCCAGGGGAAGCTTACATGCCCCAAGTACACACAGGAAATGCAGCCAGATACAGATTTTGACCTTTCTGATAGAGAGCACAGGAAGTAACTGCTGCAGATGGAATCACATGGTAGGGGTCTGAGCTCACAGTGAATCAGAGCACAAGGGGAGGGGGGAGAGAGAGGGGGGAGAGGAGAGAACTAGAGAGGGAGAGAGAGAGGAAGATAGAGTGAGTGTGGGAGGAGTGAAGTGAGTGTGGGTGAAATTAGTGTGGGTGGAGTGAGTGTATGTAGAGTGAGCGAGTATGGGTGGAGTGAGTATGGGTGAAGTGAGTGAGCATGGGTGGAATGAGTGATTGTGAAGTCGGCGAGTGAGTGTGGGTGGAGTGAGTGTGGGTGGAGTAAGTTTGAAATAAGTGGGTGGAGTGAGGGTGGTGTGAGTGGATATGGGTGGAGTAAGTGGGGGTGGGGTGAGTGTGGGTGGAGTGAGTATGGCTGGAGTGAATGTGGGTGGAGTGAGTGTGGGTGGAGTGAGTGTGGGTGGAATGAGTGGAGTGAGTGTGGGTGGAATAAATATGGGTGGAGTGAGTGACTGTGGGGTGAGTGTATGTAGAGTGAGTATGTTTGGGTGAAATGAGTGTTGGTGGAGTGAGTGTGGGTTTAGTTGGTTGAGTGTGGGTGAAGTGAGTATGGGTGGAGTGAGTGTGGGTGAAGTGAGTGAGTGTAGGTGGGGTGAGTGAGTGTGGATGGAGTGAGTGAATGTGAGTGGAGTGTGTGGAGTGTGTATGCATGAAGTGAGTGAATGTGGGTGGAATGAGTGTGGGTGGAGTGAGTGAGTGTGGGTAAGTATTCTGACGATTTCTGTTGCCATTGGCTCCATCTAAACCCATAACTACAGGTTTGACTAATTGATTACATTCACCGCCATGCATCCAATGTTCAACAAATGGTTTACAGGTTTGCGTCTCAAGCCCGTAACTTGCAGCATGTTCTAATTTAATAGCTCTGTAAATCAGGCCAGTTTTTGAGCCTGCAGCAGTTGCGGGTCTAACGGTGCACATACAGGCTTATGGTGGCTCATGGTGGCTCATAGATCAAGGAACATATCACAGTGATTGCTTGTTAGGATTTAGAAGCAGCCTGCAATAGTAACATTAAAGCTTATGTGTGATTAGGACATGTAAGATTTCTTACAGGAGCCATGTAAGTAAGTCCTTTCTTTGCTGTTATAGTGATTATAAGTTTGTATTGCAAACAGAGGTGGTGAACAGTAATTGTTAATGTTCAGGTGAAACTTAGACTTCATTTAATGGACACAATAGAACTACATGATTTCAGTTGTAATGAAAAAAAAGAATGTGAAAAACATCATTGCTGAATTACATTGACCATCTGTCCATAGATTGATGTTACTTGATATATATTAACTTGAGTTTATGTATTACCTTTATGTTTTATGATTCTATTAAAATAAAAATCAGCCAGGGAAAGGGCAATTTACTACAGTAGCAAGCATATTCATTAAATTCTATTATAACTTGTGGTGAATATACAATTATATAAGAAGGTATATTATAAAAAAGGCAATTCATCATCTTTGAGACAAGATGTTGGATATTGTCATGAACCCTCTGGCTACCAGTCCTTTGGACTCATATGATCTGCCCAGGATGATTAGGATTTTGAGACTGGCCATTATACTGGCAGAATAATGGCTCTTATCAGAACTGCCTCCTGGGAATATGTGGTTGTGGGACTGGGCTCAGTAATTTTACAGTATGTTTTATAGTTATTGTATACTAGCGACTTGCCCGTCAAAAAATGACGGCAATGTTATGTATATGTTTGTCAAGTTGTTTAGTTATTAACATATATTTTTGACACTTGTAAGTATTTTAATATGAACGTGTATTTTTGTAAAATGTTGATGTAATGGTTTTTTAAAATGTAATTAGTATCTGAAGAATTGTTAACTTGAATATACATTGAATGAATAGGAAAGCCAAAAGTAAAAATCCTTTTTTAAACGTTGCAAATTTTAAGATGAAGTTTAAAATATATGTAAGCAATAACCATCAAAGTATATATTTTTAAACTTGAACTTTATTTTTTATGTAAGTTTAGAAGTTGACAAAACATTGGTATAATTTTGAACATTATAAACATGAACATAGTGAATACATTTTGTAAAGTAATTTTTTATTAAAAGTATTAACATTTGAATGTAAAAACAATTGACATTTAAATTAATCAGTATTAAAATTCAATTTCTATCACAATAATTGTTAACTTGAATATACATTGAATGTAGAGGAAGGCATACAGTCAAACTCTTCTTAAAACGTACGTAATTAAACTAATTAATTACTGAGCACATAAATTGGCGATAAACATTAATGTAGGTAGTAATCTTAAGATAACAGACAATATTTACATTGTGACTTAAAAGGTGCTTGACCTCTTAACATCCACTTTGTAATATGTTGAATGAAATAACTTGAAAATATATTTTTTAAACTTGTAACATTAGAAACATTAACATAGTGACTTAACATTTTAACATAATTTTTACTAACAATGCAAGGCAAGTATTTTGTGAGGCGAATCATTCATAAACATGACTTCCATTAATTATGACTGAATTAAACAACCAATTGTTATGTATTTTGCAATGCTTTTAAAAAATCTTGGCATCTTTAATTAGTATCCTTCAAAGTTATAGTACTTCATAGTAGACAATGTTTTTAGTAAAAATACGTCCATCTTCTAATAAATCACCTTGACTTTCATTGTTTTCAATGTAAACTTTAATAGCCTGTGGATTTTTGCACCTTGACAATGCAACGTACAATTGACCATGTGCAAAAACTGGTTCTTCCAAGAAAATACCCACAGATTTGAAAGTTTGACCTTGTGATTTATTAATGGTCATGGCAAATGCCATAATAATGGGAAATTGTCTTCTTTGAAGTATAAAAGGGAGACTACTTTCACTTGGTGCTAAATCTATTCTTGGTATGAAAACTCTCTCTCCTCTATGGGTCCCAGTTAAAATTTCAGCATCTATAAAATGGTCCTTTAATTGTTGAACAATTAATCTTGTGCCATTGCATAGGCCTTTTTTGGGATTCATATTTCGCAGTAACATGATAATTGCACCTTTCTTTAGCTGCAAAATATGTGGTGGCATTCCAGAAGGAGTTAAAGAGTTTATGAATTCAGTGGAAAAGTTAGCCTGACTTTCATTGTCATCAGCAAGTACAGAATCAGCACTGTGATAATTTCTTTGTGGTGCATAAATTTTTTTTAAGATTTTATTATTGAGGATTAATGCATCTTTATTTTTACACGTCAGTATGACTTGGTTGGCAAGCTCGGAATATTCTTCGTTATTTATGCTCCCTTCAAATATAGCCGATATAATATCTTGTTGACAAATCATATGAGGTGGGATCTCTACAGTGTCGTCAGGTAAATGTAGTATTTTTTCTGTTCTGCCTTCTCCAATTTTAATAAGCCAATCATTGAAATCAGTTTGGCCTTCTGATCTCATATTTTGTTGCAGTTGAAGATGGGTAAAATGTTTCCATACTGTACTTGACTTTATACATGTTTCGATAATGTCAGTTCGATTGCCATGTACAACAACAGGTAATGTTTGTCTAAAATCGCCACCCAACAACATTACCTTTCCACCAAATGGAAAAATATTATCCATGACTTCACGAAGCAAACGGTCAATACATTGGAGGGCATAGCATGACATCATTGTGGCCTCATCTATTATAATTAATTTACATTTCTTCAATGTCTTTGCTTGTAAGGATGTCATGCGAATATCTGACACAGAATTTTCTAAAATAGGCACTGGCAGTTTAAATCCACTATGAACAGTTCTTCCACCTTCTAATAAAAGTGCAGCAATTCCAGTAGTGGCAAACGCCATTGCTATTTTTCCTTGTGCTCGTACTGAACTCATTAATAAATTGTACAAATATGTTTTTCCTGATCCGCCAGGTCCATCAAGATAGAAATAACGCTCTGTCACCATGTCATCATCTATAGCATTTTTAATGGCATGAAATGCTTGCAATTGTAGTGTATTTAAAGTTGCAAGTCTTTCTTCTGTTCTTTCTGCTTGTAGTTGAATGTCATAGTCTTCAAAGTTAATGTCATCTATAAGACCTGGATCAGGCAAATTAAAACTTGCACAACTTAATCCATGAGTTAAAAAGACTTCTTGGATTTCCATTAACGCTTTTAAGTGTGCAATGGGTTCATTGTATCGTCGCATAAAGTCTTCAGCCATATTACTTTTAAAAGTCTCCCACAAAGCTAATGCATTTGGAGCATTTGAGAAGATACAAATAAAAGCAAATTGTTCTCTCATCTGTCGCGGCATTTGACATTGTGCTGCTTCTTCTAAGCATCTTTCCCACTCTGTATCATCAGCGAGTAAGTTTCTATGTCTTGCAGCTAAATGGAAGGATTCATATACAATGTCATTAACAGTTCTTAAGTGTTCAAAACTTTGTGCTCCAGGAACATTTAAAAGTAATATCCGTAAGCAAAAACGTTCAACATCTCTTGGACTGACTGTGTAAATTCTTGGAATAATTTTATTGCCTCTGGTTTTTCTTGGTCTCCATAATCCATTCACAAAAACATAGTGATATGGAATTTCAATATATAAGTATTGTGTTGCTTCAGCATCAGTGGAATTTAATGCAAACCATGCAGTTAGTGTAGTGTGACGATCTTCACTTTGGGCCAATGCATTCATTTCATTTCCAGCATGGAAATAGACTAAATGTCGTTGTGGCAAATGTACTGCTAACCTATATACTGCATGTGATCTATCATGCATTTCAAATTTTAAAAGCCGCCACATAGCTTCTGGCGCACTGACATAGCGAGCATCTACATGAGATGCAAGTTCATCATGTACTAACTCACTACTTTCAGGGTTGTCTGCACTTTTGACGACTACAGTAGCTGCATCGTAACCTTTGTAAATATATTTATAGACATATTTAATTGATTTGATGGAAGTGCAGGCTTCTACGTTGATGTGGGCGTTGTACTTCATGAGTAAATGTGGATTGTAAGGTACTACATATCTATTGTCCACTTTTTTCCCACGAATAATGGCACTATCTCCTTCTCTTCTTTTATAAAGTGGATATCCATCACAATTGGCATAGGTTTTGTCTCTATAATCTTTGGGGAATTCTTTGGAACATTTATTATTTTCCATACATGGTGATTGTGGATTAAGGTCACCACAGGGTCCATGAATCATGCGATGAGTAACAATCTCATATAGTCTACCATATAGTTCTGGATCTGGTAGTTCAGCAACAATGACTGCATCCACTTTGTCTGAAGTATCTAATTTATCTTTTTCTTGAAGTATTATTAGAAGATGTGCATGTGGAAGGCCTCTTTTTTGAAATTCAATGGTATATACATAAGCAAGACATTTGCCAAATAACTGATTTATAGTGAAGTCACGTATTAATTCATTTAATTTAATCTTAAAAACTCTGGCTACTAAATCTGGTCGATCTGAAGCAGTTTGTCCAAGAAGTAGATTTAGTGTAATTTCTGGCCATTGTGGATTACATGTAAATGTCACAAATAAATCGGGTTTGCCAAATTTTGTCACAATAGCCATAGCATCATTGTATCTTTCTCTCATATTCCGAGGAGATCCTTGAAAGGAAGATGGTAAAATGATGGCTTTGCCAGCTGTCATGTCTCTGCTTGTAGCCACGTCAGCAACATAGTCCATGAGTCCAGAATATTGTTCTACACGGAGTTTATCTTGTTGATATTTGATAAAGTTTAAATTATTTGCCTCAACTTGCAAATATGAATCAATAATCCATTGTTGTGTTAGTTTCCCACCACATAAAATTGGATTAAATACATTGCGAATGGCAATTTGAGCTACTTTAAATTCAAGCATAGAAACATTATTTCGGATTCTGCCTTTAGCATTTGGGTAACTGGGAAGAGTTAATTTTGGTTGCCAACCTGCTTCTCCGTGTGGGAAAAAGATGGGATATGTCATTGGATCTAAATTTGGACTTAAGATACTCATATTAATAAACGGTTGGTCCTA